>JARLTB010000196.1:2465000-2750000 GCA_030141615.1 Unio pictorum
TCATTCATCTGCAGCTTGTTACATGTCACCCATGATTTCACATCAGAAATGCACCTCCCTTCCTTTTTTGACTGCAAGAACAATCTTAAAGACCTAATAATGTTTCCTACCTTAAATATTTTTTCAGCATTTTTTTAATGTTTTATAATTTCATGTTTTTGTTTTTCTGTAGTCATATAAAAATAGATGTTCTAAAGTGCTGAGATCTTCTAAATATTAGACGCTATACAAAGTCCTCATTCTTCTTCTTATTATTATTATTATGTGACCTGTTTTTGATTATGCCAATTGTAAAGCAATTTTAATAGCATACAGGGTACCATAATCCATATATATATAAGTTCATTCGAAGTACTGTATAAGACGAAGACTTTCATGTAAAAAAGGTATCAAATTATAGGCAGGAAAACACGGTAGGTGGAAATATCAATAATTTTTTGAGAGTTACATGTTGGAAATGGAAATGTTCAATTTTTGCATTGTTTCCATGGCGATATCAAAACGTAAAGTCATTAGTAGCAATAGAATATTGACACCACTTCTTCTACAACATGCTGGTTTAAAACATCTTTACCTTTCAAAATTTACTCTCCAGAAATGAAATGTTCACCGAGAGATGGACAGACAGTGACAAATGGACATGTATGTTGCAGTACATATAAGCCTGCATATTACACAGCATGTAAGAAAACACACACACACAATAATGCATACCAGTGGTAGAGGAAGTACAAGTAGTAAATAAACTATGAAAGTCATAAAACTCATCAAAAATGTTTTCCTTCTAGAGGATTCTGGTCCTTCGAGTTCAAATGTCTTTATATCAAAGCACAAGGTTTTCCAATATCTGAAAATATAAACAGTATTATTTTTCTCGAATCCACGTAAACAATATGGTTGAATCTATAAATAATGAATGCTAAATCAAATGGTCAATTTAGTCCTAAATGTAAATATATTGTCACTGACAGCCCTAACATTTTATAATTTAAATAATTCATGACGTTAACCATATTATGATATAAAGATAATATAAATGTGGTTACTAGTATTGAAAAGTGTAAGAACCGCCATGGTATTGTTTTGTATTACTACATACAGTCAAACCAATTTAATAGGTCAGGTCTTTCTGACAAAATAACAATTTCTAATTGCATTAAACATAATAATATCTGTGCTGGTTTTCACAGATACCAGTAAACATACAATAGTAATGTCTGAACTGCTTAAAGACAGACTGGTTAAATGGGATTTGAATAGCTATGGCACTATAATGGCAGTTTGTGACATGTGTAAAGTCGACTTTACAATATGTGACATAAAACTTTATATTATACATCAATCAAAACCCGAACTCAACTCCCCCCCCCCCTCCAAATTTTTGGGGTCAGCTCTCTGGGATCTGTGTATCCATCTTTTGTGGCCAAATTTTGACCTCACTTCCAATGCCAAAATCTGTCCATTCCCCCCCCCCCAATTTGTATTTAAAATTTCCAAAACTTGTCAAAGATATATCCTATACATGTACTATGCTGTCTTTGAGAGCTTTCAAATTGGCTTAATGCCATTTTTCAAGATATAATAGGCAATACAAGGCAGCCACTATAATTCATTGAGGGAAAGCACCAGAAAGGGCCACCAACCCCTGGAATGATACTAGGAAGCTTTCTCTTATATGTACTTGTATATGCCCAAGACTTGAACCTATAAAGAGATGAGATGGCAGTGATCAGTAATGGCTGGCACTTTAGACCATGTGGCCACCCACAAGGGCTCATTACAAAGAATATTAGGAGTATCCATAAATGAATCAACGGCTGGTAAATGGTTAGACCCATTAGTCCTTGATTCATTGACAGATACTCCTAATTTTCCTTGTAAGATTATACTTCCCAGTCCTCGATTTTATATATCTATAAATATATTGATGCAACCACACATGACTAGAAAGCAACAGGTGGTGCATGGTCAAAGATGAAGTAAACTTTTTAGTAATGTACAGTCTGCATATCGCCCTCGCCACAGTACGGAAACTATTCTTCTGAAAGTATTTAGTGACATTCTCTCTGCTTGGATAGTGGAAAGAGTACAGTCCTCACTCTCCTGGAATTATCTGCAGCATTTGATACAATAGACCATGATATATTACTTCACCATCTCCAGCATGTATTTGGCATTCAGAATATAGCCTTACAGTGGTTTAAGTCCTACTTAGTCAACAGGACACAAATTATATCTGCGAATGGAATACACTCCAGCCCAGTTGACATATGTTGTGGTGTTCCACAGGGATCTGTTCTCTTCATTCTGTACACTCAGCTGCTCTCAGGTGTCATAAATCATCACCCAGTGTCGCACCAATTGTACGCTGATGACACCCAAATATACAAGTCTAGCCACCCAACTGAAGCTGATGCTACCATCCATGGAGTAGAGAAGTGCATTTCGGATGTGAAATCATGGATGACATGTAACAAGTTGCAGATGAATGATGATAAAACTGAGGCTATTCTGATCACAACACAAAGACTTTCTCATTCACAACCTTTACCTCTGACAATAAATATCAGCAACATAAACATTAAATTCTCACAGTCAGTTCGGAATCTAGGTGTTACTCTAGACAGTACTCTCACATTGCACCAACATGTCATGAACATCTGCAAGGCTGCATATCTTGAACTGAGACGCATCAGTTCCATTCGTAAATATCTTTCAGTTGATGCCACGAAAACACTTGTGTGTTCATTAGTACTTTCAAGACTGGAATATTGTAACTCAATTCTGTCTGGTTCATCACAATATTTACTCCAGAAACTTCAGAAAGTTCAAAACACAGCTGCATGGATCATCTTTAGAGTACCTCGATCAGAGCATACCTCACCACTGCTCTATACCCTACACTGGCTATCAATTCAATACAGAATCAAACACAAAATTTGTTCTCTGTGCTATATTTCAATGACAGACTCCAGTCCAACATACCTATCCAGCCTCACCCATGTGTATACATCAGCTAGATCCTTACGCTCTTCTTCTGATAATCGTTCCCAAGGTGAAAACAAAGTCATATGGACAACGTTTGTTTGCCTACCAGTGCCCGGCGACGTGGAACAAACTGCCCATTGAAATTAGACACAAAGACACAGTGGTCCCTTTTAAGAGTGCTCTCAAGACTCACCTGTTTCAACTTCAGGGACAAACTTAGCGACCTAATCGTGTTTTGTATCATATATTTTCAGCGTGTTTTTATGTTTTCCAATTTCATTGTTTTAGTAATTTGTTGTTCTGTAGTGTAGTCATATCATTATTGATGGTGTAAAGCGCTTAGAGCTTTGAAAGATTAGGCGCTATACAAAGTCCTCATTATTATTATTATTATTAAGTGATAGGGCAGTCAGAAGAGTAATGATAGAAAAGGTAGAAATAAGTAAAAGTGTCAGTGTACGTTTTTGTCCCTTCATACTCAGAGCAATCTGGCTACCTTTACCTGCGATGACTTATGAAACCTCAACCGTAATTGCCCTGAGAATCACTAGATCTTAATTGTAGCTGACTAGTTCATTAGAATGTGCATTTGCAAATAGTATTTGTATCTGCTTGTAAGATACCCAGTCAGGGGCTTCTGCAATTATTGATGATAATTTGTTCCAAGTCTATATTGTACATGGGAAGAAGCTTAATTTGAAACAATTTGTCAGTGCCGACTTTAATTGGAAACTTTTTCTGTGGTTTGTCCAGTTTGTCTAGATTAATGGACGGTTACTCATAATTTTCTTTGTAACAAGTACAGTTGTACCAATTTATCGGCCGTACTCATAATTGGGCCGATTATTAGAACAATCAATATAATTGGTATCGGTAGAAATAAGCAGTGCCGATGAAAACAAATTTCCAAAATAACAATTTCCAAAATATACATTTAATCATAACATTCATCTTGACATGGCTTGAATTTTAAATCAGAATTAAATAGTGGAATGTAAGGAATAAACATTTGATTTGGAGGTTAATTGAAAGACAATATATTCTTAAAAGAAAATACTTTTTAACATACTTGCTGTAAACTACGGCTGATTGTCTGCACACACAACAAATTATCAATATCATTCATGCACTCATCCCAATCATAGCAGCCATCCAGCCAATGAGGCCTCGTGTGGCTGCTTAACTTCCAGCATACACATACGCAGATAGCAAGGCAGATTAGATAGCTAGAGAAATTTCCAACTTTACGAAACTATGATTCACTATCGTTAATCTGTTCTTTATCCAGTCTTGCAATACTACTAATCAATGAATAGCAGTGGCACACTGAAGCAGCTGAATGTTAAAATAAAAATATTATGCAGGATTGATATTGGCATGCCAGCGCCTGGAGAGACGTTACCCCTTGATACAGTTTAATAATTGTCGGGTTACCAAAATACCTATGTCTTAGGACATGGAAAAAATTATTGTTTTATTTCCCAAGATTTACAGTAGTAAAAAAAAAAAGACCTAAAATCTGTCAAGTTTAGACATTGGCCCACGGATAATTTGACCCCTCCCCCTCAGGCCTTTATTTTTTGCTAAATTATTCAACTTATACGCGAGTATATACTTTGATAATGAAATAACCTGTATTGGCAAAACGTGACATCGGTACAGCTTTAGTAACAAGCCCCTGTGGGCAACCCAGGGCAATTACTTTTGAGATAAAACTTACTAGATTATAGATATTAAATGACCAAAAACTAATAAAAGTAACCCATGTCTATTAAACAAAGGATCCATACAGGAATCTAATATTAGATTAAATACTGTTATAACTGTATGCGAAAACGACGTTTCTCTACCTTATGGTTCATCACAGTTCTTTAATAACATTGAACGTTAACCTCGAAATTAGGTTTCAAAGTCTGACAACACTTAAAGTTAGACGTCCATTATTTCAAGTTTTTGGGAATGAATATTGAAAACATTATTAACTGCGTCGATTGGTAATGAACCTTAATTGGTCTGACGACTATAAAAGGATACAATTTTCATTCATATTTTGCAAGAATCACGTACACATTGTTTACAGGTATATAGCAACGCATGGGGTGGGTCATTTTTGATCATCAAAATTAGCCCCATAATTGACAACATAACTAAAATCATTTTCCTCAAACAATCCGAAACATACACATTCAAATTTCTCTGCATCATTCTTCGTGATGTCATTAAGGTTGCCGCGACCAAAAAAATGGCGTTCCGTTCAAGTATGACTAACACACACACGACCATTCGTCATGCCATTTTTAACGTTCTGAAATCAACACTATTAATAGGAACGAGCTGCGGTAGGGTCCATATCCTTTTCTAGCGACCATTTTGTAGACTCATCGATTTAAGGGTACTACACTAGCACTGTAACCTTTTAAATAAAATTTGAAAAAAATAAAAATCTTAATACATGTATAGCCATCCCGTTTGCTTGTTTCATCGTCTGTGGGGTGGTGTGGAGGGGGTTAAGAAACAAACCGGGAGTTTTGCAAAAACCACAGGTGATCGACGCAAGACCAACAATTGTTCTCCGAGTTTTTTTTCTTCTCATTTTGAATTGCGGCAAACATGGGTTGGCTTCTTGATGACTGCCTGTTGCAAATTAAATGCGTAACTTTGGCTGCAAATGAGCAGCCGACATGGCATACGTATTTACGTGTGTCTGCTACAGAGGTAAATACAGAAAAATCTAGATGGTTGAGGGCTGATGAAAAGTATGCTAATTTGTTACACTACAAGTGAACTTTATTCTTGCTTAAGGCACATGTTATTATAAAGAGGGGTTGGTGGCAGTGTTGGTTCAGTATTCATTTATGGTTACTCCTAATATTCTATGTTCACTAGATGCATAAGGAATTAACTGTAATACCTCAGTTTGAATCTTACAAGCATCCTTTCAACTAAACCAGCAAGTTGGTCTAAGCCTGTTTTTTTTTATTTTGACGTAACGGCTTTAAAAAAAAGGCTTAGACCAACTTGCTGGTCTACCTTTCAACAAAAATTACATTAGTTTGTATTTATATCTTTAATGAAATATTATTATTATTATTTTTCTGCAGTATGTAATCATCGGGTGAAAATATGCCCAACACATCTGTACAGTGAGACCTTAGGGATGAGTCCGAAATATTTCAATTCAAATCGAACTTTGCCCTTTTTTCAGCAGCTTAGATGGAAGACCTGAAAGAAGGAGACGACTTCGATAATTACATCGATATCTTCACCATGTTTGAAGAAGAAAATAGTATTCAGTGGGTTAAAGCCGTCGAAGCAGTGAATATGGCATCAGCTAAAGCTTATGATAGCAAATATTTGTCCATTGCTACGTAAGGTTTCTCTGCAAACCTGGTGGACAAGGCAGAAAGCAAAGGTAAATACATGTATATCTTGAGGCATTTCTAAGAGGCGTAGTTTGACATTTCCCTCTCTCCCCACCCCCTCGCTAAGGCTGCTACTGACTCCAGAGGGGCTCTTTACAAAGAAAGTTAGGAATATCCATGATTACTCTATAATAGGTTTAGATTAGACCTCATCAGCTATGGTTGGTTAGGTATAGGACCACAAATTCTTCTGCCATACACCTTAAAATAATTTTGAATGAATACTCTTGCTCTGATTTGTAACAAAGAGTGGCTGTCCTGCAGAAGTCTGTCTAACAGCCGATAGAGACATTGGTTAACTTTTAATTGGCAAGTTGAATAATATACAGGTAACCCTCAATTGGATCTAGATTGGTTTAAACAGTATCCTGAACAGCGGTGATTAGACAGTGATGCAAAGGAAAGGGTGAAAGCCATGCTTAAGATTAGAGTCAAAGTTAAATTGTTACAAAACCATATTCATTGCTAGGTATATACCTTTTATGATTTGACTGATTGTGGTTTTACGGCATACCAGCACTATAAAGGCTATTGAGTGCCATAAACAGGATTAAGATTACTTTTTTCATGATTAAATAACTTCACTGTGTGAGTAATTCAATTGTCCAAAATATAATTCTTTAGACTGCTACGACTCTATATGACCTTAGACTAAGTAACGAAAAAAAAGAAAGAGAAAAACCCCAACAAGTTTGGTAAAATTCATGAAATATTTTATTTCCCGAGAGGTTAAAACAAGTGAAAATTTAAAAAGAATGTACAGTAAAATGAATTCAATCCCGAAAAGACAAGATCCAACACTGAAGGTGTTGATGTGCTAGCTCTCGGAAATGGGCTAAATTGGTGGTGACCCAAAGTGTGGAGTGATGTGCCAACAATTTTTAGATACATCTCAATAATATAATCCAATATGCCATTGTCTGAATTCACTATAGTTCAACATTATTTAGATACATCACAATAATATAATCCAATATGCCATTGTCTGAATTCACTATAGTTCAACATTAATGCTTCTGTGCAATAGTATTGTTGAGTACATTGTAATTCCAGTGATTATTTGAAATAATTAAATACATCCTGATTAAAACATGAACATAACGCAGATGTTCTAGCAAGAATGAACTTTTGTTTTTAGTAAACAAGTGTACAAGGTAAAATATTAGTAGAAGCTGGATTCGGGTCAAAAGTTCATTTTGTAGAAAATTCTAACCTGTCATCAAGATAAAAATCTCTTAATAAAATTACAAAATGCAGTACATATTAGACAGAATAGGTCCATTCAATGCCCTTGACTCAGATTAAGATAATGATCCTAATTTTTAACCTACTTACACGGTGAAATACTTTCCTTGGATTATGTTGCTTACAAAACAAATGTCATAATCAGGTAAACTATGAAGTTTAATTTAGACAATGTCAATTAGTTACCTACATTTATAATCCCATTCCCTACCCCCAGTATGTAACCACATTTGCTGCTTTAAAGAAATACATATACATATTTTATTCTAAAATTAAAGAGATTAATGGTGATGGCAAACAAAAGATGATAGATTTATTTTAATATCATTTCTGAGTTTGTGTGTGTAAATTTTAAGATAATCAGCTGATACAAGCTGGATTATTGCTATAAAGTATACATATTTGCAGTTATTACAATATTTTTTTTTTTCAGGGATCCTTTTTCATCACTGTAAAGGATCCACACAACATGAGACAGAAATGAAGGAGGAGGAGGAATTTGGAACACACACTGATGAAGAGATTGCTTGCCGAGTTGGAAAGACTTGGTAAAAATTGATTCTGTTGTTCACTCGTGCTTGCCAAACTTCACTTTTAAAGTGTTCTTTAGTCCTTCCTCCGTGATTCCAGTTGACATGATTGCTACGTGTTTAGAGTCTCATAAACAGTAACAAAAATAGAGAGAAGACAACAAGATTTGTAGAATTTAATTTATTTCCCTAGAAAAACAAGGTAAAATGGAAACAAGAACTTACGGTTTGCAGATTCAAATTAAAAAATAATCCAAGAATAATCCCAGAATTAAAAAGTTTAAAAGTCCTTGGAATAAAATGTTTAAATGAATTTGAGTTCGAGTCCTGATGAATTTCCAAAGTAGAATGCATCAACATATGCTATAGCCAGTGTAGTACTGATATGTCTACAGTTCTTTGGTGTAGCAGGGAAAATAATAATCCGGTGATTTAATTCTAAATAAACTTCAAATAAATATCTTTGTGCAAGAATTCTGTATGAACACTTGACTATTCTCCAGGGAAAAGAATTAATCTCTTAAAATCTATATAATTTGAAGAAAAATTGAAATGTAACTCCGGCTGGTCACAATAGAAGAAAAAAACGCTTGATGTCTAAGTGTTTAAAAGCCCAACAGATTATTTATCTAAACATTGGTATTAACCTAGCTAGCAGCAGAGATGGCGAATCGGACAACTTTTTAGAGGTGTCTATTTCGTAAATTAAGGTCTCCTACGAAACTGAAGAAGAAAAAAACCCGTCAAAAATACAAAACCAAAGCCTCTATCTAGCCGAGAGTTTCTCTCCGAGGTATTCTCCAAGAGTCTCTCTTACGGGTTATTATTAAGCTAATGAGTGGTTATTTTTTTTACACATATTCGAAGTAGCACCCTCTTTGCAGCTACAAATTGTATATCAATATTGGTAGGAGAATCATTAACTACCCATTTGACACGATAAAGACTAGCGGCAATTAAGAAATAAATACCCGTCCGTGATTCTGTCAGACAAAAATGACAAGAATCTCAAGTTGATTTTACAGAAGGTTCTCAACAATTGTTTAAAACTATTACTGCAACTACTAAAGAAGTTATAAATGGAAAAGAAGGAGAAGAAGAATAAACTGAACTTGAAAATATAGCAAAAATTACTGAAGAAACATCTAGACTTTTACAAAATCTTCCTGATCATGTACTTCAACCGGCAAGACCTCATCTAGTCCGAGAAAAAAAGACAGAGGAAGAAATAATCGAAGAACTACGTAATAAATTTACTGAGCAATCGATAAAACTGATCCAAAGGAATTTCCAGCTTTTGCTGTTGTGACTCATGAAAATAGAAAAAGAATGTTGAAACCGGAAAATGACAAATATATTAAAAGTTTACGACACTGGGCTGAGGTGTTTCATAAAATTAAAACTAACACGAGTCGACTCGACAAGTAAAAGTGTATCGTATATAACATATATCGATGCGTTAGATAAGGTAGATGGTCGATATAAAGAACTAAAACAGCAAAAATTGAAGAAACAGCGAAAAGAAGCACAAAAACAACAATGGGAAAAATAAAAATAAAAGGAGAAAAGACAAAAATATTTAAGGCAAGAGCCTTCTTATCAACTTCCTCCACCTCAACAAGAAAGAATAACGGGTGAGGAAGATTTTATTGAGAAACTCCTTCAAGGATCTGATGATGCACCTGGTGCTACGGGTAGTGCTAATTCTCCAAGCGCAGTTCGGGTGGAGTGGTCTTATTGCTTGTCCTAAAAATATTCTCTCTGACATATCACGATTAGAAATTCTTATAGGGGCAGCACGGGCTGGAAATAATTCTCCGTAAATAAGGAAGCCGCTGATATTTGTCGACGATTATTTCAAAGCGGTATCATGGATATTGGCGTATATCGAGAAGTTATCGATGAACTTGTCGATGGTTATCACAGTGTCACGGCGGTTAGATATAAGCGATAATTAAAAAATGATCATACATCTACACATAAACCTATCATGGTCAAAGCAATAAAATCGTAATTACCCATTTATAGAACAATTTACGGAGATGGTCTTGGTAATGTTATTCAGGGGTTATTTGCAAGAATGGCTCCAAAATAGCACCAATCGCAAAACAATTATCGATGAAAGCTGTTATTGTTATTGGTGAAAAAGTTACTGGTGCTATTGGTAATATTGCCAGTAAGGCGTTTTCTGCAGCCAAAGAAAGATTATCGCAATTAATATGACGGAAACCGCAGCCAGTGAAACTGACATCATTACTGGCATCAACAATGAGAGTTTTGTTATATTTACTTTACCAGCAGCAACACAAGCACCATACCAGATTGCATTATTATCATTACCTTTTCGCACGAGAACTACTGTATGTTTCACTCCAAAGATAACTTTTCTAACATTTCCGCAAAATCCAAATATATGAGAAAATGGAACTGCACATGAAAATAATCTAAACGGTCCTTGAAATATTAATGTGCGCATTGCAAACCCTAAGTTGAAATTAGGATTAACATTTAATACATCAAAGTCATCACCTGGTCTCGTATACCGATCTGGTGCTGGATTAACCGTTGTATTTTGTGTTGCCTTTCCCCAAGTAAAACATGTTCAGCATGATCATTAATATCTTTAGCAAACATCATAGATGGTCCATCCAATCTTGGATAATCATCAGAATATCTCACTAAACTCACTATTGTTGTGGCAACATCAACATCTTTCTGCATAGATTCAATCTCATTTCCATCAATCATATAGCGCTTCTAAATAATGCCATAATACCATTATTGACAAAACCAACTCAGTCATTTTCTGCGTATGGCGTATTAGCTGCAACATTTATTACAAGTTCTCCTTCTACTTCATTAACTGCTTCAGCGGTTAGTAAATATCTATTTGTCTCTTGAACTTGAACTTGAAGTTAGATTCTCGATCAGCTATTTGGCTGTACTGCATTATAGGAATAAAACTGATAATCGCGTTCAGAATCATTTTTGAGAACCGGTGCATCTATATCAAGTGCAGTGTCGGGTGAAGATTTAAACATTTTATTATATATTTCTTAATCTAAATCGCGATCTCGCTCGGGTTTTCAAACCACATATCGCTATTAGATTTGCAGTAATATTTCTCTGCACATCAGACCCCAGATTTATCAGCGCTGCTGGTTTTTTGATCCGCCGCTTGATTTATTATTTTACTAACATTCACGGGCATAATTTCCGTGGTGGTTTTCATAGTCGAGCCAAGGTGGTTAGACTCTCTTTAGCTGCAGAAAACGCTTTACCGGCAACATTGCCAGCAACACTAATACCTTTATCACGAATAACATCAATAGCCTTCATCGATAATTGTTTTGCGACTGGTGCTAGTTTTGGAGCCATCCTTGCAAACAACCCTTGAAATTACATAGACCACCTCCATAATATACATTATAAACAGGCAATCGTGAATTTACCATGTAGATCATAGTTGGTTTATAGTGGTTATAGTGTACGATCATCTAATCTAATTATTATTTCTCTAAAGCGGTGACGATCAATCACCCTGATGACAATCAACGAGTTCGTTGATAAACTATCAAAATACACCGATATCCATGATACAACTTTGAAATAATCGTCTACAGAAATCAGCGGCTTCATTAATTATCTCTGATGAGTTATTTCCAGCTTGTTTACCCCCTATGATAATTTCTAATCGTGCTATGTCGGAGAGAATATTGTTAGGACAGGTAACAAGACCACTACGTAACCGTGAATTCCACTTGGAGTTACACTCAGAGAAAATCCACTTGTATAACCAGTTGTGCCTTGCACATCATCAGGTTTTTCTTGGAGAGATTCCAGTGATTTCAAACTTCTTAAGACATCATCATCTGTTATTTCTTCTTCTTGAGGTGATGAATGTTCCTGCTTTGAAGATTTTGGTCTCTTCCTTTGTTGTCTTTGCTGTTTTAATTCTTCTTCTCGCTGTTTTAGTTATTCCTTTTGCTGTTTTTGTTTTTCCATTTTTTGCCGCTTTTGTTCTTGTTTTTGCTGTTGTAGTGTTTCTATTTCTTGCTCTTTTAGTTCTTCATATTGACCATATACTGTATCTACCGCACCGAGATATCCTATATACTGTGCACTTTTTGTATCAACTCGGCTTGTTTTAGTTTCAATTTTATAAAGTACATCAGCCCAGTGTTGCGTATTTTTAATATATGTTTTATGCCCGGGTTTCAACACTCTTTTTTTTATCTTCGTAATGCGTAGCAACAAATTCGATAAAATCTTTCAGATCACTTTTATCGAGTGTTGTTGCAGTATCCTCGGTAAGTTTATTACGTAATTCTTCTCCTATTTGTTCATCAGTTTTTTTTTGGACTACATTGAAATCTTGCCGAACCAGGAAGATTTTGTAAAAAGTTCTGATGTTTGTTTAGTTTCTTTTTCAATTTTTTCAAGTTTAGGAAGAACACCTTTTTTAACTTCTCTTTTTCCATTTATAACCTCTTTAGTGGTTGTAGTAACGAGTTTGAATAATTGTTCAGCATATGTTGCAAAATTAACTTGAGATTCATGTCACTGTTGTTATTTTTGTCTGATAGAATCACGGACGGGAAGAAATTTCTTAATCGCTGCTAGTCTCTCTCTCTCGAGTTAGTCTAGTTGTTAATGATTCTCCTGCCATTATTGTTATATGATATGATTTAAATTGTAGCATCAACGAGGGCGCAACACCAAATATGCGTCTTGAAAGTTAGAGGCGCAATTTCTGTTTTTTGACACTTTTGTTTCGCTTCGCAGGAGGCCTTTGTTTGCCAAAGAGACACCCATATAAGTTGTAGGGTTCACCACCTCTACTACTCAAATGCTTGTATTGAAATTTTATCTATATTATATATATAGAAACCATTGCTTATGATTGGCAGAGTGAAATAAAGACATACACCTTGAAAGTTATGGGAATTTAAAGTGACAACCTTGATCGAAATTCCTTCGTCTTAAATTTTCTGAGGGAAAAGGTTGGCTTCTGTGAAGTCTAGAAAAGAATGGTGTTTTCCTCATTAAACGAGAAAAGGGACCAGGTGTCTGTCATTTCAGAAATATAAGGTTTAGTGTTGGATGCTCAAGTCCGAAAGTTAACAGCATTAAGGTATGCAATTTTAATTTCACGTAATATTTTTTTTAAATGTTTGTTGTATTTGATAGGATAAGGTTCCATCTTATGTATCGTTTTTTTAATTTCATGGAAATGTGTCGATACTAGAGTTGTTATGCAATTTATCTTATTCTAATCATGAAATTGTGTTAATGCTAGAGCTGCTATGCGATTTATCTTTTAATAGTACAGTTTTTAGTTCATTAGCAGAATTGATTGCATGAAATCCAAATGTTCATATGTGCAAGATTTATAGGGTTATATGAATAAATATGAAATAATTTCCTTTTCCTGTTAGGACAATACTGATTATCATGAGTTAATGATAACTATCTATTATATTTGCTTTTGTATGTTTAATAAATCTGGAAGTGAGTAAGGATCTGTGAATTTTATACAATAATAATCGAACATATAGTAGCATACGGTAAATGTTTGATAGAGATATCTCATGGAATTGATAGCAACTTACTACCATAGGTAGACTTTACGCAGTTTCTGAATGGCAGGTGTATTCTGAGCAACGGAAGTGAAGGAATTTTATTTACATCTAGAAAGTGGTACATATAGCGATTTAGGGATAATTTTGTTTTTTAAGGAAATAGTTTTCCGAGGGTGAGAGGACTTGAGAGTCCAAAAAAATAAAAGAAGTGACGACTGAAGTCCGTAAAGAGAAAATTGATGAGTACGGAGTAAAACCTAGCAAGTCAAGAAGGACAAAGCAGTCAGAATGGGAAGATTTGAGGAAATAGGAAACATTGGAATATGATCGCGAGGAAGGGAAGGTGATGCAATCAGTTGTGGACATTGTGCTCTTTTCACCACTCGTTATGATGATGAAATAAATCCAAATATGTCACTGCTAGTAAATCTTGTTAATATCATTTAAGTTGAATTGAAATTACAACTGTTAATTTGTTTGATTAAATTTGTTATTTTTCTTGTACTCTTCCCAATACTCTTGACCAGTTCTCTGTTGATATTCTATCTTTCACTCACACCAGGTCATAATATTGATGGAGGTCATTCCCTAGATAATGTAGCCATATCTGTAGCTGTATCCAATTAACTACCCTTCTTACTTAGATGGAGAAATTACATTATGGAACAGTAAGTAATAACTAGAATATTACATGTATTCATAAAGTAATACTTGGAATAAATACATAGGTATTCAGAATGTAATAACTGAATAACACAGCATATTCAGAATGTAATAACCAGAGTAAGAACCAGAGTAACACAGGTATTTAGAATCTAATTGAAATAACTCAAATGTATTCAGAATTTAATAAGAATAACACAGGTATGCATAATGTAATAACTTGAATAATGTATACATGTTCAGAATGCAACAACTGGAATAACAGTATTCAAAATGTAATAACTTCAATAATATGTAGGGCATTTAGAATGCAACAATTACAATAACACAGGTATCCATAATGTAATAACTGGAATAATACATGGGGTATTCAGAATATAATAACTGGAATAACACAGGGTATTCAAAAGGTAAAGCATGATACTCCATACATGCCATTGTTTTCATGGTTTTCTATTATTATGTGGAATGAACAATTATTCTGCTGACCATTTTCAAGAAGTTTCTTTTTTTACTGCTACTTTCAGATTCCCAGTCACATTCAATATTTCTTTATCTTACATTCACATGTGTGTCACATTCTTCTGTTCCATGTCACATTCTGCATTTTTTATCTCACATTCACACTTGTGTCACATTCTTCAGTTCCATGTCACAGTCTATATTTATTTGATTTATGTTGCTCAGTACCAGCAAATCATAATATTTCTTTCAATGTTTTGAAAGATGCATTTATTTTCTGTACATGTATATACATTATTTTCAGGTGTCCCTGGGTGGCTGTGTGGTCTTAAGTGCACACCATTTTGGATCAATGGCCTCTTACCTCTCTCTGCAATGATTTGAGTCTCAGGCTCTGTCAATGTAGGTATGTGAAAAAGCTTGCTAGTGGCTTCCATTGTGTTGGTGATTCATCCAAGAGTTTTCATGGGTTCTTCCTCCACCAGTTATACTGGCCACCATGTATAGCATATCATGTGCTAAATAAAAATGGTATTAAACCCCACAACAAAAACAAAAACAACATTATTTGCAGAATTATTTCAATGTGACATCCTTTAAGCTGTTCATCATAAAAAAAATTCATTATTTGCTCTTTTCATTGGTTGCCAAGGTAACATAACTTGTGTATCACAAACATTAATTTATGCAGTTTAATAAATAATTATAAGAAAAACAGGGTAGAATCAGACTTAATCCATTGATCTAAAGATTTCAGGACTTGACCTCAGACTTTATTCATCAGAAAGTTTAAAAAAAAAAATTTAAGACTTGACCTCAGACTTTTTTCATCAGAAATTTTTTCAAATAATTTTTTTTACGTAAAGATTCCAGATATTACAAATAATTATATTTTACATAAAGATTCCAGACATTACAAATAATTATATTTTACATAAAGATTCCAGATATTACAAATAATTATATTTTACATAAAGATTCCAGACATTACAAATAATTATATTTTACATAAAGATTCCAGACATTACAAATAATTATATTTTACATAAAGATTCCAGACATTACAAATAATTATATTTTACATAAAGATTCCACACATTACAAATAATTATATTTTACATAAAGATTCCAGACATTCATTTAACTTTATAACTGATGAAGCAAAATGACTTAAAATTTTAAGATTACGGTATATGTATGTAGACAGATAAATATAAAAAACATTATACATATCAATATTATTGAGCCTCTGTTTCAAAAGGGATGTGAGTACAGATTTGTTACTTTTTACTTAAAAATATTTCCTATACTATTCCACTGCCATGGTAAGCAGCTAAAGGTTCTTTCACAGGGTAAAATAGAGTACTTCCACCAGCAAGTAGAATTTATAAACATATAGATTGAAAAAAGATGTTTCTTTGCCAAATTGTGATGTGGTACCGATATCCAATTCATATATCATTACCCATTTTTGGGCAAATCTGATAGTGGAGTGCTAGCATACAGTAAAGGTGTAATGCATGTCATTGCCTCTCAATGACCTTTAGACCTTATGCCAAAGAAAGAAGTCTTGAACTAAATTAAATTAGACTTACCATGACCTCTTCAAATTCTTTTGAACTTTGATTAATCATGCTTGTTTAAAGTGCCATTCATGAACATTGGTCAAGTAACTTACTCTAAAACATTAGTTATTTGGGAAACTTTATCAGGTTTGTTCCATATCCAAGTGCAAGGCATGCACAAAGTGTGGTCCAAAAATCTGAGACATAGAACTACTGTTATTGCATGAAACCTTTTTTATCTTTCAGTAAATGTAACCATGACCTTTGACCTTTTATTTCCTAATATAACTTTGGCTTTTTGCAATAGATAAACAAATTTTTGTAACTGTATAGGGTAGAACTCTAGGTAAAATGCAACAATGAACAAAACAGAAAACCAACAGTGTAATACAACTTATGGATTGCATACAAAAGTGCATGAATCTAAAAAAAATGTGCAATTACTGGTCAGCATTCTAACCGTCAGAGGTTAACTGAGGTTAAGTCATTGACCTTCATAAAATGAAATAAGTTTCACAGGTGTCCAAGGAAAACCGAATAGTAATTTTGTTCCCAATATTTTAGAATGCATCTTGTTGGTGATATAGGACATGTCTTGAAAAAATCACATGCTCACAAAGATTTGTCAGTATGCCTATACATTTACCAAGTTTCAAAGCAGTTCACAAAAACCACAAGTTTCATTCATAATATATTGTATTCTAGAAAGAAAGCTGTTCTGCAACACTCCTCTTGTTAAGACACAATATCCATTACATTTGACCCTCAATGACCTTGAACCTGACCTTAACATCAATATGTTTTTCTCACACAGTTTGTGGAAGCCATCCATCTACCGGTAGTTTGGTAAAGACAGATGGTCTACAACTAAAGCTATTACTCAAGAACAGTTTTCTTATCTCAATCACAGTCACATTGACCTTTGACTCCAAAACTGACCAGCATCTTTCTTACCCAACAGGTAGACATTACAAATGACTTTGTTCATCATTACATACCTACTTGTGGTGCTATCAGGTGTTAACACAACATAAATTTTCAGGTACAATTTAACCATGTTTCTTCTTTGAGTTGGTCACCTTATCTTCCTTTCAACTTCTGTCCCCAAAATTGGCAAGATTACAAGTAAAAGCCATTAACTATGCCCGTAAAGCATGGTCCTGGTCTGGGATGTTGCATTGATGTTATTGTGTGGAAGCCATTTTTTGTTTTATGTTAATCATGGACACTTTTCAGAAAAAAGAAATAGAATTCCTTCTTATTGCAAGCACAAGCCATCCACAAACCTGGCTGTACATATTCTGAGGTTTCCTAGGAAACCTCGGAAAAAAGTTCGTAGGAAAAACCTTGGAGTATTGGTTGCTGACTTTCTGAGGTTGTAATCCAAGGACAATTTTTTGGAAAACCAATGTCCAAGGTTTTCATTGTCATATATCCAAGGTTGACCAGACCAACAATAATGAAGCAAATATTTTATTTTTAATTTGTTCAACACAAACAAATACATTTTTTAAAAGGTCCAAATATCAAGAATGACCATAGGATTCCTTTAGTACCAAATTTGTCCGTTTGACTCTGAAAAATCCATCCAGCTATATCTTGGTTTCAGGTTGGTTTTAGCACTTCACTGATTTTCTAGTTTATCATCACCTCTTTGCTAATCTGCAATTTATTTTGGATATGTCCTGTCAAAGAAAGAAATTAGTTGAAAATATAAAATGTGATGAATTAATAAGACAAACAGTATGCATATTACATAACTGTTATTGGCAGCCTTAAATTTACAAATCAAGTCTGGAATCCTTTAATTCTGTAACAAGGTAATACACCTGACAATCCTATATTTCTATAACTGACTGTTCTTTGAATTCGAGACCATCATTCTTTACTTTTTATAACAAATACAGTTATCATTATATTCTGTTACTGGCTCAATGCCAGACAAGTTCAAAGTAATGCATAATTATTTCTCTGTATACTCCAATGCTGTATTATTTCAGGCTCTAAATTCTTGCGGCAAACAGGATTTTCCGATTAATTTTATATACATGTTGTCTATCAGTTGTGTACAGAGGCAAAGTTTTAGCTAGTAAGGATACAAATATTTTTTGTGCAATTTCCTCTAAAATGTCAACATTTTTTAAAAGTTTACAATGAAAAGGAATAAACATCACTTTTTTGCAATAGCGCATGTAATTATGTTGATCATACAAAATTCCAGTAGAACTTGCTATACCTGCATTGGCTTTGATTAAGAAATATATTCAGTTTATCTTCTGCTGTTTGATGATTATAATGACACACTTGCCCTTGAATAGTTATGCCAGGAATTTGATTTTATGGTAGCCAATATGGACCAAAATTGACAAAACACTGCTTATAATCCTATATATTCTACACAAAAAGGAAAGCAATAATATTTAATTTAACTATTTTTAAAATCAGTAATATTACAGTTTTAATAATAATATAAATAATAGATTCATTTGTATTTATAGATTTCTCTGCCCACATTGCACTTAAAAGGCAGAATAAATGATATATATTTTTTCATTTTAATTTCTGATGTTTTTATGGAGTTCAACTTATGGACACAAGTGTATTCAAGTGAGTCATTGTACCTTTTATTTCGGTGGAAATATTTAGTCAGTACAAGCGTATACATTCCATCTTATCACTAAGTTGAAATTTATGTTTATTATATGTGTGTTCTACCATGCATAAGTTAGGCACATACTGCGATAATATTGAGTTGTTCACCCCCCAACCCCCCATGTTACATGTCAGCTGCCATATGTTGTTTAATTTACATTACATGATTTGATTTACGAAGATTTTTTCTTGTAATAATTGAAGGAAAGTCTGAGAAACTTCAATTTGTAACAATACAGTAATAACAGATCAGTTTTAATATGCACTATATAAAAAAAATGAAGTACTTTAATAATATATCATTCCAGGCTACTGTAATTACCGGTAACCCTTAAAGATATGACACAATACATGCTACTTATGATGTTTTTAGAAAGTTTGAAAATGTTGCATGTTTATCTAACCATGGAGATTTTGGGCATTAGTCTTATTCTGTTTTGGTGTTGCCATCTTGGTGGTCTATTTTGTTGCTATTGTCTTGGCTGTTTGTGGTGGTTTTGGTAATTGTGGATTCACATCCTTACTTGTTTCAATGCTAAATTAAAAAAAGGGCACACTTTTCAAATAATATGCAATATTTTCCATGTCATTTACTAGTGATGGAAATTGATTACTTTGGAAAAAATACATATATCTACGTTTATTGATGTGGGAATAAAAATGTGGTACCAGGAATGTTGATCCTTAAAAACAAACTTATTAATCATTTTAATTATGTAACTTGACATCTTTTATAAAGTTAAAAGATCAGTGATGCTTGCTCTTTTGCAAATTATCATGCAACAGTAAAATAGAGCACAAGATCAAAATCATGGACACCATATTTCTTTTTCAATAAGACAAAAGTATTATTTATTATCATCAACATAGGACATGCATGAGCGTTAACATAGGACATGCATGAGCGTTAATTATGATACTTGAGAGCGGGTGAGTGTATAGAATGTAATTATGTAACTTGACATCTTTTATAAAGTTAAGAGATCAGTGATGCTTGCTTTTTTGCAAATTCATATGCAACAGGTACAATAGAGCAAAAGATCGGCATCATTGACACCTTTTCAATAAAACAAACAAAAGAAATCAAAGTTAGGTGATATTTAATATCATCAACATAGGACATGTACGAGCATTAATCATTTTAATATGGTACACAGATGTAAACCAAAAATGAAGGGCATATGCTACCAGGGTTTGCAAGGTCTATAAAGTTGTAAAACAGCTGCCATCACTACCTCGTATCTCAAAGTAAAAGGCAACAGTAATTTCAGACAAATACGTGATAATATGGCAGGCTAGTAAAATGATTTAAATTCTAAAATACTGTACTTAAAGAAAAGTAATTTTGCTTTTCATAAGTATACTAAAGCTGTAATAAATCTGATTTATTGCTAATGTATATTTTCTTGCTGCCTAACAACCTATAAACATGGATGTTCTATTCTATACTTACACATTTATAACATTATTCATAAACCTAATTTAATGTACAGTTATTTATTTAATGAACAGTTATTCTAAGATCTTACCTCCAATCCTTCCAGTAATTCCTTCTGCAATCCCAAAACATGGCAACCTTGCAGACACCAAATTTCAAACATTGTGATCTTCAGTTGGCTTTCTCGGCTGAACAATATTTTGGAGATTATAAACATTTCGGTAGTACAGTTATTGTATACACAATTCAAACAAGTTATTGTGATTAATGAATCCACTTCTTTTTGATGAAAATTTTCATAGACCAGTTTGCTTTCAACAGACTGTATTTTAATTTATTATTATTGCACATTCAAGATTGATAGATTGGGTAATTCCATCATCTGCATCCAATGAAAAAATGTGAAATAAATGTCTCCCAGATATTTCAACAACTTATTTGTTTTTTAAACTCAAAATCAGTAAATAGATAAGCACCTGCTACAAGCATTACTTAGGATTCTTCAGTTTTTTACAGTTTGTTCCATAAGATAAAATTATCACAAAGATTCCATTTGTCCACAGATCAGAAATGCCATATATGGCCAAACAATAAAAGTTTCCAGTCAACCAATCATCACCATTTTAGCTGCCGACCCTAGCACTATTTTTCCTTGGGTAGAAAAAAGATAAAAATGAACATATTCAACAACAAAAATTTCACACAGAACATAAAGTGCTTAGTACATTATGTATGTGTGTGTGTGTAGCAGCAGAGAGGGTGAACCCTACAACGTTTTCAGGCAAAAAATAGATTGAATCTTTAAAACAAAAAATAGAGCCTTCCAACGAAACCTCATATTTTAACAAACAAAAAAAAATAATTCTCCATTTAGCAAACGGAGACTTTACGATTTTTTAATCAATTTTGGTCACAACGTTGTTGTCATCCACCCTCTCTGCTGCTGGAACTTTCAGTTCTGGTTAACAAAAATCATTTACGATTTCAACCAAATATTTGATCGAGTCCGATACGATATCGTGTCCGAGGATCATGTAAATTTATTGTTATAAATCCGTGTGGGGTTGACTGAGCATTACTAAAGAAATTTTTAAATTGATTGAAGTCCATATCGGAACACTATGTCTGCCAAATATTTCGTAGCGTATGTGTATCAACGCCGTTGAATACAGCAAGAATATTACAGTTATCTCTAATCATTTTGGAATCTGAGTGTAGCGTTGAGTGACATATATCATGTCGGTGTTTTTATGCCTGCCTCTGGAAAAGATCCTAGCTGTTTTTTTTTGATTGTCTAACATCACATCGTCGTATACGACTAAATTGTTAATGCTCCCATCAAGGTCATCCACGGATGGCGCCTCATCAATATCAGTTATAAAATCAATGGCGTTCTCACCTTTAATTTCTGATGCATTCTCGTTAAAATCCTTTAACACTTCATAGCATCGTTGATCATCTACGCTTGGAGCAACTAAATACAACTTATCCCATTTCATCCATCTCATTATTAAATTGAGCAACAATTGCGTTTTACCGGATCCAGATGGCCCGATTATAATTGCGCGGATAGAGTTTGGTAGCACTGCATGATGCTTAACTTGTTCTCTTGTTTTAGTCGCTGAAAAATCAATTATATTCATATCTCTATACATAAATTATGGATCTATATTGTGTGAAGTGTAAAACGCGTACTAGCACAAATGATGTGACGACGGTTACAACTAAAAATAACAGATCAGCACTAACTGGTAGATGTGCAACGTGTGGTATAAAAAAATTTAAATTTGTTTCTACAAAATCAAAGATTTTACAATTCGGAGATGTTTTTAAAAAAAACGAGGAGGTGATATCGCAGCCAAATTTGCAAAACTCCCTGGAACCCCATGGGCAAAATACCCCGGAGAAAAGCACCTTCCAGGATATAGCTACTGTGGTCCCGGAACACGATTAGATATCAGACTTGATGATCAAAATCTGCCCCGACCCGGCGAGTATCCGATAAACGCTATTGATAAGGCGTGTCATGCTCATGATGTTGCATATAAAAGCAACAATCTGCAAAACAGGCATCTCGCAGATGTGAAATTAATTCATGCGTTAAATGCTATTCCTGATAAATCTTTCAAAGAAAAATTGGCTTCGTGGTTGGTAAAATCAGCTATGAAAGGCAAATTGATGATGGGTGCTGGTAATTAATAATATGGAATCTATTTATTATTCTCCGAGGGGATACTGGAGGGGTAACGCTGCAATCAATAAACTCGCCAGCGCCGCAAAAGTGAAAAAGGCTACTGCGGCTAATTGGTTATCCAAACAGGCTATATGGCAAATTTATCTACAGCGTCCTAAACAAATCAATTTCTCGCATTTTGATGTTACTGTACCCAATGAAGTTCATCAAGCTGATTTATTCTTTTTACCACATGATAACGGTTACAAATACGCGCTAACCGTAGTTGACGTTGCGAGTCAATACAAACAAGCAGAACCGCTAAAAACAAAATCATCACCTGAAGTTGCTTCTGCATTTGAAAAGATTTATCGACGAGGCCCACTACGCTGGCCAAATCTGTTACAAGTTGATCCTGGCAAGGAATTTCAAGGCGCTGTTTTATCAGCGATGAAAGATCACAATGTCACCATCAGACGGGGGCATACTGCACTACATCGCGATCAGGCAATTGTTGAACGATTTAATCGGACTCTTGCTGAACGGTTATTTGGATATCAATACGCGAAGGAGTTTATTCAGTATAAAAGATCCCGTGAATGGGTTAAGAGATTACCAGCTGTGATTACCGCGCTCAATAACGAGATTACTCGAACAATTAACATGAAACCTGTCAACGCGATTAAGAAAACGTCTATACCAAAAATGGAAATCCAAGGAATTTCACAAAAAGATTTCAAAGAACCAATTCTTGGTAGTAATATCACCGTGAGATATTTATACGAACCAGGAGAGCTTGAAGGTGGCAGAAAAAGGGCTACTGATCCTATTTGGAGTGTTACTGCACACAAGATATCTACTATAACACGATCAACTGGTAGACCTCCAATCTATAAATTGGATTTAACTGCCCCTCAGCGGGGTTTTACACGCGAACAATTACAAGTGATTCCTGACGATACTCAATTGCCACCGCATGGTCTTAACTAGCGCCGTTGCGTCTGTTGCACTCAAGACAAGTCAACATCACATTGTTTCTGACATGACCGAGACTGTTATTTTTTCTGTCAATGGTAAATTGGCGAGGATCTTTATCCGAATACTGCCAACGCATTATACAATTGCAACTCGCGCAGTGATTATTCTGTTGTTGCTTCAGCGTAATTATTAATTCAGCATCAATGTCAAATTCTCGTTGTTTTTTTTTGTCTTGTTGTTTGTAACCGGAGATTTTTTTATTAATGATGCTAACATCAATATTATTTATTGTGGTGTCATCATCGCCTGACTCTGTCAGGACAATTCTTCGAAGCTGATTTATTCTTCGTACTCTGGATACTGCGAGATAGACTAAATTCGACCATTCGATGCGATTATCTACCATCCAAACAATTGGATCCGATATAGTTAATCCCTGTGAAGAATGTATCGTCGCTGCGTATCCTAGCGTCCATGGGGATTTATTAGCATGCAATGCATCTTTAACGACGTTGATATCAACCAGCACAATATCATTTAATACGAGAATTTGTTTTTCACTCTGTCCTGGAATATCAACTTCAATATTCTGCTTTCGTGTATCCGAAGGCCTATAACACAACGGTACTGGAAGTGTTGCAAATTTTTCTTTATGCAATTCAAATAACTTCATCTGAAGTGTGTCTCTGACTATTTTTCCACCTGCAATTATCAAATCGTTTGGTCTCCATGTTTCCCAAAATTCATTCATGGGAGTTTCTGAAATTATTTCACGCGCTATTTCGCATTGGATTCTATCCGGTTGTAATCTAATTAGCGTTTTGAACTCGCGTAATTGTTCATCAAGTGATCTATAATCAGTGTTAATTTCTTCATAATAGTCTACAAAACCCTTTAGCCATTCATGTGGGGATGCACCGATAAATGGTGGTGGTTGGCCGTGATCACCGCACATGACGACTTTTGTGTTTTTGTTTAACAACCACTCAAGAAATGTTTGTAATATTTTCAAGGATACTGTGCATATTTCATCCCAAATTATGATTTCAGGAATGAATTTATCACCCATTCGATCAGGAGTCCATTCATCGCCTTTCCATCGAAAGAAACTATGATAAGTACAGGCATTTACCCCTCGTTGTTTCATCTCTCTGGCGAGTCTGTGAGTAGGTGTTAGGACAATCATGTTTGATTTTGAAACGCTAGCGTTTCTATGATATAATTCAATTGCACGAGTTGTCTTTCCTGACCCACCACAACCGTTTAAATAAACTGTCTTGTATCTACATATTGGATCAGATACCGGTGGTGCATTAGAAAACTCTGATTGAATCTCATCACACTTTAAGTACTTTTCATCCATGGTAACATCTGCCGATTCACAATACTCATGTAGCGTCTCCTTTTTAAATCTCCAGCATCCCCACGCTTCCTCCTGGGATGTGAATTTAGCTACATCTGATTTGTATTTCTCGTGGATATAAATAGAATCAGTGGCTACTCTAACTGCGGTATTAGGAAATCTATTTATCATCGAAAATAAATTGATAGAAGCATAAGCTAGCATAGAACTTCTCAAATGCGTATATTGTTTAATATATCCATCACAATAGGTAACAATTGTACCTAATCGTCTTCCATCGGATAGGAAAGCGTCTTTACGATTTACAAGTTTTCCCTGTTTCGTTAAATCCGTTACAATAAAATCGTATTCAGCGATGTCTATGATCAGCCGCGAGGAATATTTTGCATTGTCGTATCTTCCACCCTGGGTAAATTTACCGATTATTCTTCGTCCAAAATCTTTTGCCTGTTCTTTTTTTATTTCAAATAACTTCTTAGACCAATTCATGATTTGTTCTTCATTGAAATTCAAAGAATTTCCATCTATAAACTGTTTTCGCTGTTCGCTAATAATACGATCTAGATCGGGTTGTGGTAGCCAAACTTCTTTCTGAGCTCGATAGCATATAATAGCTTCGGAAACAATCAACATATTAGCATACCACAATCAATCATATATCGTAGTAACACTATTGGCATCCAGGCCTTTTCAGATATATGTCTACCAAGCCAAACATAACTACACGGATGTAACCCTGTAGCGAATTTGAATGATATCACACGAGCGAATCCAGTTAAATCAAAATCAGGTAATGGCCCATTAATCGCAACACGAGTGATTTCATGCGTGGGGTGTCCAAATCGTTTAAAATAGTTACTACATTCTCCATACCCGAGGAAACTTCCAGGATAACACGCGGATATATCAATTAAAATCATACCGCGACGATGGTATTTTGTATTCCACAGTCCTCCATGACTAAATTCGACGCAACTCAATTTAACGTCCTCGAGAAAATTACTTTGTATTGGACGCCATGAGTTTTTTTCTCTTGCGAAGTGAGCTACCACTGATGGAATAGTAAAACTATCCGTTAATAGTTTTTCATGGGAACTCTCCGGTGAAAAATCACTAGCGATTTTTTTCATTCTGTTATCTAATTCTTCAACGCGATATAATTCACCATTTGGTCTTACAAATTGATCAAATCCTATTTCGGGATCTTCATCACTTCTAAGTAACCACACTGACACAGGATCATCTTTACACAGCGTGTGAATAGCATCGAATAATTTCTCATTATAAAAAACATCCCCGACGAATTCTGGGGGGATATATCTCACGGTTCGTTCTCGTGGAAATATTGTTACTGCAGGTGTCCACGCGTGTTTGTTATGATCAATAATTTGTATTGGCGCTCCATTTTTGTTATATTTCGGTTCGTATAAAACTTCTCCGGTTATCGTCATAACGGTTATTGGGAATCTTAATGATGTTTCTAATTTAGCTATATCAGAAATCTTTGCACCGTGCTGTTTCACTGTCAGTTCCCATTCGGTTATTTTCCTACGTCGCAGATCAGTTAGTTTATTTCCTCGGGATGCATTTGTGAAGTGTTCCATTACCCGTGTTGCTACACAATTGAGCCTTGACGAAGTCAACGGTGAATATTTCATAGGAGCTAGTTTTGCAATATCGAGTTTATTATTTAACGGATATATCCCATAAACAATTGCTGTTAGGGGATAAGATCTCTCGTAGTATGGTTTGTCAATTCCAGTTAGAATTCCTGGTTTGGAATCTCTACTCACAATGACAGTTTTTTTATCCTTGAGGATTGGTTCAAATTTATCCCTGATAATCCATTTGCCTTCGACTTCGATAATGAATTTTATTCTGAAAAAATACTTTTGTTGGGAATTGCCTTGTTTGGGAATTGCTTTGCAATTTACCTTTGGATTTCCATCTTTGATTTTCCTTGAAAATCCTTTGGATTTTACGCCAAGGTGTGAAATTATCTCAGCTGCTCTTTCATCGTTCATAGTAGCATCGATGATGGGTACATTGACATCTTCATCAATAATTCGAAATGTCGACCAACAGTATACTGCACCGTCTCGGTAGAATTCATTAAAACACTCCCTGATTTTACTTAGTATAGTTCTATCACCGATTAGACGTTTTGGTGTATCAGAAACTCTATCGAGATTGAATTTAGTATTTCTCCAAGGCTTAATTTTTGATAATCTTTGGAACTCCTTATCAAGATTGAATTTAGTATTTCTCCAAGGCTTATTTTTTGATAATCTTTGGAACTCCTTATCAAGATTGAATTTAGTATTTTTCCAAGGCTTAATTTTTGATAATCTTTGGAACTCCCTATCAAGACTGAATTTAGTATTTTTCCAGGGTTTAATTTTCGATAATCTCTTGAACTCCTCCATGTTATAATTAAAACAAGTATTTAAATAGAAAAATATAGTATAATGAATCACTGCAAGTGGCTAATGATTGGATCAACAACCCCGTGTAACAAATCATGCAGAAGCGAATTCTGTGGGTATCATTTACAAAGCGTTCGGCGAGGAAGTTTTGGCCCCCTTCCGTGCCTCCGGTGTGGGGTGGGCGTTAGAGGAAAATCGCAGTTGTGTCTCAGTTGTGGCGGCAAACGTTACAGGGAACTAAAACGCTACTATGACAAACGAATCATTGACCCTAACGTCCTTGATAAAATCAAGGACAAAATCATCAAAACCCCTCAAGACTACATTGATAGACTTATAATTAAAGCAAATAATAAATTAGACAAGTAGTATTATTATACAAATGAGCCAAGATTTCAGACCCCATCCAGTGCTTGTTAATTACGAAGCCTCCAGTGATGGTGTTGTCAGGCACCGCAGACTAAAAAAACCGGTTGGATATCTGAATAATATGGGGTATTTGCTGTTTAGTGCTAGAAATAAAACATATCTCTGTCACAGAATTATTTTTGAATGTCATAACGGATTAATCGAAGACGGATTTGTGATTGATCACATAAATGGCGTGAAGACTGATAATTGTCTTGTGAATCTTCAAGCCGTCTCACAAAGTCGCAATTCAAAATTAGGTGGAACTGGTAAACACGCAAAACGCCCTAGGGGAGTTAAATCGTTTGATTTAGAAAATAATGAAGAGAGAAGCTTTCAGTCGATAAATGAAGCCAGTAGATACTTTGACATTTGTGGGACTTCAATACGATTTGTTGCAGAAAATATAATTAAAACTGCTCTGTCGAAAAAAAATGGTCATAAAGTAAAATTCGTATACACCTGAAACGATTCAAGGGAGATAAATCCTTTATGGATAAATCAGCCACAACTCATAACATTTACCTACTAAGTTCCCTTGTATTATGACGTCAAAGGAATTTGTCGTCTGCTATATTACCTGTAGAGAGGTATAATTGACATGTGTGCGCCCACGTGACTGTAATGGAGTATAATACATGTGTTTCGTTAGAGTTGTATTTTTATCAACTTTAAATAATTCTAAAATGTTTTATTGTCGCTTGGCTAAAACCGCATCATTTGAACAGTTGTATTTATTTAGACCATCTATTAATACCCTCAGCCAAACCAACATTGTAACTCATGCTATCGCATTCTCGGTAGCGTGGGTTGGTGTTTTTTCCAACTCATGCAACCATGAATTCGATTTCATGGGTTGCCATATTGGTTTGGTTTACCACGCCCACTCCACATATAACATCCAATAAACATATACCTTCTGAGAGATCTAATTCAGTGTTTGCTGAGTTAGACCCCTCGCCGGAGATTATGTGTTTGTCAAAGTAATTGGATGTAAAATAAATGGTATAAATTGATGCAAAAAGCTCTACATTCACATGAGGAACCCCACAGGGTAGCACAGGGCTACCGGCTAATAGAAACGGTGTTAGGGTCACAAAAGGGCATCCGGAATAGATAGCCAAAAGAAAAGACCCTAGCAAAGACACAAAGGCCTGAATAGGGGACTCATGAATGAAATAACCGTAGTATCATAATTGATACCATTTATTTTGCTTTTTTTTAATTAAAGATAAAATGTATTATATTTATATAAAAATATAAATAATGGATATCAAAGATGTAAATTCTATAATTGCTGAAATCTCAGATTTAAAAAATAGAGGGGTAGTATTATCTGAAGATCTCGACTGTGACAGGATTGCCTTGGAATATGAAGACATAGAGTATCAGTTTAGTAAGGGTCGTTATGTTTTACCCAAGATGTACAGGCTCGTGAAAGGAATTCAAAAGTCCATTCATGCTTGTTTGTACGGTAACGACATTAACGTATTTATAACGCTATTTAGCACCGTTGAAGCAATACGTCAAAAGCTCGGCCAAGAGTATCAAAAACGAACCGAAATTAGTTCTAAGGTTCGTGATCTTAGAAAAATGTTAAACGAGGAAAAACCAGTATCTTAACTTAACTAAAAGTGTTAGGCTTTCGGTAAATTTTATTAAAAAATAATTATTTTTTTAGCGTTTTTTGTAACACTCACATGGGATTTTCTCCTGAAAGGATACGCAGCAGTCTGGACTTGCCCATGCAGTTATGTGCATAATGGATGATCTGGTTGTAGTAGCAAGTAATCACCGCGACGCCTCCATTTTCACGTAGTTGTTCTTGTTGCCGCGTCGTTAACACAAATTGTTCATCGCCGTTCTCAGATATTACAATTCTGAAACCCCCAGCGATGTTATTTCTGAAACACTCGCGGATAGCGTCGTACAGTTTAACCCTGTCGAAGATGGATACGTTAGCTTGATGGTACAATATTTAATAACTCATCTTTTAATTGTGATAGTTTCACATTTGAAAAATTAGTTCACAAATAATATATGGTAGGTGAATCGCTTACAACTAGATTAGCCCGAGAGCGGCTAGCAGCAATTAAAAAGTTTATACCGGTTCGAGACAGACTTCGTGAGAAACTTCAACAACGACAACAAGCGCAGACCGACTTTTCTGTGTCAAGTGAACAACTGTTTACTCCGATAACAAGTGCGACCAAAGATGTGAAAAAGTTAACTGAAGCAGCGATATACGGAGATATTCCTGAGCGAGAACGAGCAAAGAAGGCGCCGCTGCTTGATACACTTGAAAAGATAGCAGCAGAGACCAAACAAACACGCGCAGGGATACAACAGCTATCCAGTGATATAAAAACCCAACACGAGTATGAACGATTAGCTGATATTGATGATTCTGCGCCTGATCCACAATCTGTTGATGTCGTCACCCCAAGAGGTGTTTCCTTTATAGACAAACTCACCGAAGAAACTATAACACAAATCAAACAATTTCAATTAATAAAACCCGAACATTATAGGATTTTTGGTGATTTTGCCGCCCAAAGCTTTCATTCCAGAAAGGACTTTTTAAAAGACGAGTATAAAAACAGTAAAATAGGCCGAGATGAATGGGTTGATTGGTTGTATAAAACGAATAAGGGGATTGGCCGTTTAAATAAAAGAGAAATGGGATATAAAGAATTTAGAAGGGGAATTGATGAGTATGATAAAACTGGTACAACTAAAAAAGTTACTGCTAGCGGATATTCGATTAAAAATCCTTTAGATTTCAACGCTGGAGTCTTTGACTCTACCGTGACATGCCCTGGTAACATTCTCAGTGATATATCACGGTTAGAGGTTCTCATCGGGGGGAAGCGAGCCGGAAAAAACTCACCGGAAATAATTAATGAGGCCGCTGATATCTGCAGACGATTATTTGCCGGTGGTATCATGGACATTAATGTATATAGAGAACTCATTGCTGAATTAGTTGAAAATCACAGAGACGCCCTACGTTATGATGAAAATCCTATGGATGTAAGCGATTGATCATTAATTGAAAAACTACCAGTTTTATAACAAGATGATAATACACTACAACCATGATAAACCCGTAAGCGTCTACGTGGTGAACTCACGATTGCCTGTTTATAGAGCATATTACGGAGATGGTTTCGGCAATACAATTGCGGGGCTATTTACAAGAATGGCTCCCAAGGTAGCGCCGTTAGCTAAACAATTATCAATGAAAGCCATTGATATTATTCGCGATAAGGGAATCAGCGCTGTTGGAAATCTTGCAGGAAAGGCCTTTTCTGCCGCGAAAGATAAAATAGCATCATTGGTGCGAAAGAAACCAGGAATGACTAAGTCGGTGGTGAAACCACCAGTGCTGCCATCAACTACAGTGATGCCTGCAAAAATCAGCAAAGTAAGAAATAGCGCAATGGAAGAAAAATTAGCGTCGTTGACTGCTTCGGTGACTCCGACTTCACCGGTAACAGATAGCGCTATCATGAACGCGATAGCAGGAAGTGGTTTGAAACAAAAAAGAAATTCGAAGAATTTTCAACGACGATGATTATAAAGAGTTTCACAATTGAAAACACTAGTATATTAATAAAATGTTTAAACAACAGGCTGATCCGGTCTTCGATATAGAAGCCCCAGTACCCAAGGACAATTCCGTCCGCGATTATCAATTTTATTCCTATCATGCAATACAACCCGACCTACGATCGCGAGTTGAACTTCAAGTTCAAGATACCAGTAAATACTTTTTGCCATGTGAAGCATTTATTGAAGTAGAAGGAGAACTCGTAACAAATGATACTGTTCATAATGATCCACCATATGCAGATGATCCAAATATCCGTGTTGGTTTCGTCAACAATGGCATAATGGCGTTATTTGAAAGTGCAAGATATCTCATTGATGGAAAAGAAATTGAATCAATAGACCGTGATGTTGATGTTGCAACAACAATAATCGGGCTAGCAAGATACTCCGATGATTATACAAGGTCGGCTGGTCCATCTATGATGTTTGCAAAGGATATTAATAATCACGCTGATCACATTAATCATACTAGGGTAAAAGCAACACGAGATACCGCAGTTGATCCAGCACCAGCCGGATATACTAGACCAGCTGGTACCTTTGATGTCGTAGACATTAATCGCAATTTCAATCTAGGGTTTGCAACACGAGTAGCAATGTTACAATGTTACATGCCAACGGTTTTCATGTGCGATTCCACTCCATCACATATTTGGATTCTGCAGAAATGTTAGAAAAGTTATTTATGGAGCTAAACACACAATCGCATTAGCACGAAAAGGCGATAACAATGATGCAATTTGGCGTACTGGTTCCGTTGATGGTAAAGTTGTTTTAACTAAATTGGTACTATGGATGCCAGTAATGACCCCATCAATTACCAGAGAAGAGCGACTGATCTCATTTATGGACGCAGGCGGCAAATCATTACTAAGTTGGCTAACAACAACGACTGATGTCAAACAGGATAGTGTCACTGGTACATTTACATGAAATTTGGCATCAAAACAAGGGGTTTCAGCTCCACGTCATATATTTATAGCGCTGCAGAATCGGAATCGATTAGGTTCTCAAGAACGCAGTCATATGATATTCGATCAATTAGGAGTAAATGAGGTTTCGCTGAGAATAAACGGACAACAAGAACCATCTGAGGATATTCAGCTTGATTACGACACTAACCACATAGCACGTGTGTATCATCGGATGCTGTCATATATGGGTCGTGATCAAAATGTTGATACTGGTTTACAAATATCGCAACTCGATTTTAAGAACTTGTATCCGATTTATTACTTTTCGCTGGAGCATCTTGATTTAATGAGACAATCCGTCGTTGACATACATTTTAGGGCTCGTATAAATCCTGGTGGTGTTGATTATAGAGTGGTTGCTGTTATTCTCAGCGACAAATCAATGTTGTTAGAAGGAGCTGGCGGACGAATGAGAATCGTTGATGCACCAGTGGAAAATATGTAAATGAAACTTGAAGAGTTTCCAATTAGATCAATTGAAAGCATAAATGTGTTTTACAATAAAATGACATATAGTGTTGTTAGTGTCAATCTGACTGATGGTCAGGTCAAGAAATTGCGATCAAAATCCGCTAAAGAATGTGGAACAACAATAACGTTAATACCAGCGCAGATGTCCGGCGGTACACATAAAATATCACTGACGGATCGTCAAATAAAACATTTCAATGATGCAATGAAGAAACGGCGAGGAGTTCAAATAGAATTTTCGAAAGCTGCAGTTGTGAACATGATAAAATCAGGTGGTATATTTCCATTGTTTGCTGCGATTCCAGGATTAATTGCAGCGGCCGCACCAGCAGTTGCAAAAGCGGTCGCATTGGGGGCAGCTGGAGCCTTGGGAACAAAAGCAGTAGAAGGCATTGCTCAATTATATGAACCGAAGAAGGGACGAGGATATAAAAAAAGGGAAAGGGGTTGTACCTACCAGGAACCCCGTATTCGTGGTACAGCGGAAAGGGTCTAAGAAGAATACCAGGAATGGTTTATTAGTTGAAAGCCCAATTCTCCCTATGTCCAATTTTGATTTAATTGATGCTGCTAAAAAACTAGCGATAAAAAACTTCAGAGGGGTTTTTATGAGAGATCAATTACCGAGAAAACCTAAACGCGTTGAAACCGGTATCATCAATCTTGATAACAGTAACGGATCGGGAACTCACTGGGTTGCATACGCGATCGATCCATGTGGGATTGTCTATTTCGATTCATATGGGTTAGCTCCACCGAACGAGTTTATGCGGTATATAAATTCTTCGACGAAACTCAAAGAGTTTCCGATTTTTTATTCCACGCTGCCAACACAACAATTAAATGATCCACCGATATGCGGCCGTGAAGTATTAAATGTCCTCGTGGAGATTTCATTAAAATCCTTTGGATCTCCGTGGAAACCACCTCATGTTGTTGTAAACGAATACACAAGTGGGAAATTACTAGGTAATTTTAGAGAATCAATAAATTAAAAATACTAGAGTCTTTATAATAATGATTGATATTTGGGGACAATCTCTGTCAATGTCGGAACCCACCGCGGAAACATCTGCGGGTTCTATTGAAGATGTAAAAAAAATTATTGAAAATAAAATCGCTGAGACGTTAAATTTAGTAAGTGTTGACCCAAATGAAATAGTTGTATTTCAAGATCACCAGGGTAAATTGAAAACTAGTAATGTGTCATTGGATGACATTTTAAAACGACAACACGACGCCGCTGAAAACTCTATTGCGCTGTATTCCAACGGTGGACAACTTAAACCAGGCGCACTTGTGTCTACGATCACCGACGAGATTGCCACCCACGGCCGTGAGCTGGATGATCATATACGAGGTTATAATAATTTTCGCAAAAATGTCGTACATAAATTCTTTGGAACCCCGCTTGTGGTTGGCATGACTCTAGCTGAAATTAAAGACTTGTTGAATTCATTCTTCGCTAACAAGGAAGCTGGAAGGATGATGACTGCTTCAGAAATCAAGGCAAATTATCTCGAGATTTTTAAAGTAAGCGAAGATTTTGAAAAGGTACAAAAACCCACTAACGACGTCATTGTTAAGTTTTTTGGAACCCCGCTTGTGGCGGGAATGACTCTCGCTGAAATTAGCGAGTTTATTGGCAAGCATACTCACAATGCCTACATCGCTAATAGTTTCTTTGGTGTCCCAGCTACATCTACAATGACTCTCAAAGATATTAATATGTTTATGGTGAGACAAACAACACTTAATACCATCGTTGATAAATTTCTTGGGAGAACACCTGTGTCTGAAACCACATCGTTGACAGGTCCAACCCTCGCTGAAATCAAAAGCACGTTTGACGAACAAAAACGCACCAGCGAAATGGTTAAAAATTTCTTTGAGAGTTCTGAAAGTTACAATATCACGACGACATATTCTCAACTCGTGGTGGATTATATAACCAGAACAAATATAGGATTTAGCTCCTTTTTGACTTCATTTTTTCAACGCCGCGATAAAACGTTGATGAAATATACTGAAATCAATAAAACCTATTCCGACGTCATTGACGATATTCTTAAACTAAGGGGAGAATTTGAGCGGGTACAAAAACTAGTCAATGATATTATTATTAAGTTTCTTGGAATTCCACACAACGTGGGTATGACTCTCGTTGAAATTATCGCGGCTATCAATAAGGTAAAAATTCCACATAGTGTAAGCGCCGTTAATAGCATCGTGTACACGGTTGATAGTGGAACCTTTGATTGGATCCGGGGAAATGAAAATTATCTTCGTGTTGGCCACAGACATACTGGTGTACCAGGTTGCTACCGACTTACAATAATACATCACCGAAAATTTGATTTGGAATTCAGCAACACAGGTATCAGAGGTGTTAACACATTGATGTATATACTAGAGAAAATACCACCACCTCCACCCTCTATACCAATCCCGCTTACGATTACTATAAACAATTCCGACAATTCTATGATTAGGGAGTCACTACCCTGGATAATAGAATTTGTATCCGGTGTCCCCTCATCCGATCCTAAAACCGTTTCAATAATAGGATAATTGAAAACACTATCAGGTTTAAAATAACAACAATGACTTCGTCAATGACACTGTCATCGTCATCGCAATATCGATTCGACACCGTGAAAGAGTTTTCCGCGAACTTGAAATCACTTTCTGAGAGCTATCGTGAAAAAATGAAAAAATACCGCAGAAGAATTACCGCCATCGACATCACCGTGTACTCGGTATCCGGTGTGATGGCCAGCGCCGGGGTTATTTTGTCGACGGTGACCATGATGGCTCCAATTGCAGTTCCAATTGCTATCTCCGCGGCAACAACAATTGCTGCTGTCGCCACCGCGATAACTAAAAAGTTATCATCGTGTTCTCAGAAAAAAACTCAGTGATTATACAGCTCGGTACAGGGTGGTATTTGACGCGTACTCGAAATTATCCGAGTTGATCTCGCTATCGATAGATATTCGTTCATATCCGATGTTGAATTTTCCGCGATGACCCAGTTGTATAACTCCGCGATGTTGAAATTGGAAATTGAAGACAGCGTTAACAATAATGTCACTACAATTCAACGAATTGCAACTGCTTCAACGAATCGCGGAGAATACCACTCCGATACGAACAAGCATGATATCAATAACATCAACAAACCCACAATTTAGTGTGAACTTCCCTTCTCCGATTCCAGTGCGTGAGATCGCGCTGGCAAAATTACGAGTATATCATAGCTGGCCTAATATCAGATCGGTTGCATTTGGCGGTCAGCAACCCAATAACGCACTGGTGTTCTCGTATAAGAATAAACCCGATGGTACTCCAGTGTGGGAAACTGTTTCGTTACCAACTGGGTCGTACCAAATTAAGCAAATCGATGCTGAAATTCAGCGTAGAATAAAATCAATCACTGGAAAAGAATCAAAAATAGCTATTAATCTTCATCAACCGACGCTCTCCTCGTCGATCGAAATAAGCATAGAGGGATACATTGTAGATATCTATAACAGCTCGTTAAGAACAGTGTTAGGATGGCCTGAAAAACCACCGGAGATATCCACCGCCGACTTAACCACGGACGTACAATCATATCATGAAATCAATCCCAGTTATCGAGATAATTTATTTGATATAAGAAAAGGAAGAATCGCCGATAGATTTATATTTACCAACAAAGACACATTGCAATGGGATTTTATCATTAAAAGAACAACCGACTCATCTGTTACTATTTCATTTACGCTAACTGACGTCCGTGGTTATTTTAATGAAATTAAACAATTATATGACACACAACTAGAACAACTACGGAAAACAAGATCGCAAAAACACGTTGAAATAATAAATCAACTTATATCTGACATGGAATATATCTATGAACTAATTATTCAAACAATAATTAATGACAACAGCAACAGTAAACAACGATTCCTAACCGATTACAATATCACAGAAGACAATCTGCGTAATTTCAAGTTTCCCAAATACAACGTTGATGAACTAGCAAGAATTGTTAGAACCGATATCAAGGCGCTACAAAAACCAGATTCAACTGTCCTCCTCAGGTATAATAATGATCCAGATGGCGGTGGTAGGCATATTGCCCTGCACAATGTGAATATTTCAACGGTGATTGCGCTCAATTTAACATGTGATGCAATTGAAGGAAGCTATCAAATTAATCTAGAGCAATCAAATCAAGCTCAGCAAGGATATATTCTTTATTCGTTTGCACCCACAGCTCCTCCAGGATTCCTAATTATTGAAAACCCAATTAATCCTGTCTACATGCGATGCCATAATAATTCGTTAACGAGAATTAATTTCCGACTCACCGACCAGTCAAATAATTTAATTGATCTACAAGATGAGGTGTTAGCGATTAGTTTGTTTGTAAAGTCCTAAGGACTTCCATCATAAATGATTTTCGTCCTAAAGACTCGATCAAATATTTGGTTGAACTCGTAAAAGAATTATTAACCAGAACTGAAAGTTCCAGCAGCAGAGAGGGTGGATGACAACAACGTTGTGACCAAAATTGATTAAAAAATCGTAAAGTCTCCGTTTACTAAATGGAGAATTATTTATTTTTTTTTTTTTAAAATATGAGGTTTCGTTGGAAGGCTCTATTTTTTGTTTCAAAGATTCAATCTATTTTTTGCCTGAAAACGTTGTAGGGTTCACCCTCTCTGCTGCTTGTGTGTATATATATATATATATATATATATATATATATATATATATATATATATATATATATATATATCACCATTTGTGACCAAAGGAAATATAAAGGGAAGAGTTCATCTTCAGGTGTTAGAATTTAGGTGTATTAGTTAAAATCTTTATCAACTACAAGTACGCTACCACAATTTTGTTATTTTTACTTGATCATTTTACCACTCATAATTTAGCTACAATATAACTATTGACATACAATATTACTTGATTGCTAAAAGGATCACTGTGGCTTTGCAAAGCGTAATTGAGGATTACAAATGTTGCTTTTAATTTGAAAAATGTATTTTACAGTACCTTGTTTGTATACATTTCATGAATACTTTGAATATGAAGTAATTGCAAATAATTTTTTTTTACACCCGTTCAATCATGAAATGAACTTTTACAAATTTATGTCATCAATAACATTAGAGGTCATTTTTCATGTTGTTTAAACATCAAAAGCTAACTGTTGTTGTTGTTGTTGCAGTGTTTGTAGTGTTTAATGCCATTTTTCACAAGCAGAGTATGACCCTTTTTCATTTTAAGAAACAGAATCAAGCGTTTGGTGTATTCTTCCAAAATTACTTTGAAAGAAATTAAACTTCCATGTAACTATGTTATTATCAACTGTCATATAAGAAAAAGATAATTATAAACGGTGTCATGCCAATCATCCATGCGGTTGTTTTTTATAATTATTATTCTCATAACTAATGTGGGAATTCTCAGTCATACAATTTTTCAGACAACAGTTTTACACTAATCATGTAATAGTTTATTATCCTTCTAAACATGTACTTTAAATTATTATTCCTGTAACACACAAACACAGATTTTAAGATTGTCATGTGAATCTTTAGCCATTGAAGACTTTATAATCAGTTTTTAGAAAATATATTTTTACAATTGTTCTGTGTGGTTACAGGGCATTAGAACTGGGACCACTGTATTACACTAAGGTGAATCTATGAAGTGATCAAAAGTATATGTATGAATGCTAAGAATGTTTCTAACTGAACAATTCCAACTTGCAAATAAGATGTGAAACCAAAATCTGTGATCCTGCTTGGCACCATGATACCTGATCTAAGATGGTACACTGTCAAAATCAATCAAGCAAGTAAATTCATATCCTAGACATGTTAGTTCTTTTGGTAATAACAAACATTACTCATTTTAATAAACTGTAAAAATACATTCTGAATAAATGTAGACAAATCTCTAAGTGCACAATTAAAAGAGACCAAGTCATTTCCTAGCTAAAAGCTTCTAAGTTTACATTTCTGAGCTATGTCCAAGCTAAAAAAAATAACTTCTTATTTCTGAGGTTTTTCTGAGTAAAAAAACTAGTTCTCATGTCCAAGGCTTTGACCAAGGTATTTCCTAGGTTGTTTTAATGTATTTTTGCTTTTAAAACCTTGGACAAAATATCAGCATTGTCCAAGGTTTCCCAGGTTTTCGTAGGAAAACCATAGGAATACCTCAGATATGCCAGGCTTTATTTAGGTTACAGTTCCTAGTATAACCTCGGAAAATGTACAGCCATGAAAGTTTAGTAGCTGCAAATGATGCAGATTCCTGTTTAATGTATGGAAACAAGAAAGGGAACAAGTGGGCAGATATCATAATCATCCAATAATAAGCATATAAAACTCAAAACCAATGGACCGTTGATAAACAGTACATTACATATTTATGATGTAAAAATAAAAAATCTTGTATCAATTTCATGAACAATTTGAAAGAACTAATCGATCAGGTCTTCACACATTTTGCAGTTGACCATGTCATCAACAAACTCTTCCACTTGTATTGTTGTCTCTGTGATATTGAATTCCTTCTGGACTTTGACAGTGGCTTCACGTAATACTAGCATTGGATCTGTGCCTGTCTCTGAAATGAGGTATAACACCGTTTTATTTGTTAAAGTCAATACAAAAATCATTTTTTTACTGTGGAATTTTGTTCATGAATTACCTTTTTTTGGGATTGGTTAGATTTGCCAGAATTCAAAGACTCTGATTAATATTGTAAATCCAATATGTGATGTGGTTTAGAGGTATATCCATAACAGTTTTCCCAATGCTCTCTCCATTCCTCCTCTCCCACACAGCAATGGCTTGCTCACTAGCGTACAGACATTATGGTTTTTAGATTGGTCCTGCTGTGTCATGGTTATCATGTAACAGAGGAAATGTGCCCATGCCATGTAACAGGCAAAATGTGCTTATACCATGTAACAGGGGAAATTGCCCATGCCATGTAACAGAGGAAAGGTGCCCATGCCATGTAACAGAGGAAAGGTGCTTATACCATGTAACAGGGGAAATTGCCCATGCCATGTAACATGAAAAGGTGCCCATGCCATGTAACAGAGGAATGGTGCTTATACCATGTAACAGGGGAAATTGCCCATGCCATGTAACATGTAACAGCAACCATTGTCAATTGTCTGTTCATGTCAGGGATTGTATTGCCCAATAAAGGCAAACAACACTGCCTTGAAGAATATACTAGGCATTAGTAAAAGTATGCTATTCTTTTATCAATATTTTTTGCTATGCATGATTGTTTTCTTCCATCATTCAATTCCAGTTAGCCAAGAAAAACATTTAGACAGTTTGTAGCTGGGTGGCACTTTTAATGTCAAGTTTCAATGTTAGCATTAACAGTGATAAAAATAAACATTACCTACTAAATTAAAATGTTTCTGATGAAAATTTACATAAATTAATCGAGAGAGAGAGAGAGAGAGAGAGAGAGAGAGAGAGAGAAAGACAGAAAGAGAAACTGAGCTTAAATGTGTGTGTGTGTGTGTGTGTGTGTTTGATTCACAGTCCTCAAGACTATAAAATCTACATTTTATAGAAAAAGTTATTACATTTTTTAAAGAATGCATAATCTTAAATATATTGAACAGTATTGTAAACAGAGCCACTGTAATGTGCATTAATTCCTGAACTCAAGCAAGTAATCTTTCATCTGCTTGTGTTTTAGTCTTGATGAAAGCAAGAAACTCATATGAGAGAAAGATTAAATTTTACTTTATTTATTTTATTTATTTATTTATTTTATTTATTTATTTTATTTTTAAATTTTACTTTATTTCATGTTAGGCTTTGATGATTGAAGGTAAGATAGTTTTACTTCATTTCATGTTAGGCTTTGATGATTGAAGGTAAGATAGTTTTACTTCATTTCATGTTAGGCTTTGATGATTGAAGGTAAGATAGTTTTACTTCATTTCATGTTAGGCTTTGATGATTGAAGGTAAGATAGTTCAGTATTTTCCATTTCATGTTAGGCTTTGATGATTGAAGGTAAGATAGTTCAGTATTTTGTTCAATACAATGAGCTAAATGTTTCTTTATACCAATTTAGTAACTGTAAGTTTACATTCCATATATTCTGTCATGTCTTCACAGGTTTGTTGCATTTTTAATTCTCATTCATTCAATTCTAGTCTAGTATTCTATTCCAAAAGGTTTTTGTGTGTGTGTGTGTGTGTGTGTGTGTGTGTATGTGTTATGATGTCTGCAATGTGGCAGTTTTTTTCTTTCTAGCACTGGGATATCATGCTGCAGACATGTAGCATGATTTCGCACCTGGTAACATTATCTTCACACCAGGCTGACCAGTTCTCACATCAGGCTGACCAGTTCTAACACTAACCTTTTAAGGCTGAGTGCCTAGTGTGGCAGCTGTTATAGTACCATTTTTGTAAGTTTTTGGTATGCCTAAGCCAGGGTTCGAATCTGCAACCTCCCACATCCAAGGCAAAGAGAGTAAGTAAATGTCATCTTTGTATAACAAAATTTCAAATGGTAACCATGAATAGAATGACTGCTGTATTCTGTATGTAACAAAAGTTTCACCAATACACTATATCAGAAAGTAGATTAATTTTCAATTCATGAACAGATTCCGATACATGTTTAGAGATATCACTCTTATGAACATACAGCTAAACATATTTTTCTTTTCTTAGCTCATTATTATATTAGACCCACATTTGTTTTTCATTCCACATCATAAGCCAGAACATTTAATAGATTATCCAGTTTATTGAACTTTGAGATGTGACTGGAAACATTTTACTGAAGCCATATGATAAACACATCATTGGCTTTTGTTTGTTTTTTATGGTTTAACGCCATTTTTCAGCACAATATAGGCTATACATGGCGGCCAGTATTAATGGTGGAGGAAGAAACCAGACAAACACCGGAAAGAACCACCGACCCACGAGAAGCTACTGGCAAGCTTTCTCACATAACTACATTTGCCGAATCTTAGACTCGAACACACGCAGACGGAGGTGAGATGGCAGCGGTCCGTAACGGACAGCACTTTAGACCACTCAGCCACTCGGGGCCCCCTCATTGGCTTTTGTAATTAGCCTCATTTTTTTTTCAGCTAACTTGGAAGCCAGCAAATGATAACGTCAATCAGATTCTACAAAAATCCTTGTTGATTGAACCATCTTTCATTCCTGAGCTATAGTTTTGTCACTTTATTCTGTCGGAAATCTTAAATGGTTTTTTGAGCTTGCATTTCATGATTATTATGAAAATACATATTTATGTCCCAAATGATGAATAATTCAAGAAGGTGGAATCTTTCAGCATGTGATGCAACCATGTAATTTGGGCACATTCAGATAAATTTAAACAGTGTTTTTAATTAAGGGTTACATGGCTCATATATGCCTTAACTAGCTTCTGGTAGAGATTTCTAAAATTATCATGCAGAAAATAAATGAAGACTAAAATGGTAATGACCCCATTGTGGAATTATTTGTTTGTTTGTTTGATTAGGATTTTTAACGTAGCTTTGACAATTTTTCAGTCGTATCACTACGATGTCTGCAGTAAGGCAGTTTATAGTGATGTTTAGCACTGGGACAACATGCCACAGAGATGCAGCATGATGTCACACCCAGTCAAATTATCCTGACACCAGACCGTCCAGTCCTAACCCTAACCTCTTAATGCTGAGCACCAAGCGAGGCAGCTGTTAGTACCATTTTTATAAGTCTTTGGTATGACCCCGGTGCATGCTCTAACCACTAGGCCACCAGAGTGGTTAACAGTACTTTGTTATATTGGTATACTTTTTTGCCACTGTCTGTCTCTTACACCACTGCTATTTGCATTGAGCATGGACACAATATACAACATTGTTTTATTCTAGCTTAAAGAAAACATGTTATCCAACTTAGTGATGAAGAACTTGATAAACAAATTATAAACATATGTGCACACCATCAAGATTTCATAAACATATATTGGCATTTCTTAAATATCTATTTATAGCATTATACATGAAGATCTGTTATTTACATAGACTATTCATAATGATACAAATGATCAAAATATTACTTGATACTTACTGATGGCTAAATGAACAGAGAGGGCAACTTTGCTGAGGGAAAGTGACCACACCCTGAGGTCATGTATATAGCAGACACCATCTATTTCAAGGAAGCTACCCTTTATAAGATCCATGCTCATTCCTCTTGGAGTCCCTAGTAAGTAAATGAAGACTTATTAGTCAGCCATACTTTATAAGGTCCATGCTCATTTCTCTTGGAGTCCCTAGTATGCAAATGAAGACTTATTAGTCAGCCATACTTTATAAGGTCCATGCTCATTTCTCTTGGAGTCCCTAGTATGCAAATGAAGCTTTATTAAACAAGCCATACTTTATAAGGTCCATGCTCATTTCTCTTGGAGTCCCTAGTATGCAAATGAAGATTTATTAAACAAGCCATACTTTATAAGGTCCATGCTCATTCCCCAATCTTACTTAGCATGTAAATGAATTTTTTTTAAACAAGCTGCTCTAACATAAACTACATTAACATGTCTATAACAAATATTAAACTGTCAACAATTGGATCCCTAGAAGGGGATCAAAGGTCCAATTTTAAAACATTTAATTACAGTTATTACTTTTCTTTAACAAAATATCAATATACAGTCAGGGTAATCAAACACATTATGGATTTAAATAGTTTTCAAATATAACCCTTTGGTTAATTGGGAAATTATTAGTATGATTAGTATTATTAAAATTACTATTTTTATAATTATTATTTATTATTATACTTATTATTTTTTATTATTCTTCTTATTATTAAAATTATTATTGCTCTTATTATTATTTATTGCTATTATTATTATTATTATTATTATAAAAATTAATACTTTTATAATTATTATTTATTGCTGATATTATTATTATTATTATTATTATTATTATTATTATTATTATTATTATTACTGTTATTATTATAATTATGATTGATTGCTATCATTATTATTATTATTATTTTTATTATTATAAAAATTACTATTTTTATAATTATTATTTATTGCTGTTATTATTATTATTATTATTATTATTATTATTATTATTAAAATTACTATTATTATAATTATGATTGATTGCTATCATTATTATTATTAAAATTACTGTTATTATAATTATGATTGATTGCTATCATTATTATTATTAAAATTACTGTTATTATAATTATGATTGATTGCTATCATTATTATTATTAAAATTACTGTTATTATAATTATGATTGATTGCTATCATTGTTATTATTTTTAAAAAAAATTATAATTATTATTTATTATTATTATTATTATTATTATTATTATTATTATTATTATTATTATTATTATTATAAAAATTAATATTTTTAAAATTATTATTTATTGCTGATATTATTATTATTATTAAAATTACTGTTATTATAATTGTGATTGATTGCTATCATTATTATTATTAAAATAAACCTATACATCATAGTCCCATGGCAACCATACTGTATGGAATGCTTCTTACCTTCCATAAGAACAAGCAGTATATCCCTGATAATAGTGATGGTGGTGATCAGTACCAGTATGGAAAATATAAAGGTGCATATTGGATCAGCAAGCTTATACTCTGGCTGTAATTAGAAAAATTTTGTTTGGTTACCATAACATAACTAAATATCGAACTTTGGAGTAAAATAAGTTTATCTGATAGTACATACCCATAAATCATTATTTGGTAGTAATAATAATAATGAGGACTTTGTATAATGCCTAATCTTTAAAAGCTCTAAGCCCTTTACACCATCTATAATGATATGACTACACTACTGAAAAACAAATGACAAAAACAATGAAATTGGAAAACATTAAAACATGCTGAAAATATATAAGATACAAAACATGATTAGGTCACTAAGTTTGTCCCTGAAGTCGAAACAGGTGAGTCTTGAGAGCACTCTTAAAAGGGACCACTGTGTCTTTGTGTCTAATTTCAATGGGCAATTCGTTCCACGTCGCCGGGCCCTGGTATGCAAATAAACGTTGTCCATATGACTTTGTTTTCACCTTGGGAACAATGAGTATACGATTGTCAGAAGAGGAGTGCAAATATCTTGCTGGTGTATACACATAGGTGAGGCCAGATAAGTATGTTGGACTGGAGTCTGTGATTGAAACATAGCACAGAGAACATATTTTGTGTTTGATTCTGTATCAAATGGATAGCCAGTGTAGGGTACAGAGCAGTGGGGAGGTGTGCTCTGATCGAGGTACTCTAAAACTGATCAGAGCAGCTGTGTTTTGAACTTTTTGAAGTTTCTGGAGTAAATATTGTGATGAACCAGACAGAATTAAGTTACAATAGTCCAGTCTTGAAAGTTCTAATGAACACACAAGTGTTTTCGTGGCATCAACAGAAAGATATTTACGAATGGAACTGATGCGTCTCAATTCAAGATATGCAGCCCTGCAGATGTTCATGACATGTTGGTGCAATGTGAGAGTACTGTCTAGAGTAACACCTAGATTCTGTACTGATTGTGAGAATTTAATGTTGGTGTTGCTGATATTTATTGTCTGAGGTAAAGGATGTGGATGAGAAAGTCTTTGTGTTGTGATCAGAATATCCTCAGTTTTATCATCATTCATCTGCAGCTTGTTACATGTCATCCATGATTTCACATCCGAAGTGCACTTCTCTACTCCATGGATGGTAGCATCAACTTCAGTTGGGTGGCTAGACTTGTATATTTGGGTGTCATCAGCGTACAGTTGGTGCGACACTGGGTGATGATCTATGACACATGAGAGCGGCTGAGTGTACAGAATGAAGAGAACAGGTCCAAAAACAGATCCCTGTGGAACACCATAACATACATCAACTGGGCTGGAGTGTATTCCATTTGCAGATATAATTTGTGTCCTGTTGACTCAGTAGGACTTAAACCACTGTAAGGCTATATTCTGAATGCCAAATACATGCTGGAGACGGTGAAGTAATATATCATGGTCTGTTGTGTCAAATGCTGCAGATAAATCCAGGAGAGTCAGGACTGTAATCTTTCCACTATCCACAGTGGAGAGAATGTCACTAAATACTTTCAGAAGAGTAGTTTCCGTACTGTGGCAAGGGCGATATGCAGACTGTACATTGCTAAAAAGACTGTTTGAATTCAAATGAGATACAAGTTGAGTTAGAACAACCTTTTCTAAGATTTTTGATATGAATGGGAGATTAGAAACTGGGTAGTAGTTCTTTAAATCGTTATGGTCCAGTGTTGGTTTCTTCAGCAGTGGCTTTACAATGGCAGTTTTGAAAAATGATGGGAATTCCCCTGATGAGAGAGAGATATTAATAACATCAGTTAGTGAAGGCAATATTGGTTCTAAGCACTCAAGCAGCATTGATGTTGGAATTGGATCAAGACTTTGGTGCACTTTTCATCACGATTGTCCGTACTAAATCTATAGAAACAGGTTCAAATGCTCCTAACGGTTGTCGCTGAAATTCTGCATTATACCTGTATGGTCACAAATCAGTTGAAATTGTGCTGTCAAGTGAATCTCTAATGGTTTGAACTTTGTCATTGAAGAAATTTGCAAATTGGTCTGGTAGGTCTAGTGGAGAGAAGGTCGTTGGAAGTGGTGTACATTTGTTCCTTGACATTAGTTTGTTAGTTATCTCGAAGAGCTCTTTGCAGCTGGAACTCTCCATGATCTTAGAACTGTAGTGGGATGATTTGGCTAAATGGACTATGTTTGTGACGTTCTTCTTCGTGGCTTCATAGATTTGTTTATGAATAGTGAGTCTGGTGGAAAGCCAAAGCCTCTCTTCTTTTCGGCGATGTCTTTTAGCAGTGCGAAGCTGGTCCCTAACACTGCTATACCAAGGAGAACACTTTTTTATTGATACTCTGCATTTGGTGGCTGGGGCATGTTTTTCAAGCAATGAACGCAGGCAGTTATCAAGTTGTTCTGCTGTTGGATGTAAGAAAGTTGTTAGGTTTTCTAGGATGTCATGCATGAATTTGGTTCTATTTATCATACGGAGGTTTCTCTTAGTAGCAAATAGAGGTGGAGGGTTAGGGACTGATACATCGAGATGGCATACAATGTAGAGGTGATCTGATGCAAGTTCATGGTGGGATACAAGAGTTGATTGCAGAATATTATCATCAGGTCTATAAAGAAACCAGTCTAAAATGTAAACATGAATGGAATCTAGGAGTTTTGACGTGTTTGGTTTACCAGTACAGTCATAGTACATACCAACAATTCATTATCTGATAGTACATACCCATAATTCATTATCTGATAGTACATACCCATAATTCATTATATGATAGTACATACCCCAAATTATCTGATAGCACATACATATACCCATAATTCATTATCCGAAGAATATTTATCATTGAAAATTGTCAACCCATTTCATGGCTATGTAAACCCCAAATGTCAAAGCTTGAGGTGTGGAACAGCAAATCCATAACACTGACCTTACAAACATTTCTTTTAGCAAATCAACCATTACTGCATTCCAGCAGTTCTATCATAATATATGCAGAATTTCATTGGGTTATGTCTAGTCAGGTCATTTGCTTTTACTTCATTTCCACCTAGCTGGCTGCTGAGCCAACTATCCTGCCAACAACCACCCCAAAAGTCCTGGATGCTTTCTGTTTGCCTTTCAGGTCATTGATATTGGCAAGACATGTTATATTGCTTGCTTGACTACCAACTTAAAGAGAGGATTATCCACACAGATATGGAAGGTAAGCCCAATGATTATTCACACAGTGAATACACAACAACGTTTATCACTTGGCTGACACTGACACATCCATGGAGCAAATGTTGTTTAGTTTCAAGCCCTGGATATGCCATTTGAGCCTTGCTCCTGAGTGAGGAAACAGCACGGAAACTGTCTGTCTACGATTGGTGTAGGAAAGGGACACCACAGGTCAGCTTTGACAATGAGAGGAATCATCATGTCCTACTTGCCGACTACCACCCGCCTCAAGCCCAGCAGCTTCCCAGTCAGTAAGATATTGGCCCACCAAGATCTGCCTTCTCCAGTGGGTACCTGGAGCTCAATGCTTTTCACACCAAACAAGAGAAAAAGAAACCAACAAAGAAGACTCCAGCTCTTTGATTCACAAGCTGGAATGTATGAACCATGTGCACAGGCATCACTGATAAACTCATGGAGGTCGAGGACACCACAAAGACGGCCATCATTGACAAAGAGCTCACCAGACTCAATGTCAGAATCGCTGCCCTCCATTAAACCAGGCTCAACTTCAGAGGCACCCTCAAAGAGGAAAAGTATGCCTTCTTCTGCTAGAGTCCAGAATCTGAGGAACAATGTACAGGACTGATTGCATCACATTCCTCTTGACAGTGTTCCAACATATTTTTCCTCATATCCTTCTTTTCCGACTGCCTCATCCTTCTTGCACTTCCCCCATTTTAGACTTCACTCATCACATCCCTCTTTTTGGACTCTTCAGCTGTCGAGTACCCTCTCCCTCAGAAAACTGTTTACTTAAAGGACAAAATTATCCCTAAATCGCTAAATATGTACCACTTTCTAAATGTACATTGTTACGTATATGTGATATAATTCATTTATATTTATTTTTATTGTTTGTTTGTTAGATTTAAATTTGGCATTTTAAGTTTTAAGATTCGTTCATTGAAGGGGGGGGGGTGACCTGTCCTTTACAGAGTAAACACCAGGTGTTGACCTCATTTCTGACCTGGTTTCAGAGTTGTAAACAAGCTTTTAAAATGATTGGTTGGTTCCAAGGACAAAATGGAGCTTTTATATAAACATCTTTCTATTTTAGTTGGGTCATAAGGTGTGTATGTGATTCTTTGAACGTACATTTGTTCTGATAGTTTCTAGAAGACCATGTGACCCACTTTCTAAATGTATATAAAATCCTTCACTTACGTTATTCAGAACACACCAGCCATTCAGACACTGCGTAAAGCCTACCTTTGTTAACACCTTGCCATAAATTATGGGACCGCACTATCAAAAAATTACTGTATGTTGCTACATGTTCGATTACAATTGCACAAAATCCACAGATCCTTGCTGATTTCCAATTATTTAAACATTACAAAAGCAACTATAATAGGTAGTTATCATTAACTCATGATATTCAGCATCGTCCTAACAGACAAAGGACATTATTTTTTTTATTTATTCATATAGCTCTATAGAATCGTTCACATATGGTCAATTTTATCTCATGTAATCCATTCTGCTAATGATAAACTTAAAAGATAAATTACATAACATCATCTAGCATCAAGACATTTCCATGAAATTGTATAAGATAATTGCATAGCAACTCTAGCATCAACACATTTCCATGAAATTGTATAAGATAATTGCATAGCAACTCTAGCATCAACACATTTCCATGAAATTGTATAAGATAATTGCATAGCAACTCTAGCATCAACACATTTCCATGAAATTGTATAAGATAATTGCATAGCAACTCTAGCATCAACACATTTCCATGAAATTGTATAAGATAATTGCATAGCAACTCTAGCATCAACACATTTCCATTAAATTTAATAAATGATACATAATATGAACCAAGTCCAAACAATCTTTGCATATCTTAATGCTGTTAACTTTTTAAAAAATTGTAACCAGAACTAAACCCTGTCTTTCTCAAAAGACAGACACCTGGTCCTTCCCTTGCTTAATGAGGGAAGCACCATTCTTGTCTAGGCTTCCTGAGAGCCAACCTTCTCTCTCAGAAAATTTTGGACTAAAAATTTTCGGTTAATGTTGTCACTTTAAATTCATATTAGGTCCAAGGTGTACGACTTAATTTCACTAAGCCAATCATAAGCAGTAGTTTCTAAAAGAAAGTCCTAAAACATGAGTCAGAATCTCTGAATTACGTTATATAACTTTTCCCTTTGAAGAGTGACTATTTGACATGAATCAGAAGTTCAGCTGTCCCTTTCTTAAACCTGTTTTATGATATCCGGTTAATTTCATTGAATCGGAACACTTGTTCCATTGAAGATGTAACACTCATATGGAAAATAATTAAGAATAAAGGTCAAAATGTCATTTACGAAGCAATCCCCTAATCTAAATGTGATAACGTCTTAATGTTTGGTGGCTTTCGAATATAAGGTTCACTGCTTATTCACAGTGATGATTGTTGATGTTATGTTTGTATTTACATAACAATCACACTGCTTGTAAGAAGTGGAAAACATTTCAGTCAGTGCATGGTCACTGATTCCAGACTATGCTGATGGACTCTTTATCATGGAAATTTAGTGGCAGACTTTTGATAATTGACTTTGAAATTGACTCATCATTGATCAGCATTAAATATATTCTAGATTTATTCTGTTTTCAAGTATCATTCATCAATCTGCAATTTTGAATCTGCACTCTGCAGTTTCATTAAAGTGCATTAATTGCATTTGCATTCATGTTTGCATTCATTATGTTTGCAATCATTTTGCAGTACATTTTTATTTCACAGTTTAAGGATTTACAACAAAAATCAAACATATACTGAACTTATTCATCGCTTTGACTAAATTAAATGGCCACTGTTGACACTTGTGCAACATTTAAAGCCATTTGTTACATCTAACAACAAATTAGTTTTCATAATTATACAAATTGTTTGGTCGAAGAATGTGAAAGAATCGTTGGCTGCTTTGTAACTTTTATGTCTTTCCTTTTCTGACATGAATGTTTGTTTGTTTGATTAGGATTTTTAACATAGCTTTAACAATTTTTCAATCATATCGCAATGATGTCTGCAGTGAGGCAGTTTATAGTGATGTATAGAACTGCAGACACTGACATGAATGAGAAACGTGTTGATGCTATGAATTTGTTATGTATTGTGATATGTTAACTGTAATAATTTCAACACAGTAGTTTCACATCTATAACTATAGCAATGCTATCACTTCCAGAAAAGTACTTCTATATCTGCTAACTAAAAATTAGTTTTAAATTCATTAATAATTGCACTTTAATACATTAGTTCCAATTTATAAGTCAACAATTTTACAGATTGGTAAATATGACCTTACAAAATTACAAACCCTCTGCAATCCTTAACACAATCATATGAGGCAAGTGAGTTTGTGCAGTACATGTATTTTAATGTCATTAAAATACCATTTTATGAATTCTTGAACATTTAAATAATTTATGCCGTACAATGCTTGCAATTTATGTATATTAATGATTGACATACATCCATATATATATATATATATATATATGTATATGTGTGTGTGTGTGTGTGTATGTGACAATAATGTGAAAATATCTTGTTTCGTTTTTGAATCTGTGAAAGCAAAATGTAAGATCATTAAAATTGTGATTTAGACTGCCTTACCTTAAAGAATATAATAATTGCAGCGACAAGAACTCCAATACTTTGTATAAGGTCTCCAACCACATGAATAAAGGCCGCCTTAACGTTGAGGTTGAAATGTCGCTTCTTATGCTCTTTTCTATTAGAATTCTTTGATAAGTCAGATGAATTATTTTCTAGCTGTACAGTGCCATATGCGGTTTCATTTTCAACAAGACTGTCTGTTGGTGAGAAGGGGTTAAAATGGTCTGATTCTGTGGAATATGGATTCTCGGCATCATTGCCATGGCTATGGTGGGTGTACTGATGTAGGGAAAATCCCATTCTGTGAAGGAAAGGTGCATAGCATTATATGTATGACACCATACAAGCTAAAAATTACATTTAAAAACCAAAATATTTTTGTGCAAAAAAATTAATTGCTATTCACTATAATACTAATGTGCAAATTTTGTTTGCATATATTGTTGCATCAAACGAGAATTTGAAAAAAGGATTGACATCTAAAATTTACACACCTACACCTCCCTTAGTTTGAAATACTGATGAATAATAATTCGTAATATTCTGCAAAGCCATAATTAACAATAATAACAACAATATTAATTATAGTGAAATCATTCCATAGCAGTCAGATGGTAAAACTGTGGATGGACACGTAATGTGGCTGTTTAAAGAAATTTAAAACTGGATAAATTAAATAAAATTAAGAGAAACGTCAGACCTGGATGGATTTAAGATGGTTTTGACTTAAGAAAGGTAATCACTATAGGAGGTTCCAATTTAATTCATAGTACAATATTAATTAACAATATTAATTAACAATATTAATTTAAAGTACAATAATTATTAACAATAGTAATTCATAGTACAATATTATTTAACAATATTAATGCATAGTACGATATTAATTAACAATATTAATTTATAGTACAATATTAATTAACAATATTAATTTATAGTACAATATTAATTAACAATATTAATTCATAGTACAATATTAATTAACAATATTAATTTATAGTACAATATTAATTAACAATATTAATTCATAGTACAATATTAATTAACAATATTAATTAACAATATTTATTTATAGTACAATATGAGGGAGAAATTGACAGTTTATAATTCAAATTTGTGCAAACAATGAGTTTGTGATTCAAGGTTTTGCATAATAGTTAGCTTTATGCTATCCCAATGACTCATTTGATAGTTTTTTAATTACACACATTGCAGTAGAATGCCATAGTTAAATGCAGTGTGTCATATGATATTTATATAACAGTTTGACATGTGAGATTAAGATATTTTGTGCAATGTATTATGTTTAACTGTAGGTGCCCCGAGTGGTCTAAAGCGCTCTCCATTACCGATCACTGCCATCTCACCTCTGTCTGCGTGGGTTCGAGTCTAGGATTCAGCCAATGTGGGTATATGGGAAAGCTTGGCAGTAGCTTCTCATGTGTCAGTGGTTCTGTCCGGGAGATTTACAGGTTTTTCCTTCACCATTAATACTGGCCACCATGTAAAGCCTATCATGTGCTGAAAAATGGTGTTAAACCCTACAACAACAACAACAACAACTACAACAACTTATGTTAACTGCACAGTGTTCAAGCTCTCAGGGACTCCAGCTTCCATAATTTCAAATGACGCACCTTTTTTACCTGTCACACTTCACTATCATGTACCTGTCTTTTCCCCAAAAATCTTCCCCTTTATATCTTTTGGTCAACCTTGGAATAACTAAAGGCTGGACTTAAATAAACAGGTATGGAAAAACTATGCATAATGAGCAGTTAATCCATATCACAGTTAATCCATATCACAGTTAATACATATTGTTTTGAGTAACGGACTGACTATCTGAAAGTTACTCTGACCTGACTTCAAAGAAACTAATCTCTGTGGTATATTTTTCAGCATGTATGTAATAATAGACAAGTTATCTTGGCAAATAAACAATGTGCTATGTATCTGTACAGAGTGGGACATGATATTTATATGCACAATATGACAATGTACTATGAGATATATGATATTTATATGTACAGTGCAACATGGTATATGATAGCTACTCTGACCTGACTTCAAAGAAACTAAACGCTGTGGAATATGCTTCAGCGTGTATGTCTGAATTGACAAGTTCTGTTGGCAAATAAACAATGTGATACGTATCTGTACAGTGCGACATGATATTTATACATCTATGTACAATCTGATATTTTTATATGTACTATGAGATATATGATATTTATATGTACAGTGCAACATATGTACATGTACAATGCAGCAGGATATATGTACATGATGTGATATATGATATTTATATGCACAATGTGATATATAATATTTTATGTACAGTGCAACATGATGAGTAAATGTACAGTGCAACATGATGAGTATACGTACAGTGCAACATGATGAGTATACGTACAGTGCAACATGATGAGTATACGTACAGTGCAACATGATAATCACATGTCAAATTTTATATATGATATTTATATGTACAATTAGATATATGATAGTTATATGTATGATGAGGTATGTGATATTTATATGTAGAATGAGATATGTTTTTTTGTATAATAAAACAAATTTATATGTATAATGATATATGATATTTATTTCTATGATGAGATATATAAGATTTATATGTATAATTAGATATATGATTCTTATATGCATAATTAGATATATGATATTTATATGTAGAATGTGATACATGTATATGATATTTATACATGTATGCATAATGGAATATATGATATTTATATGTATAATGATATGTATATGTATGAAAATTATATGTATCATGAAATTTTTAAGTATAATTATATATATAATGATATTTACATGTATAATGATATTTACATGTATAATGATATTTATATGTATAATGTGATACATGATATTTATAAGTAGAGTGTGACGAGATATTCATATGTATATTGTCATTAACTACTTATAATTAAACATTCTTAAGGTGATGACGTGAAAATTTTATTAAAAAAATTACTTTCATTGTTGTGCTGTTTCATCACTTAGATAATGTTAACTATTCCACTACTCAATTGTTACAAGTGTCTAAAAAAAATGAAAGCTATTGCCTGAGATAGAGTTTGAAAATGTGTCAAAATGTTTCATGAACAATATTTTTGTTTCTTTTTATAATATACTTTTCTTCAGACAAGTTTGGCCAGTCCCCCCCCCCCCAATCCCCCACACCCCACACCAAGTAAAAACAAACTATTAAATTCTAGTAACAAACACCAAGAGTGCAACACAAATCATTAATTCTTAATCTATGGACAAAACATTCTGCAAAATCATGGAAATGCAAAGATGTCAATATCCATTACATTTTAGAAAAGTGCATTTATTTTGTTTCAAAACTGGAATATAATGTTATTTAAACTCACATCAAATTGAATACCACTCCACAACTGGCTGTGATTAGCATGATGGTGGCATTGATTTCGTAAGATGGATTTATCACTCTTTCAACACCCATGTATACCAACACTCCTGTTAATACCCACAACAGCAATATTGATATCAGGGCTCCTAGAATCTCTGAAGAATAAAAAGAATCAAAGTACTCAGATTACTGATGACATGCAATGATGATGTAATCAGAGGGATTACCATTATATACATGACATAAATATTTATCTTATATTATATTATGTTATGTTACATTATTATTACAATATTTTTATTATTAAAGTATGTAAAGTCTTGTTGTAGCATCAAAATGAGAGTAGTGGAAAGAAGACTGTAAAAAACCTAAAAACAAAAGAGTAATGTTCAATACTTGTATTAAAAAAATACTAAAAGAGGCTTTCATCTCAAGTGTAAAATCAAAATATGTTTCACTAGAGGAGTAGAGCTTATTATAACCAACACTTAATATTGCAGAGGAATTTCAATATAAAAATACATAAACAAAGTTCTCAAATTTAAATTATTTAAGCAATATAAACACAAAATATATATTAGCCTTGAAAATAAAAGCGATGGTCAATTAGTAGCATTAAGGGTTAGCATAATGCAGTAAATCATGTAGACTACCAATGGCATGAAAATATATTGGGAAATATTGATATCCATGTTTATTGTCTGATCACCTGCAATTAGCGACATCCCTCTAAAAGCATACAATCCTAATTTTAATTATACTGTCTCCTCTCTTATCTCCTAATTAGATAAATGATTTAAAAATTCATTCAGAATAATCGGACAGAAAAAAATCTAACCATATTCATTTTATAAGCATCTTTAAATTGTTCAACATTAAGACTGTCAAGCAATAGCAGTTATGTCCCTTTACTAAAAACGAATCAATTGCAGTACCAAAAGTATGTGCAACTAATCATAAACGACATGCCATGTTACGATTCCAAACACAGACTATTGTGTGTGTGTGTGTGTGTGTGTGTGTGTGTGTGTGTGTGTGTGTGTGTGTGTGTGTGTGTGAGCATACATGCCAGAGCTATGGCACTGTGAGCAATGTAAAGGGCATTATTTATACAATTTGCTCTGGATGGTCATAAAATCAAACGTGGATATAAATGTAATGCATGCAGCAATAATAAAAACAAGAGACTAAAGTGGCCAGAGATTGGTCACCTGACTGAAACATGCCAATTAGCCAAATGCAAGAGCAATTGGTAAAGAAATATTGGTCAGGAAAATGATTTCAAATAAATTTCGTCCAAAGCTGGTTAACTTCAGATGTACCTAAAACAGCTTCTAAGGTTTCTCTATTTTGATAGCTTCATTAATATTTTCTGGCACATCAGGAAAATGTATCCATTAATAAAATGTTTAAATACTAGGACACACTATGCCTTTGTTTCTGTTGATTAGTTTATTAGATATAGTTATTTATAATATTTGTCTAGTCTTAGTATGGAAAAGACAAAAAACAAGCAACCAAGACTATTCCTATATCAACATGATGAATGGTGGACAGGGAAAAATGCCTTCAGAAGGAAAATCCTGCAAAGCATCCCCCTATCCAATATGTAAAAACAGTCTGAACACGAAAACGTATCTAATGTTACAATGGAAAAGAATTAAACACATAGGAATAAAAGCAAAAGTAAAATATGTTAGGATATTACAATGTAAATCAGCTTAAACTATGGGCATTATTGAATCCAAACTGTATTTTTAAAATCAGAAATAACTGCCTACATATAGAACACAATGGATATGAAAAGAAAAAAAAAACATGGCTGACAGAATGAACAGTAAATTGAGAGTTTAACTCTGCCTCCCCACTCCTATACTTCTTTCTCCATCAGCCTCACTCCTACCAATACAGAATATAAACAATATAGCAAAGAGAGCTCGCGTCTGCCGATGATCAGACTACAAACAACAAGCAGAGGGAAACATAATTTATATTTTCGCAGGCACACTGCTTAGTTAATAAAATCCCTCGACCATATCTACCCCCACTTTACATAAAATCAGCACCGCTTACAATAACCCCACTCTAAACCATCGAAGGGGCAATTAGGTCCGTATAAAACTACATTAATAGCTACCTGAATGGGAATGCAGAAGAAAACCACAACACGCTTACTCCAGTGGGGTAGCGACTGGGGGGGGGGGGGGCGGTGGGCGTGGGCGCCAGTGGCTAGGGGGAGCCAAATGGGGCCCAAATTGACCCAAAGTATCAACATAACTGCGCAACAAGGGCGGCCGGGGCGCAAATTTGGGTGTTTTGCTCTGGGCGCCGCAAATTTGGGTGTTTTGCTCTGGGCGCCGCAAATTTGGGTGTTTTGCCCTGGGCGCCGCAAATTTGGGTGTTTTGCCCTGGGCGCCAAATATCATCGCTACGCCACTGGGTTACTCAAGAATAATGCTACACCGCAAACGAGTACCACCATGACCACATCTTACTTATCTAACTTTACCTGCCCAAACACTCAACAATTTATACATGGGAACCAGAAGGAGAGCGGGAGCTCGAATAACGAAAAGGCTATTCTTAGACGAGCTATCTCAAGAGAAGCATAATTTTGAACCTCTTACAACTGTATAATAATCACCCAACAAATCCCTAACGTAAACTCATCAAATGTTTCAAAATTAAATCACACTCATAGAGAAAAACATGCATCTTGCATAATACAATTCAAATAACACCGGAACAACACAATACAATAGAAACATGAATGCATACAAGCCAGTGGCGAACTTCTGCCAGGGCCCCAATCTCGGAGCTTTTTGTGCTAAATTACCAAAAAGGGGGCCCGACTCTGTTAACTGCCAAGGGGCCCTAGTTCTCTATGTCCGGGCCTGATTCAAGCACACACAATACATACCAGAATAAGTAGACATATTTTTTATTTCTTTATTCGACTTAAATCCTTACACATTCCAAATGTAATTTAGGAATAGATACAGCATCCATGCCAATACATGATTTGACCTAGATAGCACCAGCCCTCACAATAAACACAAACAAAGCAACAAAACATACACATAAACTACAATCACGGGACAAAATGACTGGCAATGTCACTATATGTTCAAAACAACCAATTAGAAAAGGGACAGAAACCCACCCGTGGCACAAAATACTCCAATGGGTGGGGAGTAAAGACCAAAGCAGCAGGTCAACGGGAAACGAATACCAGGTTTAAGACAATTCCAGGCCAAAGGAAGGGAGTACGTAACATTCCCAAAGCTTATGGAATAAAGAAACTAAAAGACTATGATGAAGAAAGCAAAACGTAGCCGTGCAAAATTCGTACTCTATTTATATTATTAATTAACATATGAAACATATAAACACCAAACACTTTATGTATGGAAATACTATTTATATTATTAATTAACATATGAAACATATAAACACCAAACACTTTATGTATGGAAATACTATTCATATTATTAATTAACATATGAAACATATAAACACCAAACACTTTATGTATGGAAATACTATTTATATTATTAATTAACATATGAAACATATAAACACCAAACACTTTATGTATGGAAATACTATTCATATTATTAATTAACATATGAAACATATAAACACCAAACACTTTATGTATGGAAATACTATTTATATTATTAATTAACATATGAAACATATAAACACCAAACACTTTATGTATGGAAATACTATTCATATTATTAATTAACATATGAAACATATAAACACCAAACACTTTATGTATGGAAATACTATTTATATTATTAATTAACATATGAAACATATAAACACCAAACACTTTATGTATGGAAATACTATTCATATTATTAATTAACATATGAAACATATAAACACCAAACACTTTATGTATGGAAATACTATTTATATTATTAATTAACATATGAAACATATAAACACCAAACACTTTATGTATGGAAATACTATTCATATTATTAATTAACATATGAAACATATAAACACCAAACACTTTATGTATGGAAATACTATTTATATTATTAATTAACATATGAAACATATAAACACCAAACACTTTATGTATGGAAATACTATTCATATTATTAATTAACATATGAAACATATAAACACCAAACACTTTATGTATGGAAATACTATTTATATTATTAATTAACATATGAAACATATAAACACCAAACACTTTATGTATGGAAATACTATTCATATTATTAATTAACATATGAAACATATAAACACCAAACACTTTATGTATGGAAATACTATTTATATTATTAATTAACATATGAAACATATAAACACCAAACACTTTATGTATGGAAATACTATTCATATTATTAATTAACATATGAAACATATAAACACCAAACACTTTATGTATGGAAATACTATTTATATTATTAATTAACATATGAAACATATAAACACCAAACACTTTATGTATGGAAATACTATTTATATTATTAATTAACATATGAAACATATAAACACCAAACACTTTATGTATGGAAATACTATTTATATTATTAATTAACATATGAAACATATAAACACCAAACACTTTATGTATGGAAATACTATTTATATTATTAATTAACATATGAAACATATAAACACCAAACACTTTATGTATGGAAATACTATTCATATTATTAATTAACATATGAAACATATAAACACCAAACACTTTATGTATGGAAATACTATTCATATTATTAATTAACATATGAAACATATAAACACCAAACACTTTATGTATGGAAATACTATTCATATTATTAATTAACATATGAAACATATAAACACCAAACACTTTATGTATGGAAATACTATTTATATTATTAATTAACATATGAAACATATAAACACCAAACACTTTATGTATGGAAATACTATTCATATTATTAATTAACATATGAAACATATAAACACCAAACACTTTATGTATGGAAATACTATTTATATTATTAATTAACATATGAAACATATAAACAAACAATGTATGTGTGGAATGAAAAACGCATACAAGACACACATATTTAGAAAAACATGGTTTCACTCCTAAATAAAAATACATGCCGTGAAAGACTAAGAGGTGTCACTAAATTCATACTAAAGTTTAGATACAATTTATATCTGCGTATACCTCATATTTTTTTCCTCATATGTCTTTTCGCACTTTGATACTCAATGCGTTTGCTATCCTGTTGTAAACTCTCTAACAGGATGATTCTTTTTATATCTAATAATCGGATTAATTTTTATGGCATGTATGTCTAACACGACGCTAGCTCCAGATAAAATTAGCAAAAATGGATATGAATGAATGTTAAATTAAAGTAAACCAGCCACGAAAGGTCATAATTCACTGTTTTATCTTTCACAATAAAGTTATTTAATTTTTCCTGTGAGGTAAGTAATGGTGCCACATCCCCACGGGCATTTATGCACATATAGTGTGATATTTAATTTGGTCGTCATGTCGCACCCCTATTGAGGGACTATCGACATGAATATGTAGGACTTGGGTGAGTGGGAATGGATCAAACATGCACTCAACCCTATCAACCAATCGGAAGGAGTCTACTAGAGGTGCAATGGCAACAAATAATGACTGGTGAAAATGGTTTTCACGTCTCATCATGTTGAGGGTTTCTGGTCGTGACAAAGGAGGAAAAGGTCCGATAAGCCAGCCCATGTGTGTCGACAGCCTTGAAACGCCCTAGCCATACTTATTTCAAAAATCAGGTCCAGTTTCACTAAAGGACGGAAAATATACGAATAATGTGTAGGCCACCTGTGTAATTAAATCAAATTTTGTGTAGTTGAAGATTTTGTTCTAACTCCTAACATAACAGTGTTTCTAGTACCTTGTGTACGTATTGCAAATAACAGCGTCACTTGCGGTGATGATAGGTGGAAGGTGTTCATTCATCTTTAGTATTCTACCGTAATAAATTTAAGACATTTTTTATATAGTAACATTTTTGGGTGATTGTGGCTATAACGTTCGAGTCTATTTTTGTCATTGTCATTTGTCGCCTCAGAAATAATTCATATTCATTACTGATATATATTATTGCGGCCAGTGAACGAAACCTGGCGCGGCTTATCTCAAACTGCTGCAAATTCAACGTTTTCTGGTTTATTGAGAACAAATTTGTACTTATCAAAGATGGCTGAGTTTTTATAATTTAGCCGTTTCTCGTCCTCCGCTGTGAACTCGTTAACACTTTTGTCCAGATCTTGTTCGAGTTTTTTTTCTTTCATGATGTCATTGATGAATTTAAGTGTAATATTGCCGTCAATGAAGACGGCTTTCACGTAACTTATTGGCGCACCAACTGTGAAATACGTTTCTAAAATAACGTAAGATGTTGCGTATTTTCCGTCGACATCCGTATTATACACATCCGAATACAGCATATTCCTTTATAGCTCTAAAACAAGATCCGAACGTTTAGGTTTATTGAGAAATTTCTTATAGTCATTAAACATTGGGTCATCTCTGTTTTAAGTTTTTCACATTTTGAAACGGTTGAAGCAAGTACCCTCAGCTTAGATAAATTTCTAGCTATTTCACAACTGTTTCTCGCCTTAGAAATTTTATTACAATTTTTGTTTTTATCAATATGTGTGACAGCTGGTTTTATGGTGTTTGGTGAAGAAAAAAAGGTTGATGAATAAACACCTGTGAAAAGAACGACATATGCATAAGCAAGGAATAAGCAAGGAATAATGGGTAAGCATCGTACCCAATAAAAATAGTTGCATCGGAATCAATCATAAAACTGTGCACTTACAGTGACCAAAAATTCAGTGTTTTCTTCTCTTTCTAAAACCTTTTATATTTATCGATATACACTGAATTCGGACTGTGTACCTCTTTGTTCACCAGTTACGTAAATACACCACGACTCAAATCGTACCAACCTATCTGGTAACCGAATGTAACGTTAGCGATGCCTGTAGCGTCCTTGTGTTTTTCTCATAAAATTTATTGCTGATTATAATATAAAATCAACCACTTGCTTAACGTGTAAATATCGACACAAAATTGAGTACGCTTCAGCAAATTGTTATGCTTTATTTGTGATAATATTTTTGTGCCTTAAAATATCATCTCTATAAAATAAATAAAAACTTGTATCAGAAAATATACCAACATAATTTGCCATCATAACCATTGAGTCTGTGCACAGTTGATACACTAAAATACAAATCAATGGCACTCTTGAGTCCGTTAAAGTCAGGCTCAATAATCCAGAAGTAAAGATTATTCAATTTTATTTCCTCGTTCATCTGGGCTATTTGCTACAACTTTAAAAAAGGTGGAGTAAGGCCACGGATATTTTGTTATTGATTTTACCTATATCATCAATATTTTTTTTATAAACAGATTTGAATTCTCCTTCTGCTTGTTATAGTTCTCAATTTTGTTAACGCGTCATGCGATGCATAGTATTCAGGTTCCGTATAACTATTGTAATAATTTATCTTGTACATGATTTGACTAAACTCAATAAAGAAAACTGACGTTGGTAAAAACTGCAAAATTATAAACATTCAGCAAAACATCAATATCACTAAAAATAATCCAAGTTCCTTATATAGTCTTCTCCATCACAAACGGAACCTGATATTTTTTGTTCCGCGAGTTTATCTGTTGAGTAGTGCTTATCAATATGTTCCGCGCCATTGTTTTTGTTTATTACTTTTTTTGTTTAGAAATCTAGTCGAGGCTACCATTAACGTTATTCCTTAATCAAGCTCGGCGATTAAGTTGTGCAGTAGTTTTTATATTTCCTTCTATAATTTACCCATTCCTTTTTACTAGAAAAGTTAATCATTATTTGGTAATCATTTTTTTTGGCATGTTCTACTTTTATCATCACTGTAACAGAGGTATAATTGTTTTTTTTTAAAGTGTTTTCGTCTTTGCTAAGGCTTCTTTGCAGGTAAATCATTTTGGTAATAGCGTCTGTTTGTGTTTATTTTGCCTCAGATGAAGACCAAATACAACATCATAAAATATTTTACAAACATCAATACAATCCACCATTGTTTTAAACTTCACAAAAAATACTACACTTGGTCATCAAGAGTAAAAATTGGAAAACAACTCAATCCAGGATGATGCCACTCTGCGGTGTTGAGACAAGAAACTTCTAACGCAGCACACCAATATATGTTGGATTTACCGCTCTGTGTAAAGAATAATAAAGCTGATATTGTCGTTTGATCCTTCCAGCCTCGAATGTTAAATTCTTTCTGCCCCACTCGTTCAACCTGGTCTAGTAAATTTATATAATTCTACGGCGGATTGACACTCTATCTTGAACCAAAAATTGCTATTTCGCACGTCTGCCACCTACTTATTTGAATTTACCGACGTTGTTAAATAAATGCCATGAAGAAGGCGTAAAATGGATTGAAGGTCCCATACAATGACGAAGCACTAACATCAATGCCAGTACGATTTTGCTGAGGCATTGGTTAACGGTGGTATGTGACAGACACTATTGTTTTGTCCTTTAACGCTGGAGTCAAAGTGCGTTTCGTTGGCAATACCTTCATCAGCAGTTGGTACGGCCGACGATTTTTCTTTGTTGGTTCCCTTGTTGAGCTAACCAGTCATTATGTCGCTAATCATTTTGACTGAAGCCGACGCAGCATTTAACTTGAAAATCGGAATAGCGTCACCTGGGTGGATTGGGGTGGGTAAATGTTATTTCGTTTATGCTCATATTAACTGTTTTTGTCATAGTGTCTCCCGATCTGTTCGATGCGTACTCTATCACGTAATCAGCTCTTGCAGCGTACGTATTATCCCCTGGATACGACTGTGATAATGATATTATCTAATTTAATTAATTGGATTAGCATAGTGTGGCTACATTAAGTACATGTAGTTCGATATGATATTATCACTCAACCGTTCATATTTATTGACCAGCTCATCGAAAAACCGCAAAGACGAGATTACTTTGCTAACTTTTGATTCACATCCACGTAATTTACATCATCATTGTCACCTGGAGGAACATCTGACGGTAAACATGTGATCTTTTCACCGTTGTAGAATGACAGGGTACCAGGAGTTCTATCGCTACTCTTACTAACTTTGAAATTGTTTAATGTATTTAGCTGATTTAAGCTAGCAGCCTGATTTGGATTATCGTTGTGAAAAGGATACGTCGCCTCGAAATTAATACATTTTACCCTCCATATTGAGGTCTCCCGTCATATTGTAGCCAGTCTTGCTTACTTTTAAATTGTTTGCAGCAGCGTTCAACTGGCTCAGACTGGCGGCCTATGACAAATTACCGCTAAATTTATAATGTTTTGCCGTTCATATCGAGGAGTCCCGTCATATTGTCTCGATCGTGCAAAACATACGTCATTGACTGACGTCACCAACACCATTAATAAATCGCCTATTGTCGTCCAAAATTTTGGTAAAATAGGACATTTTATTGGTATAGTTTTATAATTAATTTGACAGAGAAACTAACCTCTTATAAAAAAGTTTAATTTACCGAATTGCCATTACCTGATCATCGGTCAAACTGATTCTTGTAAAAGCAAACTTAATACGCTGCTAACAATTGATATCCCACAGCAAATGTTTTCAGAAACGGTTGACTACAGAGCGATCATGACATATTTTTGTAGAGATCTAGACAACAATGATATAATGGAATCAGACATAATTCAATGATGATGATGTAGCGGTTATCTCAACTGAAACTTTTATCACGCGGATGAAAAAATTAAAAGATTATTGTATCAATTATAAAATTTGCTCTATAAAATCATTTATTCAAGAGGTGGAGATGAAGATAACAAAGAAAAAGACAATTACCTGAGATGAAGATGAAGATAACCAAAAAAGACAATTACCTGAGATGAAGATGAAGATAACAAATAAAAAGACAATTACCTGAGATGGAGATGAAGATAACAAAGAAAAAGACAATTATCTGAGATGAAGATGAAGATAACAAAGAAAAAGACAATTACCTGAGATGAATATGAAGATATCAAGGAAAAAGACAATTACCTGAGATGAGTATGAAGATAACAAAGAAAAAGACAATTACTTGAGATGAAAATGAAGATAACACAGAAAAACACAATTACCTGCCGGCTGATATTGTTACCACCATCATTTTTAAACACAACGATTAGACGAAAAAAGTATTGATGAGGATGTTAGAGCATTTATACACGACGGAGAGTCAGTGTACGAGAATTATATTAACAACTTCAACAAACTTAAATAAAATAATCTGAAGAGACTTAAAAGAAGGGTATGTTGGCACAATAACAATGTATCAATTTACCGATGAACTGACTGATTGGCTGTTAACATTAGCGGCATCAGGCGGCGATAGAAATGAGATGATTCAAATATTGGATCATCTTACAAGAAACGGCGCCATAAAAGCTGGGAAACATAAAAAACTACACAATGACCAGGCCTAATTTTTTTTTATATCTACGTGTTTTATATAATGCAGTCTCTTAAACTACTGTTCAACTCAAAGCAATCAACAGAAACTTACTCTGTTAGGAGGACACATCCGATATTTGACACGAAGACACAATACTAGATGCAAATGATTTGAACAAGAATGTGGTCGTCAGTATTAAATATCAAGTATAGTGTGAACGACAATATTCGCTACTCAACTGGAGTATGGTCATCTATCATAATACCGCCGGGGATTTATAACGCCACTGATTTAAATACTGTGATAAAACAGTTACTATCGTATGATGACGTTGATACGAAATCTTTTCTGTTAGAGCCTCATTATAATATAAGATCACGTTGAAGACTAGATTTCTTGTTGATTTTTCCGCTAGTAACATAATATGGGCGCTGTTGGGATTTAACAAGGTACAGTATGCTTCAAGTGCCGCAACGATGACATACGAGGGTGAAATGGCTATTGGTATCAATGAGTTAGCACTAGCCTTGTAAACTGCTCGATTGCGGAATGGTCTCTTATCTTAACTGGAAGAGGAGGACAGACAATTGCTCATTTTCATCAAACGTCCCACCTAGATCGTTGGTACAAGTTCAGGTGAGACAGATGATATACTATCCACTCAACGTAATAAAAATGACGTGATTAGAATGACACTAATCGATCAATCGGGCTGAGAAATTGACCTTAATAACAAGCAGGTGACATATTATTTGCATGTAAGGAGGGTCGTTTAATGTTATGATTAACTATCAAATAATAACGAGTAAGAATGATGAATCGCAAAGCTTATAAAATAAAGGTAGATGGAGGAATTTTTGAAAATATGTTCTCTAAATTAGTTGAGAATTTACCCGATATAGCTCACAAAGTTGTCCCAATTGCAGCTGCCGCAACAAAAGCGTTTCCTATTTTGGCAGCGTCTGCAGCGGTAACTGCCGTACGACAAAAAATTGCTGACCATATAGTACTGTTGCAGAAGTAACATAAGTGGTTAGTGAAGTCGCGCCAAGAAAAGAAACACTGGAAATAACAAAACATTATTGTCTCCACAGGGTGAAGACATAGCTGAAACAATTAAAGTAGTCTAAGGCAAGAAAAGTACCGATGTTTTGACAATTTTGTGTAACCACAAAAATAACGAAGTGATGTCGACCATAAATTATTTAGACTTTAGCAAAACCGAGAATTTAGATGACACAACGACCTAGTTTGAGTACATTAAGTATTTGAACGACAACACAAACGATCCAAATCAGACTAGGCAGATAAAACTCAAATACACGAGACGAGGACATCTATCTTCTGCCTCAAAGCTTTTTCTGATGTAAGAGGGTCTATAAGATGCTGAGACTTTTGCTGCTGGTTTACTGATAAGGTTACAAAACAACGGTTGGAATATTTTCAAAAACGCCGATACCAGATTGCTAATAAAACATTTTGAGGATGTTTCTGAATATTTACCAACGGCCAGCACAATGTTAACGTTATTTCATTTATCGACGACTACTTAAGAAATGTGGCAACTAATATGGTCTGATTCAAAGGAAATCGGTAATAGAAGTGCTTCAAATGTTGAGTTTATTCCTCCTCTCAGAAATCCAATTGATCATGGAGCTGATGCGGCGACTGATCTGGTGTAGATATATGTTCCCTCATTGATATGGAATCGGCCAGAATATTTAGCCAGACCGGAATACGTCGTACCTGATTACATATTTAGTGTTGGGAACAAGAACGACAGTAGTCATATATCAACATGTATACATATCTTGATTCCGATTATAATTGATCACCGCTGAATATTCTGATATAATTAGGGCTGTTTTTCGAACGATCACTCCCGCTTTTTTGTCTCTAATGCCTTTATCTGCTTCTGCAATATGTCGGCCTGTATGGTTTCTGTTAGAGTATCCACCATGGAGAGGACTGATGAGAGGGCTGGGGTCAGATGAATGAGCTGCAGAGCCCTTCCACAACAAGTTGCATCAACCACGCATCGTGAGGTAAGTGATTGGACATGAGCTGAAGAGCAGAAGGAGCATGGCACCAACATGAAGGCTGCCTTAGAGCAATAGAAGAGACAAGCCCTTGTTTGGAGTCAGGAGGCCTCAAGAAGGACAAAACCTGTTTTCCCTGGATCCTACCTTCCTGTCTGCGAAAATAAGGATATGTTGCTACTTACGAGTATCACCTAATCATATATATAATACCTCCAAGCCTGTATCCGAGACTGTACGTGACGAGGGTGAACCGATAAATAACTTTAGAGGCAACTTCTGTGCTGCCTGCAGTCCCAGATTACCCATTAGGCAGAGTAGGCAACTGCCAATGGGTCCCGCGACTTTTATGGGCCCCATCAGGGGCCCCCATGAGACCGTGACCGTGGGTCTGGGGCCCCAAAAGTTTGACTGCCTATGGGCCTCCACGGTGCTTAATCCGGCGCTGGCTGCCGGTGTTCTTATTTTCTATATACGTCCCTCAATTGTAAATGGGGACCGGGCAGATAGGGTAATTAAAGTTTCTACGTGGTGCGTATTGGGCGATGGAGAGTGTAATAGAGTATGCATTTATAATAGACCTATGCGATGAGCCGACCTATTAATGATTTTGAAAAGGCGACATACCGCATTCTAGACGAGATCGTTCTCGACCTTCTCTAACAATCGGTACGCCATGAGACAGGTAAATTCCAGTGTATGGGAAATAGATACAACATTTCTCACATGTTTTGAAGTAGCTTTGAAAGCATGTGTCCACCTAGCAATACAGACATGACATATTTACGGCTGTGAAATCATTATGAAAGATAGAGACATACGATTGATAGGTGTAGCTGAGAGCCCTGTATCAATACGGAACAAATGCCTTGTTACAACTAGAATCGTTTATTGTTTCTAATAAACAAGCAGCTATATCTACTCTGCTCAATGATGGGTTAAAATTCTGAAGGATGGATATGTCATAATTATCACTCGAAGCCTTGACTTTGTAAGCTGTATTTATAATTTAGGGGGTGGGGTGCGGGTGGGACACATTCTTTACAGGGTAGGATACGAAAAACTTCTGTATGGCAAATTTGATACCGAATTTAATTTTTTCCATGGTAGGATCGAGATTATTCAGAGACAAAGTTGGAATGGTCGTCAACGCGATGGTTCTCTCGCTCCATTGGGTATATCTCATTATACGTACGAATAGTCTATCTGGGTAGTATTGTCAGCATAACACATTGTCGTTGACGGTACGAATGCATGATGTTTGAAAACTGAACCCGTACCATATCTATTTTGTCAGAGCGACTGAACTGTTTTGTCGACTGCTGGAACTGCAGCTATGTTAATAGGGTCAGCTTGTTGGCTGGAAGGCTGGAAGTGTTGGTCAACTCACACTGACTAGATCGGTCAACAAAATGAAAACTGCATTGTCGATTCCAGGCTAAACTAGATAACGAGTCAGATAAATGCTGTAAACTTAAAAATGTTCTGATAGCTTTTTGGGATCGAACACTATTTTCCTTGCTTTTAACGTGTTTTTGGAGAACAATATATAACATGTCTACAAGGAGGTTTTGGACGATAATCACTTAGTGCAAGCAAGGCAGAAATCGTGATTGTCTTCCGTCACTTTAAAACACCTAGATTATTAAAAGACGTTTAATAGCCATGTTGTTGCAGACTATTTGAATATTTCAAGAACTAAACACATCTGATGCAAATACAACGTGAAATAAGGTCTATCCAATATCAAAATATAAACGTATAATTCCGTTAGATTTCACAAATCAACAACCTTCTTCGAAAGGAAAAGGTAAAATTATTTCTGATCTACTTTAGCAGGGATAGAATTAAATGGCAATAAAGTAAATACCAATAGTATTATAAATATATTAAAAAGATATAAGAATAAAGCGAGAATATGCACAAATAGGTGAACCTAGGAGCAAGGACGACTGTACTGCGGTATTACTCCGCTGTAATATGTTGTTACCAATGTAAACAAATGTTCTACAAATTCGCACAAAATATCTGAAATTTCATTAAAGTACACAAAAAATACATTACCATGTCAGTATTGTTGACAGAAGTATACCACCAAAAAGTGTCGGATGGTTAAGAGAAAATTAGAAAACCACGGATTATCTGAGGTCTGTTGACATTTTGCAGTGAAAGATAAAACTGACGAAATCCAATATTAGTGCGGCGCCTGTGTGCGGTCAGGGGAGATAACCTGTAAGAGTTACGTCTCTTTGTAAATACAACGATGACATACAGACTTCGTAAGTCTAAACGAGGGCTGGATTCTTGAGATAACAGAAGTAATTCCTGACGTTATTGTGACTGTGTAATGCATTTGACGGAAAAAATATCTTATGACACAACATTTCAATAACATTGACATAAGTGTTATAACCAAGAGCAGTATTGTTTGAATAAAATAATAATCGCATGAATAAGTAAATTGTTAAAAGATTCCGTCTAAAACCCTGAATACTATTAAACGTTTAAATTGCTAGAATTCTGTTCTTTGGAACCTAGATGTTCACAAATGCTCCTGAACAGATTACTTAAACAAAACTTGAGCGAATGAAAGGAAGGATGGGCGAACAGACGGACATGGACATCACCATACCTGGACCACAATTGTGCTTGGGAAGAATGATTTCACAAATACTTTCAATGTGATACCCAGTGGAATATATAGTAGAACCTGACTTGAAAGTCCATTGCGTTTCAATACCAACAGGATATTAAGACCACACTATTAACTCTACGATTAATTTTGTTATATGCCGGAAGTTCTCCTTTCGTGGTCTTTTAAGGAAAATTATGCTGTATCAAGCAGCACGGGGGGGGGGGGGGGGCGAATCGGACAACTTTTTCCGACAAAATCACTTTAAGCCCTCAAAACGGAAAATAGAGCCTTCCTACGAAATCTCATATTTTAACCAAAAAAAAAAAGAAAGTCTACATTTGGTAAACGGAGACTTATTGATTTCTTGCTCAAAACATGAGTTTGCGCGGTGATACTCTATTCGCGTTTTCGTTGCTAAACCATAAAACGTCGCAGCGATGTTGTCATCGCCCCCCCCCCCCCCTGCTGCTACAGGTTAACCGAATATTTGATCAAGTCTTTAGGACTTTACAAACAAACTAATCGCTAACACCTCGTCTTGTAGATCAATCAAATTATTTGATTGGTCGGTAAGTCGGAAATTAATTCTCGTTAGCGAATTATTATGGCATCGCATGTAGACAGGATTAATTGGGTTTTCAATAATTAGGAATCCTGGAGGAGCTGTTGGTGCAAACGAATAAAGAATATATCCTTGCTGAGCTTGATTTGATTGCTCGAGATTTATTTGATAGCTTCCTTCAATTGCATCACATGTTAAATTGAGCGCAATCACTGTTGAAATATTCACATTGTGCGGGGCAATATGCCTACCGCCACCATCTGGATCATTATTATATTTGAGGAGGACAGTGGGTTTGTTGATGTTATTGATATCATGCTTGTTCGTATCGGAGTGGTATCCTCCGCGATTCGTTGAAGCAGTTCGAGTGACATTATTGTTAACGCTGTCTTCAATTTCCAATTTCAACATCGCGGAGTTATACAACTGGGTCATCGCGGAAAATTCAACATCGGATATGAACGAATTATCTATCGACAGCGAGATCAACTCGGATAATTTCGAGTATGCGTCAAATACCATCCGGTACCGAGCTGTATAATCACTGAGTTTTTTCTGAGAACACGATGATAACATTTTAGTTATCGCGGTGGCGACTGCCGCGATTGTTGTTGCCGCGGAGATATCAATTGGAACTGCAATCGGAGCCATCATGGTCACCGTCGACAAAATAACCCCAGCGCTGGCCATCACACCGGACACCGAGTACACGGTGATGTCGATGATTGTTACGCTGCGTTGGTATTTTTTTATTTTTTCACGATAGCGCTCAGAAAGTGATTTCAAGTTCGCGGAAAACTCTTTCACGGTATCATATCGTTATCGATGCGATTGTGATACCTCTAGGACTATTATCGGTTCAGTTGATTTCATCGATGTCATTACTATTTTAAACCCGCTAGTGTTTTCAATTATTCGCCATCGTTAAGGGGCCAGGGCTGGTGTTAGGTGGATAGATGGGTTGGGATGTCGTAGGTATGGTAGCTTCAGCCGGAAAAATCATCTAAAAATTCTAAACACCAAAGTTATTTTTGATCGAATGGTGGATCTATCAACCGTGACGACATTAAAGTTTTGTTCGCGACCCTTCATAATTAACGTCGCGGTGCCACCAGAGTAGGTTTTACCGTCCGCGATCATATTAAATTGATCGATAGAGATCCACGTTAGCCTGTAGATACCATCGACCCATGTTGGCCTGTAGCCATCGCCCCCCTCCCCTCGTTCCGACACTCCAGAGAATGATGGACAATGTAGTATAAACGTCTCTTGTCCAATCCATGGTTCCATGATCGACCGTATACACGATATTTTTAACGCCTATGTCTGGATGTGAAATTTTTACCTTTTCAAATTTTTCTTTTAGTCTAAAAATATAGTCGTAAATATCGAGATAATTTACCGTGATTCTGGTAGGATCTATTGTTTTCCCCCTCGCCTCCTTGTTAGAAAAGAATGAAGTCAGAAGGTCTCTGGTTTTAAGCTGTGCTTGGTCTTTAAGATACAGGTCGATGTGAAAAAATTTTGTCGTGATATCTTGGGGGCCATACTCCCCAAAGAACTTATTAACAATTTCGCTGATGGGCTTTTGTTCGTCAATAGCTTTTTTAACTTCAGCGAGGGTCGGGCCTGTCAAAGATGTGGTTTCAGACACAGGTGTTCTCCCCAAAAATTTATCCACGATGGTATTAAGTGTTGTTTGTCTCACCATAAACATATTAATATCTTTGAGAGTCATCGTAGATGTAGCCGGGACACCAAAGAAACTATTAGCGACGTAGGCATTGTGAGTATGCTTGCCAATAAACTCGCTAATTTCAGCGAGAGCCATGCCTGCCACAAGCGGGGTTCCAAAAAACTTAACAAGACGTCGTTAGTGGGTTTTTGTACCTTTTCAAAATTTTCTATTAGTTTAGAAATATCCGTGTAAATATCGAGATAATTTGCCTTGATTTCATTTTCATTCATCATTCTCCCCGCCTCCTTGTTAAAAAAGAATACAGATAGAAAGTTTTTAATTTCAGCGAGAGTCATGCCAACCACAAGCGGGGTTCCAAAGAATTTATGTACGATATTTTTGCGAAAAGTCATATAACCTCGTATATAATCATCCAGATCACGGCCGTGGGTGGCAATCCTGTCGGTGATCGTAGACACAAGTGCGCCTGGTTTAAGTTGTCCACCGTTGGAATACAGCGCAATAGAGTTTTCAGCGGCGTCGAGCTGCCGTATCAAAATGTCATCCGCGGATATATTACTGCTTTTCAATTTACCCTGGCGATCTTGAAATAGAACTATTTCGTTCGGGTCAACACTTGCTAAATTTAACGTCTCAGCGATTTCATCTTCAATTTTTTTTTTACATCCTTGATAGAACCCGCAGATGTTTCCGCGGTGGGTTTCGACATTGACAGAGATCGTCCCCAAATATCAATCATTATTGTTAGCGCAGCTCGTGTTTTCAATTTATTGATTCTCTAAAATTACCTTGTAATTTTCCACTCGTGTATTTATTTACAACCAGATGAGGTGGTTTCTGTGACGATGAAATCTTCGCGAGAACATTTAATACTTCACGGTCGCATATCGGTGGATCATTTAATTTTTGTGTTGGCAGCGTGGAATACAAATTCGGAAACTCTTTGAGTTTCATCGAAGAATTTCTATACCGCATAAACTCGCTTGGCGGAGCTAACCCATATGAATCAAAATAGACAATCCCACGTGGATCAATCGCGTATGCAACCCAGTGAGTTCCCGATCCGCTGATGTTATCAAGATTGATGATATCGGTTTCAACGCGTTTAGGTTTTCTCGGTAATTGATCTCTTATAAAAACCCCTCTGAAGTTTTTTATCGCTAGTTTTTTAGCAGCATCAATTAAATCAAAATTGGACATGGGATGTATTGGGCTTTCAACTAATAAATCGTTCCTGGTATTCTCAGACCGGATCCGTGAACGGATCTCCCGCTGTACCATGAATATGGAGTTCCTGGTAGTCTTAAACCCTTTCCCTTTTTATATCCTTTCCCAGTTGCCTTTTTCAACGCCATCCCTGCCGCGGTACCAATGGCTCCCAACGCCGCCGCTTTCGCCACTGCGGGGGCGGCCGCTGCAATCAATGCTGGTATTGCGGCTAACAATGGAAATATACCACCTGATTTTATCATGTTGGCGACTGCAGCCTTTGAAAATACAATTTGAACCCCTCGCCGTTTCTTTAGCGCATCATTGAAATGTTTTAGTTGACGATCCGTCAATGATATTTTATGTGTACCGCCGGACATCTGCGCTGGTTTTAACGTTATTGTGGTTCCACATTCTTTAGCGGATTTTGATTTTAATTTCTTGACCTGACCATCAGTCAGCTTGACACTAACAACACTATATGGCATTTTATTGTAAAACTTTTTATGCTTTCAATTGATCTAATTGTGAGTCGTTTACATATTTTTCACTGGTGCATCAACGATTCTCATTAGTCCACCAGCGCCTTCTAACAACATTGATTTGTCGCTGAGAATGACAGCAACCGCTCTATAATCAACACCAATAGGGGCTATAAGAGCTCGAAAATGTATGTCAACGACGGATTGCATTGTTAAATCGAGATGCTCCAGCGAAAAGTAATAAATCGGATATAGGTTTTTAAAATCAAGTTGCGATATTTGCAAACCGGTATCAACATTTTGATCACGGCCCATAAATGACAGCATCCGATGATACACACGTGCTATATGGTTGTTTTCGTAATTAAGCTGTATATCCTCAGATGGTTCTTGTTGTCCGTTTATTCTCAGCGAAACCTCCTTGACTCCTAATCGATCAAATATCATATGACTGCGTTCTTGGGAACCTAATCGATTCCTATTCTGCAGCGCAATAAATATATGACGTGGGGCTGAAACGCCTTGTTTGGCTGCTAAGTGCCATGTAAATGTATCATTGACATTATCCTCCTTGGCATCAGTTGATACTGTTAGCCAACTTAGCAATGATTTGCCGCCTGCGTCCATAAATGAGAGCAACCGCTGTTCTACGGTAATTGATGGGGTCATTACTGGCATCCACAATACTATTTTACTCAAAACAACTTTACCATCATCGACACCATTAGCATGCCAAATTGCCTCATTGTCATTGCCTTTTCGCACTAACGCGATTGTGTGTTTGGCTCCATAGATGACTTTTCTGACATTTCTGCAGAATCCAAATATGTGATGGAGTGGAATCGCACATAAAAAATATCGCTGCTGTCCTTGCAATGCTCCTTTTCGTGTTGCAAATCCTAAATTGAAATTACCATTAACGCCTCCGAAAATATCAAACGCAGCTCCTGGTCTAGCTCGGCGTTCTGGATTAGCTGCTTCTTGTTGATTTACTTCTGCAGTATCTTGTGCTGTTAACACTTTAATGTATTGAAGGTGGTCAGCGTTATCAGAGGTATCCTTTGCAAACATCATAGATGGACCAGCCGATCTTGTATAATCATCAGAATCTCTTGCTAGTCCGATTATTGTTGTTGCAACATCAACCTCGCGGTCTGTTGATTCAATTCCTTTTCCATCAATGAGATATCTTGCACTTTCAAATAACACTATTATGCCATTATTAACAAAACCAACTCAGACATTTGCGTTATCTGTATATGGGGTATCAGCTGCAACATTTGTTACGAGTTTTCCCTCGATTTCAATAAATGTTTCGCATGGCAAAAAGTATTTACTGGTATCTTGAACTTGAAATTCAATTCGCGATCGTAGGTCGGCTTGTATTGCATGATAGGAATAGTATTGATAATCGCGGACGGAATTGTCCTTGGGTACCGGGGCTTCTATATCGAAGGCCGGATCAGCTTGTCGTTTAAACATTATATTAACATACTAGTGTTTTCAATTGTGAAACTCTTTTTAATCATCGTCGTTTTTGTTTTCGTTTCAAACCACTTCCTGCTATCGCGTTCATGATAGCGCTATCTGTTACCGGTGAAGCCGTCAATGGCGACGGAGTCACCGAAGCAGCCAACGACGCTAGTTTTTCTTCCACTGCGCTATTTATTGCTTTGCTGATTTTTGCAGGCATCACTGTAGTTGATAGCAACACTGGTGATTTCACCACCGACTTCGTCGCTGTTGGTTTCTTTCGCACCAATGATGCTATTTTATCTTTCGCGGCAGAAAATGCCTTTCCGGCAAGATTTCCAACAGCGCTGATTCCCTTATCACGAATAACATCAATGGCCTTCATTGATAATTGTTTAGCTAACGGCGCCACTTTTGGGGCCATTCTTGTAAATAGCCCCGCAATGGTACTGCCGAAACCATCTCCGTAATATGCTTTATAAACAGGCAATCATGAGTTTACCACGTACACGCTTACGGGTTTATCATGGTTGTATTGTATGATCATCTTGTTATAAAACTAGTAGTTTTTCAATTAGTGATCAATCGCTGTAATAACCATGGGTGTCTCTGTGATTTTCAACTAATTCAGCAATGAGTTCTCGATATACATCAATGCCCATGATACCGCCGGCAAATAATCGTCTACAGATATCAGCTGCTTCATTAATTATCTCGACGCAGTTGTTTCCGGCTCGTTTTCCCCCGATAAGTACTTCTAACCGTGATATATCACTGAGAATATTACCAGGACATGTCAAGGTTGCGTTGAAATCCTTTGGATTTCCAATCGAATATCCCTTTCCGCTTGTTTTCTTAGAACCGGCTTCTGCTCTTATGTCTATTTGTTCCGGGATTGGATCCTCCGTATAGCGTGGTGGTTGTGGACCGCCTTTAACCGCAGCTAGAAAGTCATCATAACCAGGATGCTGCAACGCTCTGATTTTATCCCCGCCGCGTTTCGCTAAATATATTTTTGATGCCCAAGTGTCTTTGCTTTTTATAAAACTTTTAAACTCGTCTTTTAATAAATTCTCTCTTTTACCCTTTGGAAAATTTTCTCTAGCAAAATCAGCTAATTCGGAATCCGTATGGTTTCCTCTAATTTCATTTAATGCTGCGACTGCAAATATATTCTCAGGTGAATAGTCATTTCCTCCAGCTTCACCTTGTTGTTCTTCTTCGCGTTCTTCAACTTCGCGTTGAGTTTTTATATCACTGGATAGCTGTTGTATCCCTGCGCGCGTTTGTTCGGTCTCTTCTGATATCTTTTCAAGTGTATCAAGCAGCGGCGCCTTCGTTGCTTGTTCTTTTTCAGGAATATCTCCGTATATCGCTGCTTCAGTTAACTTTTTCACATCTTTGGTCGCACTTATTATCGGAGTAAACAGTTGTTCACTTGACACAGAAAATTCAGTTTGCATTTGTTGTCGTTGTTGAAGTTTCTCGCGAAGTCTGTCTCGAACCGGTATAAACTTTTTAATTGCTGCTAGCCGCTCTCGGGCTAATCTAGTTGTAAGCGATTCACCTACCATATATTGTTTGTGAACTGAGTTTTCAAATGTGAAACTATCACAATTAAAAGCCGAGTTATTAAATAATGTACTATCAAGCTAACGTATCCATCTCCGACAGGGTTAAACTGTACGACGCTATCCGCGAGTGTTTCAGAAATAACATTGCTGGGTGTTTCAGAATTGTAATATCTGAGAACGGCGATGAACGATTTTTGTTAACGACGCGGCAACAACAACAACTACGTGAAAATGGAGGCGTCGCGGTGATTACTTGCTACCAAGTAGCAAGTATCATCCAGTACGCACATAACTGCATGAGCAAGCCCAAACTGCTGAGTATACTTTCAGGAGAAAATCCTATGTGAGTGTTACAAAAAACGCTAATTTTTTTTTTACTGAAAGCCTTTTTTTATAGTAACGCTCAAGTGGTTAGGATACGGATTTTTCCTCGCTTAACATTTTTCTAAGATCACGAACCTTAGAATTAATTTCAGTTCGTTTTTGATACTCTTGGCCGAGCTTTTGACGTATTGCTTCAACGGTGCTAAATAGCGTTATAAATACATTAATGTCGTTACCGTACAAACAAGCATTGATGGACTTTTGAATTCCTTTCACGAGCCTGTACATCTTAGGTAAAACATAACGACCCTTGCTAGACTGATACTCAATGTCTTCATATTCCGAGGTAATCCTGTCGCAGTCGAGATCTTTAGATAATACTATTCCTCGATTCTTCAAATTTGAAATTTCAGCAATTATAGCATTTATATCTTTGATATCCATATATTTATAGTATACTGTATCTCTAATTTAAACAAAAAATGCAAAATAAATGGTATGAATTATGAGCGGCTATTTATTCATGAGTCCTTTGTTCAGGCCTTTGTGTCTTTGTTAGGGTCTTTTCACTTGGCTGGCTATCCATTCCGGATGCCCTTGTTTTTGTGACCCTAACACCGTTTCTATTAGCCGGTAGCCCATTCTGTGCTACCCTATCGGGTTCCTCATGTGAATGCAGAGCTTTTTGCATCAATTTATACCATTTATTTTACACCCATTTACTTTGACAAACACATAATCTACGGCGAGGGGATCTAACTCCGCAAACACTGTGTTAGATCTCTCAGAAGGTATATGTTTGAATGGGTGTTCTTGTGACGTGGGCGTGGTCAAACCAAACCAACATTGCAACCCATGAAATCAAATTCATGGTTGCATGGAATTGGAAAATAACTCCAACCCACGCTACCGAAAATGTGATAGCATGAGTTGCAATGTTGGTTTGGTTGAGGGGGTTCGCCCTTTTCCCCCCAATTAATAGAAAAAAAACATCTTTCGTTTCACCATCAAATAATGTATTTGCTATGGGGACCGAACACGTAGTTGATAGATCTGTGTTTACAAGACAAACACGCTACCGTTTAGACTACGGAACTGTCATACAAAATAGAGATTTTTTAATATATATATCTTCTGATTATACTTAACAATAAGAGATTTTTAAAATAGACAATTTTACTGTATCCACAGAAATTTCATAGTATTTAGGAAATAAAATACTAAGTACACAAAAAAAATAATATAACTGAACAATAAGAGATTTTTAAAATAGACAATTTTACTGTATCCACAGAAATTTCATAGTATTTAGGAAATAAAATACTAAGTACACAAAAAAAATATAACTGTTGTTTAAAATATCATGTAAATAGTATTCTGGGTTTTTTCAGTCACGCATGCCTGCGTCAGTGAAATACCGATCATACAGGGAGGGGAACAAAAGTACGTTTGTACTGAAAGCCACGCATGCCTGCGTCAGTGAAATACCGATCAATATAGAGGAGGGGAAGACATGTATACTTAACAATAAGAGAGTTTTCACTGTATGTATAAAAATGCATACAGGAAAAAGGAAAATAAAATACTTTTACACACAGAAAAATACAACTCGCACGTAGAAGATAGTAATTGTACAGTCACGTACCCGCGTCAAGGATTAGCAGTCTACATGTATGATGTGTGCACTGATATAATTATAAAGTATCTATCTGGTTTTAATAAGTTGTGAAAACATCAATTACGTAACACAAAACAGTATGTAATTTCGATGTTATAAATACAAATCTCCACAGTCACGTGTGCGCGCCTACCTCTCTACCTGTGAGAAATAGCAGACGACACAAATACCTTTGACGGTCATAATACAAGGGAACTTAGTGAGTAGAGTGTTATGAGTGGTGGCGGACTTATACATAAGGGATTTATCTCCCCTGAATCGTTTCAGATGTATATGAATTTTATTTTATGGCCATTTTTCTTTGACAGAGCCGATTTTTGAATTCCTTCTGCAACAAATCGTATTCAAGACCTACAAATATCGATCGAAATATCATTCATTGACTGAAATATTTTCTCCTCGTTAGTTGATGTATCAAATGATTTTACGGGCCTCTTTCCAACTGATTTAAAAGTACCAATTTCTGCCCTTTTTGATATATTCCGACTCTGTGAGATAGCTTGGAGATTCGAACGAGAATTATCGGCCTTGTTATTATTGATATGATCAATAACAGATTCATCTTTGATCAATCCGTTGTGACATTCATATACTATTCTGTGACAGAGATATTTCTTCTTCCAGGCACCAAACATTAAATACCCTCTATTATTTACCTATCCAGCCGGTTTCTTTAGTCTGCAATTTCTAACAATACCATCACGGGATGCTTCATAATTAACAAGCACTGGGTGAGGTCTGAAATCTTGGCTCATTTGTATAAAATTACTATTTGTCTAATTTATTATTTGCTTTAATTATAAGTCTATCAATGTAGTCTTGAGGGGGTTTATGATTTTGTCGCTGACGGAGTCATTGGTAGGATCAATGATTCGTTTGTCATAATAGCGTTTTACTTCTCTGTATCGTTTGCCGCTACAACTGAGACATAACTGCGATTTTCCCCTTACCCCCACCCCACATCGGAGGCATGGAAGGGGGCCAAAACTTCCTCGCCGAACGCGTTGTAAATGATACCCACAGAATTCGCTTCTGCATGTTTTGTTACATGGAGTTGTTGATCCAATTATTAGCCACTTGCAATAGTTCATTATACTATATTTTTCTACTTAAATACTTATTTTAATTATACCATGGAGGAGTTCGAGAGATTATCAGCAATTAAACATTACAAAAACGTTAAATTTAATCTCGATAGAACCCTCAAAGATGTGACAAAACGGGCAATAACGGATAGAGCCCTGATAAATAAAATACGCGATTGTATTAATGAATTCAAACACGACGGTGCATTTCATAGCTGGTCAACATTTCGAATTGATGGCGTTGTTGATGCCACCATGAACGACAGCAACGCAGCGTTGATGTTATCACAACTTGGCAACAAAAAGTATTTTTTTAAAGTGGAATTCATTATCGTGTAGAATTAGGCGGTTGGATTATACGAGACAAATTTGAACCAATTCTCAAAGACAAGAAAACAGTCGTTGTTAGCCGTGATTCTACGCCGGGTCTGTTAACTGGAATTGACAAACCATACTATGAACGAGCATATCCTGAAACAGCAGTTGTGTATGGGATATATCCGTTAAATGAAAAACCCGAAATAGGAAAACTTAAACCAATGAAACAGTCGTCGCCGGCGACTTTGTCGTCAGTGGCTTTGCCACTCAATTGTGTAGCAGCACAAATAACACAACATTTTACAAATGCATCCCGAGGGAACAAACTTACCGATCTACGGCGTAGCAAAATAACTCAATGGGAGTTAACGGTGAAAGACCGCGGAACAACTATTAGCGATATAGCAAAATTAGAAACGTCGCTGAGATTTCCAATAACCATTACAACGATAACCGGAGAAGTTTTATACGAATCAAAATATAAATCAAAGGGAGCTCCAATCAAAATTATTGATCATAACGAACACGCATGGACGTCCGCGGTCACAATATTTCCACGAAACAGAACAATAAAGTATATACCCGACGAATTCTTACGAGAAGAATTCTCCAGGGATGGTTTTCTCGTTGAAGAGAAACTATTCGATACTATTGCGCATTTGAGTAAAAACGACCCCGTGTCGGTGTGGTTACTTCGCTGCACTGAAAACGACACAGATACCTTTGACCAATTTGTAAGACCAAACGGTGAATTATACCGCACTGAAGCATTTCACAATAAAATGAAAAAAAAAAAACAGCTAGCGGATTTTTAACGGCGTGTGGCGAAGGCAGCAACAATGATGAAATCATCAACGATGAAATCATCAACGATGAAATTATCAGCTGGGTTATGCTTGTATTAATTTATTTTATTGACAAACTGTTTTACAATCCCGTCGGTTGCAGCTCATTTTGCAAGAATCAAAAACGCATGGAAACCAACACGCGTAGAATTCTTGCCAGACATTGAAGCTAGTTGTTTAGAATTTAATCATGGCGGTTTATGGAATCAAAAATACGACCATGATATTATCATTTCAGTTGATATGGTTGCTTGTTATCCAGCGAGTTTTCTTGGTTATGGAGAGTGTACTGAGTATTTTAAACGATTTGGACACCCCATACATGAAATGACTCGTGTTGCAATTAATGGGCCACTGCCTGATTTTGATTTAACTGGATTCGCTCGTGTAGTATCATTTGAGTTTGCAGCAGGACTTCATCGCTGTTGTTATGTTTGGATTGGTAGACACATGTCTGAAAAGAAGTGGCTGCCAATAGCGTTATTACGGTTCATGATTGATACAAAAATGTTAATTTCGCTGACGGTCAGTGAAGCAATTATATCATATCGGAAACAAGCCAATGTCTGGTTACCAACACCGGAACGTCTTGATAGTATAATTGAGAAATCCAGAAAACATATTGATGCCGACGAAGAATATATCATTGAGTGGTCCAAACGGGTATTTAATCAACGAAACATCGAAGCAAAAGATCTCGGTAGAAGAATAATCGGAAAATTCACTCAGGGAGGAAAAAAATGCGACTATAAACGATATTGTTCACGGTTGATTATGGATAACACCAAATACGACTTCGTAATCGCGGATGCAGTATCTAAAAACATATATGTGGATCGTAAAGACGCTTTCTTGTCCGATGGAACAAAATTGGGTACAGTTGTTACTTATAGCGACGGTTACAGATCCCCGTATACACATTTGAGGTCGTCGATGCTGGGTTATGCTTGTATTAATTTATTTTCAATGATAAATAGATTTCCTGACACTGCGGTTAGAGTTGCCGTTGATTCATTTTACATTAACAGCAAGTACAGTTGCGCAGTTGCTGAATTCACTAATTCGGATGAAAGTTAGGGATCATGGAGAATTAAAAAAAATGCTGCGTGAGTATTCTGAATCAGCAGACGTTGAAATTAAAAGTAATTACTTACGCGGTGTTAATTTATCAGAGTGTTCTAATGCACCACCGATATCAGATCCAATTTGTAGATATAAAACAGTTTATTTAAACGGCTGTGGCGGGTCAGGAAAAACGACTCGGGCGATTGAATTATATCGAGGGAAAAATCCTACGGATTTCACAAATATGATTGTACTGACACCGACCCATAGACTAGCGCGAGTGATAAAACAACGAAACGTCGACGCTTGCACTTATCATAGTTTTTTTCGATACAACGGCGACAAATGGACCCCTGAACGAATGGGTGAAAAAATCATCCCTGCGGTTATTATTTGGGATGAGATATGTACGGTTTCGTTAGATGTATTAAAAATGTTTCTTGATTGGTTGCTGCAAAAGAATACAGCGGTAATAATGTGTGGAGATAATGGCCAACCACCACCATTTGTCGGCGCGGGTCCACATGATTGGTTAAAGAATTTTGTTGACTATTATGAAGAGATAGATAGCGATTATAGGGCACTTGATGAACAATTACGTACACTTAACAATTTAATTAGACTGCAACCCGATAAAGTTCAATGCGAAATAATCAGGGAAATAATTCCTGAAACTCACATGGAGGAATTTTGGGAAGCATGGGAGCCAAACGATTTTGTAGTGGCAAGTAGAAAGATAGTCAGAGACACACTTCAGAAAAAGTTGTTTGAGCTTCACAAAGAAAAATTCCCAACGCGCCCAGTGCCGCTGTGTTATAGACCCTATGATACACGGCGACAAAATATTGAAGTTGAAATTCCAGGAAAAAACGAAAGACAAACACTAGTGTTAAATGATATTGTGCTGGCTGATATCAGTGTTGTCGAAGACGCATTGCGTGCTGATAAATCGCCATGGACACTGGGTTATGTAACGACGATACATTTCTCGCAGGGATTAACCATCGCGGATACAATTGTTTGGATAGTCAATAATCGCATTGAGTGGTCAAATTTAGTCTATCTTGCAGTGTCTAGAGTACGGCGAATACATCAACTTCGAAGAATTGTTTTCGATGATGACACCACAATGGATGATATTTATGTTAGCATCATTAATAAAAAAACTCTCCGGTTACAAACAACAAGACAAAAAAAAAACAACGAGAATTTGACATTGATGCTGAATTAATAATTACGCTGAAGCAACAACAGAATAATCACTGCGCGAGTTGCAATTGTATGATGCGTTGGCAGTATTCGGATAAAGATCCTCGCCAATTTACCGTAGACAGAAAAAATAAGTCTCGGTCATGTCAGAAACAATGTGATGTTGACTTGTCTTGAGTGCAACAGACGCAACGGCGCTAGTTAAGACCATGCGGTGGCAATTGAGTATCATTAGGAATCACTTGTAATTGTTCGCGTGTAAAACCCCGCTGAGGGGCAGTTGAATCCAATTTATAGATTAGAGGTCTACCAGTTGATCGTGTTATAGTAGATATGCTATGTGTAGTGACACTCCAAATAGGATCAGTAGCCCTTTTTTACCACCTTCGAGTTCTCCTGGTTCATATAAATATCTCACGGTGACATTGCTGAGAATTGGCTGAGAAACGATATCTCGCTGTGGCTGTGGTATATACTTTTTTTTTGCGTTGTTAGGTTTCATATTGATTGCTCTGGTAATCTCGTTATTTAGCGCTGCAACTACCCCTTGTAACTTTTTGACCCATTCACGGGATCGCTTTTCTTGGATGAATTCTTTTGCGTATTGATATCCAAATAACCGCTCAGCAAGAGTCCGATTAAATCGTTCTACAATTGCCTGATCGCGATGTAGTGCAGTATGCCCCAGTCTGATGGTGACATTGTGATGTTTTATCGCTGATGAAACAGCGCCTTGAAATTCCTTGCCAGGATCAACTTGTAATAGATTTGGCCAGCGTAGAGGGCCTTGTCGATAAATCTTTTCAAATGCAGAAGCAACTTCAGGTGATGATTTTGTTTTTAGCGGTTCTGCTTGTTTGTATCGACTCGCAACGTCAACTACGGTTAGCGTGTATTTGTAACCGTTGTCATGTGGTAAAAACAATAAATCAGCTTGATGAACTTCATTGGGTCCGGTAACATCAAAATGCGAGAAATTGATTTGTTTAGGACGCGGTAGATAAATTTGCCATATAGCCTGTTGGATAACCAATTAGCCGCAGTAGCCTTTTTCACTTTTGCGGCGTTGGCGAGTTTATTGATTGCAGCGTTACCCCTCCAGTATCCTTTTGGAGAATAATAAATAGATTCCATATTATTAATTACCAGCGCCCATCATCAATTTGCCTTTCATAGCTGATTTTACCAAACACGAAGCCAATTTTTCTTTGAAAGATTTATCAAGAATAGCATTTAACGCATGAATTAATTTCACATCTGCGAGATGCCTGTGTTGCAGATTGCTGCTTTTATAATATGCAACATCATGAGCATGACACGCCTTATCAATGGCGTTTATCGGATACTCGCCGGGTCGGGGCTGATTTTGATCATCAAGTCTGATATCTAATCGTGTTCCTGGGCCACAATAGCTATATCCTGGAAGGTGCTTTTCTCCTGGATACTTTGCCCACGGTGTTCCAGGGAGTTTTACTAACTTGGCTGCGATATCACCTCCTCGTTTTTTTTTAAAACATCTCCGGATTTCATAGAAACAAATCTAAACTTTTTTTATACCACATGTTGCACATCTACCAGTAAGTGCAGATCTGTTATTGCTAGTTGTAATCGTCGTCATATCATTTGTGCCAGTACGCGTTTTACACTTCACACAATATAGATCCATAATTTATGTATAAAGATATGAATATAATTGATTTTTCAGCGACTAAAACAAGAGAACCAGTTAAGCATCATGCAGCGCTACCAAACTCTATCCGCGCAATTATAATCGGGCCATTTGGATCCGGCAAGACGCAATTGTTGCTCAATTTATTAATAAGATGGATGAAGTGGGATAAGTTGTATTTAGTTGCTCCTAGCGTAGATGATCAACGATGCTATGAAGTGTTAAAGTATTTTAACGAGAATTCATCAGAAATTAAAGGCGAGAACGTCATTGATTTTATAACTGATATTGACGAGGCACCATCCGTGGATGACCTTGATGGGAGCATTAACAATTTAGTCGTATACGACGATGTGATGTTAGACAATCAAAAAAGCCCAGCTAGAATATTTTCCCTAGGCAGGCATAAAAACACCGACGTGATATATGTCACTCAACGCTACTCTCAGATTCCAAAAGTGATCAGAGATAATTGTAATATTCTTGCTGTGTTTAACGGCGTTGATACACATACGTTACGAAATATTTGGCAGACATGGTGCTCTGATATGGACTTCAATCAATTTCGAAATTTCTTTAGTAACGCTCAGTCAACCCCGCATGGATTTATAACAATAAATTTACATGATCCTCGAACACGATATCGTATCGGACTTGATCAAATATTCGGTTAACCTGTAGCAGCAGGGGGGGGGGGTCGATGACAACATCGCTGCGACGTTTTATGGTTTAGCAACGAAAACGCGAATAGAGTATCACCGCGCAAACTCATGTTTTGAGCAAGAAATCAATGTCTCCGTTTACCAAATGGAGACTTTTTTTTTTTTGGTTAAAATATGAGATTTCGTAGGAAGGCTCTATTGTTCGTTTTGAGGGCTTAAAGTGATTTTGTCGGAAAAAGTTGTCCGATTCGCCCGCCCCCCCCCCCCCCCCCCCCCCGCTGCTTATCATCCTCTTAATGACTATATTGCATCACTCTGCAAACTCACCTGCCCGTGCCCATCCAAAACTGAGTTTCTTGGAAGCTGGCCTTGAGGCCAGATAGATGGCTACCAGACTTATAAGGAAGCTGGCTAGGTCTGTTAGAAGATGGGCAGCATCGGACACGATAGCGAGACTGTGGGCAAGGATACCACCTGAAACATACGTCATTGCCAGTAACAAGAGAAAAAATAAAATAACACTGGTAAATTAGTCAGAGAAAATGTCTAGATTGTGTTATTAAAATTCAACAAGAGTACCATCAACATTATATGATTTACCCATCCCATGATAAGTAGCCCTTTGTAAAACCACTAGTATGGTATGGTTAGTAGCCCTCTACATAACCATTAGAATGACATGCTCAGTAGCTGTCTTCATAATCACAGGTATATCATAGTATGTAGTTCAACACATAACCACTAATATGGCACGGGTTAGTAGCCTTCTACAAAGCCACAAATATCCCATGGTTATTTAGTCTTCTACAAAGCCACAAATATCGCATTGTTATTTAGCCTTCTACATAACCACTGGTATGGCATGGCTATTAACCCTCTTCATAACCACTAGTATGACATGTCTATTAGCCCTCCACACAACCACTGGTATGTCATGGATATTAGCCCTCTATATAACCACTGGTATGACATGGATACGAGCTCTCTACGTAACCACTGGAATGCCATGCTTAGTAGCCCTCTATATAACCACTAGTATGGCATTGATATGAGCTCTCTACGTAACCACTGGAATGCCAAGGTTATTAGCCCTCTACAGAACCACTGGAATGCCATGGTTATTAGCCCTCTACATAACCACTGGTATGTCATGGATATTAACCCTCTACACAACAACTAGTATGTCATGGATACTAGCCCTCTACATAACCACTGGTATGGCATGGCTATTAGCTCTCTACATAACCACTAGTATGACATGGCTATTAGCTCTCTTCATAACCACTGGTATGGCATGGTTATTAACCCTTTATACAACCCTAATATGAGATGGCTATTAGCTCTCTACGTAACCATTAGTATAACATGGCTATTAGTCCTCCACATAACCACTGGTATGGCATGGATATTAGCCCTCTACATAACCACTAGTATGACATGGATATGAGCTCTCTACATAACCACTGGAATGCCACGGTCTGTAGCCCTCTATATAACCACTCGTACGGCATGGTTAAAAGCACTCTGTATAACTACTAGTATGACATTGTTATTAGCCCTCTACACAACCACTAGTATGAAATGGCTAGTAGCCTTCTACATAACCACTATTATGACATGGCTATTAGCCCTCTACATACCCACTTGTATGGTATGGCTATTAGCCCTCTACGTAACCACTAACCACTAGTATGACATGGTTATTAGCCCTCTACATAACCACTCGTACGGCATGGTTAAAAGCACTCTGTATAACTACTAGTATGACATGGCTATTAGCCCTCTACACAACCACTAGTATGTCATGGATATTAGCCCTCTTCATAACCACTGGTATGGCATGGCTATTAGCTCTCTACATAACCACTAGTATGACATGGCTATTAGCCCTCTACACAACCACTAGTATGTCATGGATATTAGCCCTCTTCATAACCACTGGTATGGCATGGCTATTAACCCTAAACGTAACCACTAGTATGACATGGCTATTAGCCCTCTTTACATAACCACTAACCACAAGTATAGCATGGCTATTTACCCTCTACATAACCACTAGTATGGCAAGGATATGAGCTCTTTACGTAGCCACTGGAATGCCAAGGTTATTAGCCCTCTACATAACCACTGGAATGCCATGGTTATTAGCCCTCTACATAACCACTCGTACGGCATGGTTAAAAGCACTCAGTATAACTACTAGTATGACATGGCTATTAGCCCTCTAAGTAACCACTGGTATGCCAAGGTTTTTAGCCCTCTATATAACCACAAAATGCCATGGTTATTAGCTTGCAACATATCCACTAATCTGGCATTGTTAACTCCGGTGATTTTAACCAACAGGTGTCAGTGGCATGAATCTCTGATTAAAATCGTCAGCTTAACGTGATGTGCAGAAACCGATGCGTTCTTATTAAACTTAACATGAAAGATAATGGTTAGATCCCAGCATATGTCTTATTAAACTTAACATGACCGATGGTGGTTAGATCCCAGCATCCGCAGATGTCGTATTGCACAACATGCTTACAATGCTTCCACAATGACATAACTCAAGAATTTAGAGGGGAAAAATCCAAAATCCATTTTTGTTTTGAGGCAGGTTGAATTTGATCTATGAGTCTGACCCACAAAGTGGTACATCTGTAACTTACACTAAAACAGGCTCGGCTTTCCATGTGCAAGCTTTTTCATACCATGTTGTAAATAACAAATAAATACAGCTATGTGGACATACGGGCTATTTTAGTAATTGGACATAATCCACATTTAGCTCGTGGCTTTTTGTCAATGTAGATATACCTTGCAGGTAACAAAGAAATAACATTTTAGTAAATATTTTAAATGTTATAATTTCATATGTACATGTAGTTAGATGCATTTATTAGACATATCCCCACGGTAGTAAAATCTTTTTGCACTAAGGGAATTGGAGACAAAGCGGACACAACTGGGTGGTAAAAGGGATCATATCAACTATAATTAAATTGCATTGGAGATTAAAATTAACGACAAAGACTAAACTAAGCTGGATTACCATATATTAAATTCAGGCAGCTAAGATTACAGGACTTGAAAAAGCCAAGCTGCATAGAAATCAAACTGACTACTGAATAAACTCACTTATGAGTTGTAACCACCTCCAAAACAAATTAGACCATGACCTGCCCTCGCGTGGTGTACCGGCAGGTCAAGGTCATGTCGTTTATTCTACTGATTACACCTACAAAGCTGTATAGATATAGATTTGCAAGCGTGTCAATGTATAATGCGACATCAAATCTGGATCCGCAGTTTTGTGCATGGAAACGAGTATATACGGTATACATACATATACAAAATACATTCTGAGATGGACGCTGTACATATTATAGGTTTCATTGTGCGATAAATACAAACTTATCACAGTAGTACAATGGAACAGTCTCATTATAAAAAATATTTTAAAAAATTCTCTTCACTTATCTGTGGAATATAATGTTCTGTTTGAGTTTCTAGTAAGAATGTTTTACAAGAAAGTAGTTAGTGGAGATGTGATGCCATTTATATGAATCTGTTTTTACATTTGTGTAGTAATGCATTTTCATTTGTCAGAAAACATTGTGCTGAACATGATTATCCAAAGGATACACCTGATATAAAAAAAAAACTAGATGTTAAAATAAGTTGTATTATATTCTGGCAAGAAAGTAATTTTAAGTTCTCCATTTGTAAAAGAAAAAATAATAATTATTGCAATTGCAGTGTGTATTGTGTATAGTTATAACTGTAGACAGTGATATCCTCAGCTCAGCCCTAAATGACATAATTTACTTTAATTTCTGTCCAATCTGAACAAGTACGTACACTACGGCAGATGTTGTTGTAAGGTTTAACGCCAGTTTTAAGCACATAATAGGCTATAAATGGCGGCCAGTATGATTGGTGGAGGAAGAACCCGGGAAAACTCCCGGAAAGAACCACCAACCCACGAGAAGCTACTGGCAAGCTTTCTCACATAACTACATTAGCCGAATCTTAGACTCGAACCCACGCAGACAGAGGTTAGATGGCAGTGATCCGTAACAGAAAGCGCTTTAGGCCACTCGGGGCACCCACACTGCAGCAGATTTCATGTTGCTTTAAGCTCATTAACTAGACATAATGGACTAAACCAATTCATCGATGAAGGTCCATTACTTTTATATCATCGCTAGAGAGTGATTTATTATATTGTCATATATGTCTAAAACATTGTTCGAGTGATAAAAGCATATGCGATAAGAATCACATTTGTCGATATGAGATAGAGAAATTTCACCCTCAGGGTCTACATTCATATATAGGAACGTTGGTTACCCATTTTGTTCTTAGATAGGGTTTACTTGTTCCACACCAGTGCATATAATGCTTTATCGTACCTTTGAAACTACACATTTCTTTTATCTAATTATATGCTTGCTTTCTAAAACCGCTAACACTTTTCGTTAATTGGATACAATGTTAAGTAGATTAAGCTCTAATATTGAAGAGATTTTTTTCACAGATTGTCCGTAACAATACATAGCTGAAAGTGTAAATATTGTCCGTAACAATACATAGCTGAAAGTGTAAAGATTGTCCGTAACAATACATAGCTGAAAGTGTATAAAGATTGTCCGTAACAATACATAGCTGAAAGTGTAAAAAGATTGTCCGTAACAATACATAGCTGAAACTATATTCAGTTTAACATTTGACAAGTTATCCACTTGTCTGATGTGGTTACGAAGGGGCGATCAGACAGTTAAAACACAGGAAGAGCGTGTGTAACGTCATGTTGGAGATATTATTCCTTTTATAACAATATTACGGCAAACTGCATCATCTCACTGGAAGGGGATAAGAAAGTCAATAACCCTTATAGGTATTTAAAAATCAATGAAATTCAAAGTGTAGCTTGATGCAGGTGAGAATGTATTGTCAGGTGCTCCATTAATTATGAATAATATCTATTTGAAACGAAGTTTTACCTTTATTATGACCTGCTAAGGTAAACTTATGACTTGTTTACTGTAATGAATGATCGAGCTGTGAAACAGCTGCTTTCACTGATTTTCACTCACACCTTCAAGTACTCCACTAATAATTTTGGGTACTCTATGAAATTGCATAATCCGATAGTCGTCTTTTCAATTGCATGTTTTAATTACCGGTAAAATATTCTTTACTTTATAATTCAACCTGAACGTTTTAAAAATATATTTTATGTCCAAAGATTTATATGCTATTGAAAATAATTGTTATGAAAAGATGTTTCTCATAACCTTCTTCTCATTTCTTGCTTTGAGAAGGAATTATTCAGAAGTTATGAAATGTCTTTGGCCATGGAGAGAGAGAGAGAGAGACAGAGAGACAGAGAGACAGGGCGTCATTCATAGCGGTGTAGATACGGCTACATCTTGGGGAATGAAATACGGGAATAATTGTAATGATACAAACCTCCTTGAGTTCCGAAGAAACGGACTAATTTTTCCAAGCAAATCTTAACGCCTTTATGCACAGTTTCATAAGACGCTGCCAAATATAATCATGTCTTAGTTCTTGGGTCTTGCCAGAATCTCAAAGTCAGGATTCATCGTTTATTACCGACTACGGTCTGGGTCTGTATACGTCCTTAGACAATTTTGCCACATCAGCTTTTTTACTCACTCGAAGATAATTTTAGGATTCGCTAGTTCAATGACCTGCACAACTTACAGAGTGTAATTTTTGCTGACTTTCCGATACAAGAGAAATTTATAGTGCAAGTGAGTTTTGACTTTACTCATAAGGGCGCAATCTTTATTAAAGCATGGTGTCCAGACAATTAAGAAATCCAGATGTTTATATTTATAACTCCAGATAACAGTTTGTCTTTTCATGTAATTCATGAACAATAAAGACTTATGCGCTGTCTTCATTTTCAATATATATATATATATATATATATATATATATATATATATATATATATATATATATATATATATATATATATATATATATATATATATATATATATATATATATATATATGATTTACGTAAAAGCTTGTAAATAGGGTAGACCGTTAAGTTTATATTTATTCCGGTTTGAAAAGTTGAACTTATGTCACAATGCTTTGACAAAAATTTCAAAACATTTCTAAGAGTAACTGAGAAATGCAGAAGTCACAAAAAGAATAGTCACTCTCTAGCAAAGATAGGAAATTATGATAATGACTAGTAGTCCATTTTCCTTCTCATTAACAACGCTGGTGCTATATATTTAAATAAATCTTGGTCCCCATTACATCTGACACCTACTACAGAATGATCAGACGTTTTGTCAAAGCATCTGTAACTGTGAGACCTCTGTTTAGTTTCCTTGCCATCCCTGATTCAAATATTACACCTGTAAACATGCAGAATATCGTCTTTTGTGGGTAGAATAAATGCTAAGGGAGAAAACATAACAGGACAGGTAGTTGTAGTCTTCATCAACATTGAAGTCAAATGTAGTACTGTTGGATATAAAAGCTGTTTTAAAAAGTCTTGTTATAATTAGAAGAAATTGTAGGATAACCATACATAACTTTATACATCAAAGAAATTCAAATTCTGTTGTAATTGCCATGTTTAAACACTTTTAATCTTACCAATTATTTCTCCTATCATGAACATTAAAGACAACAGACAGGCAATCATTAGCTTTCGTCTGGCATTTCGGTCAATGTCTGGCGATTTCTTCCCTTTATGACAATGCTCTCCTGCAATAAAAGATATATTATAAAGATGTGGAGATAGATCATAGATTAAGACTGACTGTAATGACGTAAAGAAAGATTATAAATAAAGACTGATTATAAACATGTGACGATAGATCATAGATTAAGACTGATTATAATAACGTGAAGAAAGATTATATATAAAGACTGAAGTCAAGATTTTTAGTCTAACGGAAATCAGACAGACACCGATTTGACGTCAAGATTTTAAATCTAACGGAGATCCGACAGACACCGATTTGAAGTCAAGATTTTCAGTCTAAAGGAGATCTGACATACACCGATTTGAAGTCAAGATTTTCAGTCTAACGGAGATTTCACAGACACCGATCTGAAGTCAAGATTTTCAGTCTAACGGAGATTTCACAGACACCGATCTGAAGTCAAGATTTTCAGTCTAACGGAGATTTCACAGACACCGGTCTGAAGTCAAGATTTTCAGTCTAACGGAGATCTGACATACACCGATTTGAAGTCAAGATTTTCTGTCTAACGGAGATCCGACAGATACCGATCTAAAATCAAGATTTTCAGTCTAACGGAGATCCGACATACACCGATTTGAAGTCAAGATTTTCAGTCTAACGGAGATTTCACATACACCGATCTGAAGTCAAGATTTTCTGTCTAACGGAGATCTCACATACACCGATCTAAAGTCAAGATTTTCAGTCTAACGGAGATTCGACAGACATGAAGTCATGTTTAACCGATCTTTTGCTTCACCGACCAATTTACAGCTTTAAAATTTATGAAAGCATAAACCTTCATTCGGAACATAATGATTCAAACGATAATCCCTTAAATAGCTAACATGATATGCAATGCTGATCGGTTACTAAACCTAAGTGGACCTGGAATTCCAATGGACACCAGAATATGTACCTTTCTTGGTCAATGCCCATCAAATACCCATATAATACGTATATGCTAATGAGACTCAACCCACTAATATTGCATAGTTAAAATTCGACTTAAACGACTTTAACTGAAACGAGAATCCGTCTATGGTTCTATACAGCCGCAACATGTTAACATACAAGTGTCAAATAACAATCATGTGTCTTAGTTTTATGTTACTAGATTTTATATTGTTATCATTTCATTCAACAACTACTAGGTGTAGTTGCGGCTTATTATAGTCCTTCTGCTTCTCTGTGTGAACATATATTTGCCAAACAATAGTCATGATACATGACTGATTTAAGGTAAGGCACTCAGGTGCATGGTAAATGTATTAGTTCAAAATAACGAGCATGGTTTAAATGGACACATGCATGAGCGATTTTCCTTGGTATCATCTTTGACCGCACTGCTATAGAATAAAAGAAAAGTAGTACATAGCAAATTTACGTTCTCAAATATGTTTTAATTATTTTTAACGAACGGTTAGACGCTCTTTATAACTACAGTATTTCTACTTCCTGTGGTCAATTCCAGGACTTTTTAATCAAATAAATGTATACACAGCTCTAACTGACACAATAATAATAATTTAAATTTGTCATTGATCATTAATAGATTGCACTAAAATCTTGCGATCGCAAACTGAATAAACTGCATTGATTTATGTTATAAAAATGCAAGTAATTAATTTAAATATTAAAAAAATGTTATTGACTTCCTCCGCTCCGGTGGCCTAGTGGATAGAGACTCCGCCCCGGAAGCGGGAGGTCGTCGGATCGATCCCCGGCTGAGTCATACCAAAGACTTACAAAAATGGTACTAACAGCTGCCTCGCTTGACGCTCAGAATTAAGAGGTTAGTGTTAGGACTGGTCGGCCTGGTGTCAGGATAATGTGACTGGGTGAGACATCATGCTACATGTCTGCGGCATGATGTCTCAGTGCTAGACATCACTATAAACTGCCTCACTGGAGACATCGTAGCGATATGACTGAAACATTGTTAAAAGCTACGTTAAAAAGCCTAATCAAACAAACAAAATCCTCGATCTCATTCATAGCTCATGATTCCATAGCAACAGTGACGTCCAACCACCATACAGCCTATGGCATGCACGTTATCTTATCATATAAGTTCAGTCTTCCATGCAGTCAAGCGTAAATTTTTCAAAGAAAAAGGAGCGAAACGTACATCTAATAGGAATATAATTATAGTATATGTGATCTGCATCAATTGCCGCACCGGATTGTTAATTCTACTCATCGTGTTTCGTAATTGCAAACAAAAAATGACTTTGCTTCATGAGCTAATGTTTGAATGAATTAGATCAAAAATGTTCTGTAGAGTCGATAATAAATAATGATCGTGCGGTACTTGGTTCTCTGGCATCTGCTGCAGACCTTCTCAAAGTGTTGGTCAGGCATTATTGATGGTGCTTCAATAGTCCTATTTTGTGAATGAGAAAGCCATAATAAAAACGACAAGGCATAGGTGTGTGTGTGTGTGTGTGTGTGTGTGTGTATGTGTGTGTGTGTGTGTGTGTGTTTGTGTCTGTGTGTATGCACGCGTGTGTGTGTGATTTGGATTTTAAAGTAGCTTTATAAACGTTTCAGTCATATCGCTACAATGTCTGCAGTTCGACAGTTTATAGTGCTGTCTAGCACTGGGGAATCATTATGCAGATATGGAGCATGATTTCCAATCCAGTCACATTATCCTAGCACCAGGTCACCCAGTCCTAACACTAACCTCGTCATGATTTCCCAGCCAGTCACATTATCCTAGCACCAGGTCACCCAGTCCTAACACTAACCTCGTCATGATTTCCCATCCAGTCACATTATCCTAGCACCAGGTCACCCAGTCCTAACACTAACCTCGTCATGCTGAGCGCATAGAGATGTAGCAGTTTGTAACATGTATATAAATCTTTGGTATGATTCGGCCTTGGTTCAGATTCGCGACCTTCAACATCCGATGCAGACTCCCATCACCAGGCCACCGAAGCAGTCATTTATGAATGAAACAGCAATGAATTTTTGTTTTAACAGACAAGGCATAGGTGTGTGGGTGTGTCTGATTTTGATTTTTAACGTAGCTTTAACAACAGTTCTGTCATATCGAAATGATGTCTGCAGTTTATAGCGATGTCTACCATTGTGGCATAATGCACAGATATAACACAGTCACAGTAACCTGATACCTGGTTAACCAGTCCTAACATTAATATCTTATAGCTGAGAGATAAGTGATGCAGTTGCAATTACCGTTTTTATAAGTCTTTAGCATGCCTCGCGGGTTTTCAAACCCACGACCTCCAGTATCCGTGGCGAGCGCTCTTACCACGTAGGACATCGAAGTAGTTTCGAGTCGTACGTAAAGAATTAGGTGTTGAGACTTACTAATGCATGTCTCTAGAAAAGCGGATGAATGAAACAATTTTCTTCCCTTTTGCGAATCGCCTTTTGATGACCGTTTTCCGCTAATATCCGGTATTTTGAAGCTAGGTGACTACGACTTGGAATAATACCTCATTAATCGACTGCAATATCTACATATGGCATTCAAAAGAGGTTGGCTATTCCTGGGAGACATCCGTGGGATTGACCAAATGTTCCAACGTTTAGTGAATTTTCCAAAACAACAGATCAGTTATATGTAGGCATTATATGTTTGTGGACTATAAGCAAGATTTACCTACCTCCGAAATGGAAGAGACTGATAATGCAACTAAAAAAACCTAAACAAAGTACGCATGAAGCCAAAGTTTTGACAACGGAAGCGCTCCAGTGATCAAGGGCAATATTTTCCGTTTTTCAAAATCATGCGTTAAAACACTTTTAAGAAGAACTGAATTAAATTACTATATATATATATATATATATATATATATATATATATATATATATATATATATATATATATATATATGCTTAGATCTCTGTCTATTTCACCTATATGTGTCTCCACTTATATTTATATTTACTCGAACCGGGCAATAACATTGAGGTTGTTCAACCTCTTGATAACGAAACCCAAATTAAGCGGGACACCCAATCAGAAAAAGCCCATCCACTACAGAATATAAACGCTTTTACGTAGAAATAATTGTAACCAGGAAATTGAACCATTTTACGCAGAAATATTTTTAATAAGGAATATGAACACTTTTATTTATACATATAAATATTTATAAAAAGGCATCTGAACCCTTTTACTTAGAAATACTTATAACAAGGTATATGAACCCTTTTAAGCAAAAATATTTATAGCAATGAATCTGAACCCTTTAAGTAGAAATATTTATAACCAGAAATATGAATCCTTTTACGGAGAAATATTTATAACAAGGAATATGAACCCTTTTAAGCAAAATTATTTATAGCAAGGCTTCTGAACCCTTTTACGTAGAAATATTTATAACCAGAAATATGAATCCTTTTACGGAGAAATATTTATAACAAGGAATGTGAACCCTTTTACGTAGAAATACTTATAAGCAGGAAAATGAACCCTTTTACGTAGATATATATTTATAACAAGGTATCTTAACCTTTTTACGTAGATATATATTTATAACAAGGTATCTTAACCTTTTTACGTAGATATATATTTATAACAAGGTATCTTAACCTTTATACGTAGAAATACTTATAACAAGGTATCTTAACCTTTTTACGTAGAAATACTTATAACCAGTAAGATAAATCCTTTAGTGAAGAATACTGCATATGCTATATGACATATCACCATCTGATTTTATGGAAACTAGTATAAATCTTGGGAATATAACAGATAGGGTTAAACCGACTGCCTGACGATCATGGCATTAACATATCTAAAGTTTTTGTTACAGTAGCTGTCATATACAGCCATATAGAACTAAACAAGCATGCTATTACAACTAATATTACCATAATCTTTCAAACTGGAATCACTCTGTGAGTGTGCATTTTCATCCAATGTGTTTTTCCCTTCGTCTGCTGTTTCATCATGTCTGAAAAAAGAGATATTCATTGCGTGCAGTTGGTGGAACATATATTCAAGAAATCTAAGATAAGATGGTTTCTTCATTTTAACTGACATGAGGAGAAAATCAACTCTGATGATTCTGAGAGATAGAAATATTTTTATGGTGTACAACATGGCGGTCATATTAGATGAAAATTCCGTACCATATTTGTTGACCAACAAGAAATCAGAACAATCCATTTGGTGAAAACCAGTCACTTTTACCATCCGTTCACAAGGGTTTTCCAAAAAAGCAAACACTATTTCAAGATGTCAGTCTTGTCTTTGTGCCAACATATGATGAACGATTGCCTCCATTTTCATTTGCAGCCTGTTATCATTAGAAGGAATTTGGTGTCAATATGACCATCCATGTCAAGGAGGAGCAACCATAACCCTGTTTTTTTTTCTCTTCTTATTGGCTGTCAGATCAGCATCTTTAATATTTACGCCCAACTAGACACGATCAAAAGTAATTCTGCGAAAACTGCACCTTGATATGATGTTGCATTCAGGAGGCGTGGCGGTAACAATGTATTAATGATGGCGCTAATGGCAGCCATATTGTGTGTCATGTCTGCACTAGTTGCATTTAGGAAGCGGTTGTAATAACATAAAAGTCCTGTGGTCGAAACAAACATGAAGAATAAATTGTCGATATCACTTTCTGCCCACGGGGAATAGCGATTGCAAGATTTTCAATATGGCCACGGTGTTATCATGGGTTATAATCGTGTCTTCGACAGAGGAGAGCATTGGATTTGTTGCATCATATTATAGGAAGCTTTCATTAATATTTACATCCTGTAATCCAATTTCTCAATGCTTCCTTTTACAGCAACTATATTACTATCTCTTGATATGTATATCCCGTTTCATCTATTAGAACTTGTCACGTATTGCAATAGGTATATGTCTTGTTAGATCCCAATCTTTCAGTGCTTTGATCTTGTTACATAAGATAGTAACAGATAAACATTGGGTCGTTTTCATGGATCTGAAATGACTTCACTAACACTTATTTTATTTTGATTGTCATCTATAATTTTCTTTCTTCTGTGAATCATTTATGTATAAACTGTGCCAAATAATAGTTTTATTAGTCCGTTTATCTTTCAATTTTATCACACCAAAATTGAAGTAATGTATATTTTTCTTACATGAATCTGTATTTTGTTCTTGACCTTATCTAAAATCAAGGACCGCTTCGGTCGCATAAGTGGTCTGAGCATCAGCTTCGGATACGGGAGCTCGAGGGTTTGAACCCCGGCTGAATGATACCAAAGACTTATAAAAATGTTACTAGCAACTGCTTCGCTAGGTGCTCATCTTTAAGAGGGTAGATTTATAACTGGTGGGTCTGGGTCAGGATAATGTGACTGTATGTCTGCAGCATGATGCCCCAGTGCTACACGTCACTATAGACTGTCCCACTGCAGACAGACATCGTATCAAAATGACTGATTTTTTTTTAAAGCTACGTTTAAAGTCCAAATCACACGCACGCGCTCTATAATCAACTTAATGGTCTCACCAACCCTTGACGGTCTCTATCAATATGGATTAAATATTCATGTACATTATTCATTAACATTATTAATGAAAACATGTTTGTTTGAATTGGAGTTAAAAATAGTCTTGATTATGACCTTAACTATTATAGAATAGAAAATTCCATTATGCTTACAAAGTATTTTCAGAAAATGGTAATTGCCACCTATATCAAGGAGATGGGTATATCATCTTATTTTCATAGGTCAAGTAGAGGGGTATACTGTCACGTTATAAGTAAGGAATAATAACCAGATTGCAACATGTATATGCGAGACCCTGAGGTTAATAATTCCGCGTCATAAATGTTACGAGATCAGCCGTACGAACAATGAAGTGTCAAAGCCAGTGTATATAACATAGCCATATCATGGTTCACATGTAAGTGTTGAATTGCCGGTGTTGGTTTCAAATGAACACATCGGGATTGGGGTGGGTGGATGGGGTCATAGATCCAACTTGACATACTGCCGGGGAAGGGGTAGTGTCTGCTAATTATGTAGACCATACGTGAATCGACATCTTGGGGCTCAGAGCTTTGCATCTCTCTATCACTACTTTAATTTCTAACAAAAACGAGCCAGGGTGGGTCTTCTGTAATAGTTAAATATAATACTGCGAGCACCACACCCCATACTAGTTAACGGGAACCTATATATATATATATATATATATACATATATATATAAACTCGTTTTCCTAAAAAAAAATACTCATTCTTGCCTTAACATCTGAAGCGAACAAGTCTTTATGTTCAGTTTTAAAAATAGTTAAGTTTCATTTATTTATTCAAATCATCATTCCGTGGAATTACAAGGTGCTCAATAATATTTTCGGACAAAAGTATTAATTTTGAATTATAGTGTATTCAGACAAGAGCATTTTAGATTATATTATTGTGATGCATCTAAGTACTAAGTACGTTGTGACATTAAATGTCATTTATATATTTTCGCGTTTGAGATTACAGACATATCAACACATTCAATATTGAATTTTTCAGGTTTCTTTTGGATTTATATCACAATACTCTGAAGTTATTTTTAAAATTGTATTACAGGGATATACATTATTTGCTAAATTTTCGAAATCAAATTGGTTTTCTCTATTTTATGTTATTTAGTTTAAGATTATAAAGTCGTAGTAAGATATTTCATTGTTCGTGCTTGTTGAATGAGTTGTAAGTATTGATGTATTTCTGGTATATCTTTTGGTATATCTTTTGGTTTCTATATAGCAGTTGGGAAGGCTTGTAATGCATTAGAATCTCATTTGATCTCTTAGAGCAATGGTGAATTTCCACTCATTAATCAACAGTGATGCATGAAAATAATGATACAAATTATTAATGATCTCCCAATCGTGCTTTGACAGTTTTCATCTGTCAATGATTCAAGGCTATATCATATATTTATTTAAGAACAAAGCAAAACTAGAGTGACCATTTATGCAATGGATTTAGGTATAAAACAAAACGCAAAAGAAATCGCATACGGTGCTGTGGTGATTTTCGCGTAAGTATATTTAATTTGAAAGACTTCCTTCTGTAGACGTATTCTTTCAAATATTATCTGCAGTGATTTCCAAACTGGGGTGAGAACTCTTTTATGGTACAAAGATTTTTAGACCGGAGCTATTATGAATAATGTCAAGCAGTTTTCACTCCACCACTTCTTTGTAAAACTAACTTACTTAATTTGATCTTACGATAGTTTTCATAGTAAGCTAAATTTGTCCCCAACACCTTCAGGTGAATTTTACTCCGGCAGTGTACTTAAAAAGAAACTCAACTAGCCGTCCATTAATGGCTTGCAAATGGTATGGTGTTCGGTTTCAATGACGCTCTAGGTGTATTGTATCAATCATACACATTATACATCTTCATGTGGAATGCCATCTAAGCGAAATCTGTTGGATGAACTATTGAAATCCCAGATATTACTTTTATTCAGAGAGTGTGTGTTATCTGGGATTTCAATAGGTCATCCAACAGATTTCGCTTAGATGGCATATATATATATATATCTTAAGATGATGCAAATAATATTTTTTTTACAAATATTACGGCAATGCATAAATTGTTGAGGGCCTGATTGCGTTCACAAGATTATGAATCGGAGGGACGGACGTAATGACGGTGAATGTAGGGAAAAGACCAAACTCAGAACAGATAGCTAAGGCTAACATGTGTATCCAACACCGTAACTATTTTGCCTATCCAATACCTGTGTATCTAATTTGTCTATCCAAAACTTATGTAGCACACGTTGCCTATCCAATACACGTGTTGCTAACTTGTCTACCCAGTAGTTGTGTAGCTAACTTTCCTATTCAAAACCACAGCTATGCCTATCCAACACGTGTTTATAACTTACCTATTCAAAACCACAGCTAAAGTGTTTATCCAACACATGTGTAGCTGTAACAGACGTACAAAACACCTGAAACATGTTCTTGAAATAATATCGCTTGGTGTACACCTGTGAAGATAAACATGTACATCTGCGTGTGTGTGTGTGTGTGTGTGTGTGTGTGTGTGTGTGTGTGTGTGTTATTTATTTTAGTACAAAAATGGTTGTAAAGGCAAATGCAATAATAAAAAAGTTGGACAGAAATAGTGTGTGGCAACGCAAAAAGAATTTTAGACCGAAATGGTGCCTACATCCTTCATGATCATTGCCACATTGGCTTCCTTTTCTTGTAAAGTTGGCTCTAACTACAGCCTTTACTACTGTGGCAAAATATTCTTGACTGGGCAATGGCTATCTTGACCATTGTCAATTTATAAATGAAAGTTGGTTATAAATGTATGCTTACTGTACTAATAATTGTCGCGCTCCCAATGAAAAGCCAGTCGTAGAGCTGACGTTGGCTTGGCATTTTAGCGGTGGCAGCAGCAGCTCCAAAGCACTTGACGGTTGGCATAATTGTTTCTCATAAATATTGCTGACTTAAGCATCGAATCCATAACAATTGTTTTATGTAGTACACGTGCTTAACTTAGATTTTGACTCGTACATCCATGTACTTTTCTCATCCAATCTTTGCTTTCTTAGTTCCCAAATCTTAGTATATATGAATTTAATCAAAACTTCCATACAATGTACTTACCTGGAATTCTCTACGCCATTCTTCATTGTCTTCATCCTTGGGAGAGTAAGAAAAATAGGATGTCCTTTACCACGAAGCGTATTCACATGAAAAACAGCAACTATTCCCAACGCCGTCCATGTGAAATAAGGTACACATCAACAGTAGGTGTCACTGAAGGCAAACCTGTACACACTGAACGTATTTCATGGTTGGGCTGTCATATTATAGCTGTGTAAAGTCGCCCGCTCGCAGCTTTTACCAAGTGCCTTTTAAATGTACGTATATAGTCAGTTTGCTGGCCCATTACTGACATCATCATACTTCTTCTTCTACTACTACTACTACTACTACTACTACTACTACTACTACTACTACTACTACTACAAATGTTCAGACGTAAATAAATGCATCTGTGGGGGACATTCAGCATGATATTTGTAAGTGAGCACAAAGGTCAAAGGTCACGGTTGCAGCGTAGTTTGATAGATTAACAAATGATACTCATTACAAAATTCTTTATTAAATGCAAGTAGTTCATCTTTCATATGAAATTACTGAAATGGTTATCAATTGCGATATTATAAATGCCGTATGTGCTCGCTTAATTCGTATTCCACATTTGGCGATATCAGATGTGTGCGATGCATACTAACGTTGTGTTTATTTTTGTCCTCACTTTAATAACGTTAAGATTTGATTTTGTGCCTTTTATGTACTTGATTTCTCATCCCGTTTGTTACGGTAGTATGTCTTGCATTCATTAGACAACAAGAAACGAATTTGTTATTATTTTACTAACGAAAATCAATCGGAGTAATTAAACGAGCTGTCGTTCTTGTTATGGGTTTAACGCCATTTTCACCACATGATGAACTTCATATGGCGGCCAGAATAACTGGTGGAGGATGAACCCGGGCGAACTCCCATAAGACCCACTGGTGGCTACTGGCAAGCTTTCTTACATGACCACATTAGCCCCGTCTAGACAAGAGCCCACGTCAACGCCGGAATAATGGCCGTGGGCGGTCAAGGAGAGTGCATTAGACTTGGATCACTCAACCACGCGGGGACCCCTGACTCCAATGTGTTGACAAGTGAAGCGTGATGAACATAACGCAAGGTCGAATCTGCGGGACTTAATTTTGTTTATGATCAACCGCTATTACCAATTTCGTTACGATTACCTGGATAAAAGGGCAGAAATGTCACTTTAGAGTTAGGCTCATATTACATACCTAGATAATTTATTTTATGCTGATCTGCAAGCTGGCTTAACTGTTCAATTCTGACAAACCAAGAGTGTACGAGGCGTTATGTTGTCACAATCATGTTAAAATGAAATAAAATAAATTGCTGATAGTTGTGGTTTTTCAGTTTCCAGCTATTATTGTTTTATTAACTTACAAATTCTATCTTCATACAAATTAAGGTTTACTGGCAAAGTATTAGTGTACCTTATCCAACCAGATGACTAAATGTGCATTATCTAACCAAATGACTACTTGTGCATTAGCCCAGATGACTACTTGTGAGTTAGTCCAGATGACTAATTCTACATTAGATAACCAGATCACTACTTGTATCTTATAGAACCAGATGATTACTTGTACATTAGCCGAGATGACTCCCTGTACATTATCTGACCAGATGATTACGTGTACAAAAGCCCAGATGACTCCATGTACATTATCTGACCAGATGATTACTTGTACAAAAGCCCAGATGACTCCATGTACATTATCTGACCAGATGATTACTTGTACAAAAGCCCGGATGACTCCATGTACATTATCTGACCAGATGATTACTTGTACAAAAGCCCAGATGACTCCATGTACATTATCTGACCAGATGATTACTTGTACAAAAGCCCAGATGACTCCATGTACATTATCTGACCAGATGATTACTTGTACAAAAGCCCATATGACTCCATGTACATTATCTGACCAGATGATTACTTGTACAAAAGCCCGGATGACTCCATGTACATTATCTGACCAGATGATTAATTGTACAAAAGCCCAGATGACTCCATGTACATTATCTGACCAGATGATTACTTGTACAAAAGCCCAGATGACTCCATGTACATTATCTGACCAGATGATTACTTGTACAAAAGCCCAGATGACTCCATGTAGATTAATTAACCAGATGACTCCATGTACATTAACTAACCAGATGACTCCATGTACATTAACTAACCAGATGACTACTGGCACATTAAATAACCAAATTGATGAAAAGCTTAATGCTCTTTGATCGAGCAAATATTTGAAAATAAGAAATGTGCTTTCATTCTTTTTTTGATCGACATTCCATACAAACCTCTCCATTACTTTCTACCATAAAGTAGTTTGAGGTCTTCTAATAAATAATTTCTGGGTTTCTTCTGAAATTTGACAATACGAAGTTGCTTCGAAATTAAGTTAGACGTGTCTTTTAAATTCGCGTGTAAAGATGATAACGACTTTTCTTATGTTTAGCTTGTATTGTACATGTGTTTTGTAACGCTTCCCTCTCATTAAGCTTGGATGGTTAATTGGATTTAGTTACGTTATCCTGGGGATGACCTCCTGGATATTATGACCCAGTTTAAGTAATAGATAAAGTAATAACATAGAACTGGGCAAACTTATTGGGAAAAAAAATGCAATACGAGCCGCCCCCCCCCCCCCCATTAGACAAGAAAAAAAAAACAAATTTAATCAAATCAATTAATATTAATAATTTGAATTCTACTTAAACGATATTAGCATGATTTAATAGCAGTGTCTAATTTGGATTTATTTCATCATCATAGCATTCCTATTTCCTTGAGTCTACCCTTTTCGACAGCCTCGTCTTTTTTAGACTTCCTAGATTTTATTCTGTACTCGTCAGTTTTCCCTTTCGGACATCATTTGGCACTTCTCCCTTTTCGGACTTCACTCGTCACTTCTCTTTTTCGGACTTCAACTGTGGAGTACCCTCTCCCTCGGAAAAATGTTTCCTTAAAGGACAAAATTATCCTTAAATTGCTATATGTACCACTTTCTAGATGTACATAAAAACTTTCGTTACTCATAACACACTAGCCATTCAGACACTGCGTACGCCTACCTATGGTAGTACCTTGCCATAAATTACCATGTGACCTCTCTATAGAAAATTTACCGTATGCTACTACATGTTCAATTATTATTGCATAAAATTCACAGATCCTTACTCACTTCCAAATTATTTAAATATTACAAAAGCAAATATAATAAGTAGTTATCGTTAGCTCATGTTAATCAGTATTGTCCTAACAGACAAAGGAAATGTTTCATATTTATTCAAATAACCATATGGAATCCTGCACATATGGACATTTGGATTGCATAGTCAATTCTGCTAATGAAGTAATAACTAAAATAAAGATAAATTGCTTAGCAACTCCTAATATAAACACATTTCCCTGAAATTGAATAAAAGATACATAATATGGAATCTGGTCATATTAAACAAGTTGCACACAACAAACGATAAAAAAGGGCATATTAGGTGAAATGAAACTGCGCATGCTGTTAACTTTAGAATTTGTTCATCCAATACTAAACACCATCTTTCTTACAAGACAGACACATGGTCCCTCCCTTGTTTAACGAGGGAAGCAATATTCTTGTCTAGGCTTCCTTGGAGCCACTTTCTCTCTCTGAGAAAATTTCGGAATAAAGAATTTCGATTACTGTTGTCACTTTAAATTCACATCACGTCCAAGGTGTACGACTTAATTTCAATCAGCCAACCCAAAGCAGTTGTTTCGTCAGTCAGAATATCTTAACTACTTTATATAAATTTTCCCTTTGAAGATTAACTATTTAACACGGATCGGAAGTTCAGCTGTCTCTTTCTCAAACCCGTTTTAAAAGTATACGGTCAATTTCATTGAATGGGAACACTAACCCCTTTGAGGTTTTAACACTGACATGGAATAAATCAAGAATTAAGGTCCAAATGACCCTTCCTAAATAATCCCCTGGTCTAAATGTGATAAACAGAATGCTCGGTGCATTCAATTTTAAGGTTCACTGCTTGGTCAAAATTCTACACTTTACATATGTTATCATGATGATGTTGGCGACGCAGTATAATATGCACGTGTAGACGATTTCACGACGGATGATGGAGGATGCACAACGGATGATGCACAAATGATGGATGTTGAAAGAACGACTTATGATGCACGATATACGATAAATGATACACGATGCACGACAAATGATGTAACAGATGATGCCCTATGTACGAGCAATGATGCATGATGGATGATGCACGGTTCACGACGGATGATGCACGATGCGTAACGGATGATGCTTGATGGACGAAGGACGATGCACGATGCATAACGGATGATACCAGCACAGTATTTCGTAACTTTCTGTGGTGACAAGCGCAATATGTGATATAGATTCTAGTACACCCAAGCACATTTTTTAAAATGGCAATGCTTGTGTTAGACACTATCACATGTTTAAAATGGCAATGCTTGTGTTACACACTATCACTTTATTCACATTCAATCTTGTGCACAGTATTTTCTGAAAGACAATATTTTACAAAACTAAACCAGTAAAATAAAAGAAGTGTTAAACCTGTTATTTTCCTACCCCCACCCCTCCACCCCGTTGATTATCACTATTGCTGTAACTGGTAAGATATACAGCAATCAGTGGCGTAGCGAGGGTGTTCGGCGCTCGGTGCATGGTTCATATTTTTCGCCCCCCCCCCCCCCCCCCAGCGTAGCGGAGAGTATTTGGCGTCCGGGGAAAAGGTATACATTTTTCGCCCCCAATGTCACTGAAACATAGGAAAACAAAAGTCAATACTGAATACATCATAATAATAGTCATCATAGAAAGGCAATTTAAGGCTAATAAATTGTAACGGCAGCAACCACAACAAAAATGTTATCAACAGTTAGTGACTTAGTCTTCTTCCGGCACCACTTAAGACGGCGTCCGGTGCAACTTGTACCCCCTGCACACACATCCCACCCCTCCGGCTACGCCACTGATAGCGAGTAACGGTCATTTAAAAACCAATGCCAATAAGTTATTACTTCTTCCAATACAATGATTGAGCGTATAACGAACTTCTATTATTATTATTATTATTATTATTATTATTATTATTATTATTATTATTATTATTATTTAAAGCTACGTTAATATGTATGAAAGAACAACAGTGATTTACTCGGTTTTACATATGAAAAATGCGATTATGACTTGTATTCATGTGCCTTCGAGCATCCATCACTCGATATAATCAAGCCCACGTGGAAAAGAGTAGGTGAAAAAATGTCTGAAAGTAAATCAACCGCTTAGAGAGTCAATTAAATATCACCTGAGAGAGTTGTACACCACGGTATAAAAGAATGATTCACGCTTTAATAAAATACATATATTAGGGCACTACAAGTTTGTAGGCGGTCGACATGGTACTGATTTCTCATTGAAAACACTAGTTGAAGTGAAATTTTCTTCCAATTTGTATTCGTTGCTAAATCTTATCCTCAGTAATTTGGAATAGTCAGTCATTCGGGCGATTGTTAACAAACGATCTTTTGTGACAGTATTTCATTTATGCCCGTGCATCTTTAAAATACATCGAGTAAATGTTAACTGTACTGATGGTCTGTTTGAGTAGGTGATTCCACTCTGTTTTAGAGGGTGATTACCGTGTATTAGAATGGGTGATTCCAATCAGTTCTTAATTGCTCGTAAAAACACGAAATGTCATGTTCAAGATGGCATTTTACAGTTTTATCTAAAACGCTGGCTATTAACCAATTAGTTATAATTAAATATGAACCAAATTTGTTAGATCCATTCGGAAACAAGGATATGTAAAGTGCAACGTTTAAGAAGTTGATAAGTGTTCGCTCGGTTCTGTACCTGAGAAACAGTTAGATAATAGTAAGAGAAAAACATTTTCACTGGAGTTGCTGTATGGCCTCGCACCACAATTCAGATCTGCTATTTACGTTCCCCACCAAACCCCCTTGAATTTGACCAAAGCTGGAAGATATTCCGAAAAAAAGAGTGCCTTCTGTGTAGTCTGGTTCCCTGGTCCTTTCTCATAACGAAGGGTCAGGGAACCAGACTACCTTCTTTGTATATGCTGACAATTGAATTGTTTGGTAATATTGCTTATTATGACATAGTTGAAATGTTAGGATACAGCGTTGAAAACATTTTATAGATCGCTGCATTGTTTGTGTTATTTAATCGAAACAAAGCTGTAAAATATCCATTTCTTCTACGTCCGGCATACACTATTTCCTTTTTTTTCCTCTCGGTCAGTTGTATTACATTAGTAATATACACAAAAAAATCCTCGATTGTGACGAAAGATTTCAGTATTTATTGAACAAAGATGAGTTAACCCGGAGCTACACGTGACGGAAATCCATCACATTTGGTCAAAGTGTCCTACTTTTGTTCACATTTGGTTAAAGTGACCTACTTTTGTTCACATTTGGTTAAAGTGACCTACTTTTGCAGGCTGATGATGCAGTAGAAGGAATACAATATCGGTATATGGCTATAGAGAAGGTACCGCAATTCAAGGGAGATACTTGTCCTCGTGATAAAATTCAGCAAAGCCTTTCTACAATAGTGTGTAGAATTAATGATCAGCAAACCATGTCAAAGAAACAGTTGATGCAATGAGTTATTTTATCCCGAACTACTTCGCGCAAGAGCATTTTGTTTTTCCGTGAATTGTAAGAGTAGAGACAGTTGCAGATGAAGCTCCTAAATGAGTCTGATGTTTTGTTGGATTTGTACCATTTATCTTGCCATTAGTAACGGGTTCGAGTGCTACAACAAGCTGAGTCGGATGCCGGGCGGACGTACTCACTAATTGTTCTTTGAGGAGGGAGGAAATCTACGTCAACGTTGTCCGTGACGAGATGTTAACGTCATAGCAAGTTAAGGAAGTGGAGTTGTTGATCCAAGATGATTCAAGCGTCTTGACAGAACGACCTGGCAAGACGGAGTTGGAGGAGTTCACCGTGAAGTTACTGGAGGAGAAGCCAGTGAAGTTTAAACCATATCCGCTAGCCAGTATGAAATTAGAAACTGTTCGAAATTAAATTCAAGCTATGATAGAGTTATAGAACCAACATAGCGTATAGCACCCACGTTGTGTTGGTACAGAAGAAAGACGGTACCCACAGATTTATATAAAGTTAAAAAGGATCACGTAATTGCAGGTAGTTCTGTTAACTGATCCTGAGTTCCTATTGGCCGGGGTAACCAACGCGACGTATTTTTGGAAAATCGATCTGTCTAAGGGATAGTAGCAAATTTCAGTTCGAATGGAAGAAGCAGCAGAGAAGGTGAACCGACCTTAGTTGAAATGTCATTTTCTTAAAAAAAATATTAAGCATTCTACGAAAAAAAAAGTACAAGGTCAATAACGCGAAACCTAAGTCTCTAATTTAACGAGAATTTCTCTAATTGGGATAGTTGCTTTTGTTACTTTATTTATACCCTCTCTGCTGGTATGGTTTTTGTTAAATTATAATGCTTCGTTCAACCTATATCATCATGGAGATTACAGAGTTTCTTTAGCAGATGTAAAAATAAATATTTCAAAATGGGTGTTTTATCAGTCATGTGTTTTTCTTTTAGATATAAAATATTCAGAATCAAATGTCTTTTGTTGATGCTTGTCTCGATGTATTTGGTTTCAGGCGTGACAGTACTAGGACTTGGGATAGGTAGGTTTTATTTTAACCTTTTAGAGGTAAATGCGAAACAACAATGTTTTAATCTAACGAAAACATAAATCAAGAAATTCACTTGGATGCATTTTGCTGATTATTCATCTGAAATTCCCTAAAGGAACAGTCAAGATATAAAATGACGGTTAAAAGGTTTACCAGACGAAGGATAAATTGTATTGAGTATTCTTTTTATGCCTATGATAGAAGAGTATAAGATTGTTTATCAAATCATTTTATCGATGTGTTTGATCACGTGGCGGAAAATCCTTTAGAAGGAAAGTAGAAGGAAGTTTATATATATATATATATATATATATATATATATATATATATATATATATATATATATATATATATATATATATATATATATAACTTTTGCGGACTTTAATGATCATGAAATAATCATGATACAATAGCTAATTTATTAGTCACAGATTTCTATCGTCAGTGTGATATAAACATAATAATTGTGTTTTGTTGCTAGATGAAACAGATGATAAAAAAATATTTTTTTTTAAAACTTAAATTACAACCTCGATTTTATTTTCACGATATTGCAAGATCTCTTCTTTTGTTGAAGAGGTCTCTTTTATTCCTGGTCTTACGTAATAATCTATCAATAATCGATATATAACTCATCCACAAGCAGTACAAATGTGAAAATTTGCCATCATTCCTTTCTATCATTCTATATGGTCCTAGATTTGTAGATTTTCTTGCTATGTGGAATCCGCAGTATTCATCGTCACAACGTCCACTGCATAGTTCAGTTATTCCCTGATATAACTGTTTGTCTGTTTTATCAGATCGTTTCAACATAATTATATATTATATCTAATATGTAATTATTTTCATATGATCTTTCAAGATAAATTCAAACAATTAAACATTAAATATAAAGTATATTGAATAAAAAATGAAACATAATCTCTAAGCAACAACATACGTTCTTCAAGGATTAATAATTCAGGATTTTTATAATTGTTATCAATTTACTTCGTGTGACTGATTTTGAACGAGTCGCTGATAAATTCATTAACGAATATTCGGTTACTGAGATTATACCGGAGTTTAGATTAAGATATCCTATTTTTTAATATATATATATATATATATATATATATATATATATATATATATATATATATATATATATATATTCGTTTGCAAGTGTAGAAATGTTCACATAAATTACAAAGATAAATTAGGTTGTTTTACAATTACTGACGGAAAAATAAATCAAAATATATCTTTGCGAAAAAAATAGTGGTTATCATGTTATTTGTAAATCAACGCCTGTAACACAAGAACGACAAAAATAATAAAACAAAAAATAAGGTGAATCCAGAATTGTTAGTAGATTTGCAGGCTGGTTTTAATAGTATACAATTAGCGAATACTAAATCTTACAAGCTAGTTAAAATAATTAAACGTAAAAAGTGTATTTCACATGAAAATGTTTCTAAATCTGAATTCCTTGTCTATCCAATTCGCTTTCAGCATAAATAAGTGAAATACTCTGAAAAAGAGGATAATTATCATTGTTGTTATAATAGTCATTCGGACGATTATATCGGATGAAGATCTACACATAGTATCAATCGAGTTAACAATAAAACCAGATCAGTTATTATGTATCGTTTGACGTAGCGGAAATGCATATAATGTTAAACGAAGACCTGGCAATTATTGCAACATTTGCGAACAAAATCACGTGATTACTCTTAACGGTATAATCGACTTTAAATGCAACAATTGTATCGAGATTGTAAATCTAGATCATTATGTTGTAATGTGCCCAAGTCTCGTTTAATGGCCGATGTATAACAATTATCCCTGTGAACAATCACTCAATGTAGAAATAAATAAAATAATTACAGGTGTATAAACAATAATTCGGAAATATCAGATATCGTTGATAAATTACATGAACAGCAAAAAGATTTAGATTATATTAAATTCCTGCTAAAACGTAAACATAAACAAATTTATCCTGGAGAATTTGTCGCAAAAGCAGCGGATTATAAATATTTATCAATTCCTGTTTATGAAGGTAGGCCTGGATGTTCTGTAACCAATAATTTAAATTATATCAACGGATCGGCATATCGAATGGATACATCAAAAGCGGCATGGAAACCTGTACCTAAACATAAATCTGTATTGTCTATAAGCTACAGAAAAAATTTCACGGAGAAAATAAGAGTCAATTATATTATCCAATCTTACATGAATATCGTCGGTGATATAACATTTAAGCCTGGAGATTAACGTATAATCATTGTTTAGGTAAAATTGCTTGACAGAGTGAAAGGAGTTCCTGATGTATTTAAGCGTTGATGAGTGGCACGGATTACGACTTTGTTTGTTTGATTAGGATTTTTAACGTAGCTTTAAAAAAAGTTCAGTCATAGCGCTACGATGTCTCTAGTGAGGCAGATTGATAATGATGTTTACCACTAGGGCATCATGCCGCAGACATTTGGCATGATGTCCCACCTTTTAATGCTGAGCGAAAAGCGAGACAGCTGTTGGTACCATTTTTGTAAGTCTTTGGTATGACTCGGCCGGGGATCGAACTCACGACTTCTAGCTCCCGCGTTGGACGCTCTAACCACTAGGCCACTGGAGCGTTACACGGAATACAAAGACAGATATTCAAAAATGTTTAATCGTACAAAAAATATTGGAATAAATTTGTATCGTTAGTAAATTTATCCGGTCGTATTATTATTATTATTATTATTATTATTATTATTATTATTGATGCCGACGCTAATGATGATTATCTGTATTATTCATATTATAAAAATTTAATATAAATTTTGTTTTTAATGATATAAACCTGATTATGATAAAAAATACTATTGTTGAAAATTCGCATAAAGATAATGTGTCAGCGCTATTGGATAAAATAAAACAGTTACCAGCACGTGGCGAGAAAATAGAAGTATTTACAAATTATAAGGCCAGTACGGATTATTGTGTAGAAGGTCTTGCAAAAAATAGTACAGTCAGTCACAAGGTATTATGCAGGATAATATCACACTAATCCATATCGAGAAGAAAAGCGATTAGACGTTGCAGATGTAGATAATGCGTATAATGAAGTTAATGTCGTTATTTATAATCACACACTCGAGGCTGGATTTAGCATGTTGGATCCTAGATTTACTGAAATGTTTGTGTTTTCCTACGAGTTAGGATCTGTCGAAGCAACAAAACACAAGCACTTCATCAATTCAGATGTATTAATGAAATCCATTATTCAACCGTAACAAACCCATGTCATAGTAAACTCCCACTGAATCGCGCTAATTCAGAAAATTAATAACAGATCGCGAAAATTCACTTATTGTAGAAATAAATTCTGGAAGAGCTCCGAATTCCGTGTATTTATGAACTCCATGTGGTCTCGCGTATATGACAGAAATCGCTAAAGAAAATAACTCCTAAACGTTCTTTACGACAAGATTAATGGCAATGATGAAAAATACTGATTATGAAATTAAATTGACACCATTAGACGATTATGATACTTGGTTGTTAAAAAAGAAAACAACATTACAATAAATCATTATAATACGAGACTATTTAAAGACCAGCTTTGGTAATCGAATAAAAATTACTCAGCTTGATACTGGTAAAATTGATAAAGAAAACGATCAGCTTGATATTGATGTTATTGAGGAACAAAATAACAATCCACTTAAAATCGATGTTATCGAGAAGAAAAATAAAATAACAATACAATATTATAAGTATAATCCAGACGAGATGGTAGAACCATACGTGGCAAAGTAAAAATATCTTAACAATGTATTTCAGTGTAATAATTAAATGTTACCTGCCGTGGAAAATGAAAAATTGTACAAGATCTAATAATCTCAAATTGGCTATTTTTTTTTTCTAAAAAGCTCAATCTATAATCATTACAATTCAGGTAGCATACAACAATGGGACAAAAACGACGTACAAATTACGCGATTGTGTGACGACACGAAATATATATATTTTTATATTTAATTATTTTTTAATTTATTCTGTAATAACTTTCTCGCTGAGTTATCTAGTTGAAAACCTGATAGATTGTCTTTGTAAAAATCAGGGATAATATCTATCATTGACTGACATTTCTTTTTAGATAATTATTTATGTTTGTGAAGATAATTTTACATCTAGCGTTTCCATATTCATTAATGTAGATGTTAGTAATCATTATAATTATATTTATTTATCATTATGTTAATAATAAAGAAGTTTCCTCACACCTGACTGATGGAAGTCTCAGAATTATAAATAACTATTTCATCGTAATATTTTGATCGACACTAAAACGTCTTACATATTTCATAATGTGGTAAGTGCGCAATAACATCAATATCGAGATGATTGTTATTTTTCTTCCTCGATAACATCAATATCGAGCTGATTGTTATTTTCTTCCTCGATAACATCAGTACCAAGCGGATTGTTTTCTTTATCAATTTTATCAGAATCAAGTTGCGCTTTTGATTTCTTCGATTACCAGCGATGATCATTAGAAACTCGTCAACGCTCGTATTATCCTGATTTTGTGAGTTTTGTTTTTAACAGAGTTTTGTTCTTAATCGTCTGGTGATGTCAATATATTTTGATAGCAAGTATCCTTCATTATTGCAATTAATCTCTGAGCAAAGAACACTGTGGAGGTATTTTCATAGGCGATATCAATCATACATGCGAGACCAGATGGAGTTGATAAATACTCGGATTTCGGATCTCTGTTCATCATAAATGATTGTTTGCAATCTGTTTTTAATTTTCTGATATCAGCGCGATTCAGTGGGAGTTTACTATGATATGAGTTTGTTTGTTGAATAATGGATTTCATTAATACATCTGAATTGATGAAGTGGTTCTTTTGTTTCTTCAATAGACACTAACTCGTTGGAAAACAAACATTTCAGTAAATCTCGGATCGATCATGCTAAATCCAGCCTCGAGTGTGTGATTATAAATAACGAGATTAACTTCATTATAAGCGTTATCTAAATCTGCAAAGTCTAATCGCCTTTCTTCTCGATATGTATCAGCGTGATACTATCCTGCATAATACCTTTGTGACTGACTTTACCAGTTTTGCAAGACTTTCTACGGAATAATACATACTGGCTTTATAATTTGTAAATACTTATATTATCCCGCTACGTACTGATAACTGTTATATAAGTGAAGTTTCAACAATATTTTTTATATCTGGATCAGGTTTATAATCATTAATAAGAAAATTTAAATATAATGGGATTGACCGCACGGCCATGTAGGTGTTGGGAAACTAACCTACCTAGGTCATACACTCAGCGAGGACATGTTAACCCCAGATAGTTCAAAGGTCGACGAAGAACGACCAACCACTCAGACGAGAGTTCGATCTTTCTTGGGACTGACATGGTATTATCGTCTATATTGCAAGCACAAGCCATCCACAAATCAGGCTGTACGTATTCCGAGGTTTCCTATGATACTCAAATAAATGTTCTTAGGAAAAACCTCGGAGTATTGGTTGCTGAGTTTTCGAGGTTGTTGAAAACCATTGTCCAAGGTATCCATTGTCAAAAATGTCCCAGGTTGGCCATACCAACAATAATGAAGCAAATATTACAGAATATAAGAATACATTTTATTTTTAATTTTTTCAACACAGACAAGTACATTTTTTAAAATGTACAAAGCTCCAGTAGAACTTGCTATACCTGCATTGGCTTTGATTAATAAATATATTCAGTGTATCTTCTGATGTTTGGTGATTATGACTGATAGTGACACACATGTCCTTGCATAATTACACCAGGAATTTGATTCTATGGTAGTCAATATGGACCAAAATTGACAAAACGTTGCTTATCATCCTATGTATCCTATACAAAAAAGAAAGCAATAATAGTTAAATTAACTATTTTTCAAAATCAGTAATATTTCAGTCTTAATATTAATAATAGATTCATTTGTCATATAGATTTCTCTGCCCACATTGCATTTTCATTTTTAATTCCTGTTGTTATTATAAATTTCAACTTAATGGACACAAGTGTATTCAAGTGAGTCATTGCATCTTTTATTTTGGTGGAAATATTTAGCTAGTGTAAGCTTAGACATTTTATCACTAAGTTGAAATTTATGTTTATTATATGTGTGTGCTACCATGCTTAAGTTAGGCACATAATGCGATAACATAGAGTTGTTCAACCCCCCCCCCCCCCATGATACGGTAATCTGGGTCAGCTGTCATATGTGGTTTAATTTACATGTACATGATTTAATTGACCGAGATTTTTTTTTAATAGAAATAAATTGAAAGAAAGTTTGAGAAAATTTACAATTTGTCACAATATCGTTGATAAATTACATGAATAGCGAAAAGATTTAGGTTATATTAAATTCCTGCTAAAACGTAAACATAAACAAACTTATCCTGGAGAATTTGTCGTAAAAGCATCGGATTACAAATATATATCAATTTCTGTTCAAGAAGGTAGGCCTGGATGTTCTGTAACCACTAATTTAAATTATATCAACGGATCGGCATATCGAATGGATAAATCAAAAGCAGCATGGAAACTTCTACCTAAACATAAATCTGTATTGTCTATAAGCTACAGAAAAAATTTCACGGAGAAAATAACAGTCAATTATATTATCCAATCTTACATGAGTATCGTCGGGGATATAACGTTTAAGCCTGGAGATTAACGTATTTAATCGGTTTAAATATTCACTATATAACAAAAATTAAGTACTGCGATAATACAGCGTTCCAGGCTATTGTAATCAACCCTTAAAGATATGACACAATACATGCTGCTTATAATGTTTTCAGAAAGTTTGAAAATGTTGCATGTTTATCCAACCATGGACATTTTGGGCATTACTGTCTTATTCTGTTTGGTGTTGTTATCGTGGTGGTCTATTTTGTTGCTATTGTCTTAGCTGCTTTTGGTGATTGTGGTGATTGTGGATTCACATCTTTACTTGTTTCAACCCTAAATTAAAAACTGTGCACACTTGTCAAATAATGTGCAATATATTTCATGCCATTTACTAGTGATGGGAATTGATTACTTGGGGAAAAAATAGATATATCCACATTTATTGCTGGGAAAAAAAATTGTTTTCTGCATGTTGGCATTGAAAAGCAAACATAATAATCAATTTAATAATAATAATAATAATAATAATAATAATAATAATAATAATAATAATAATACTAATAATAACGAGAACTTTGTATAGTGCCTAATCTTTAGAAGCTCTAAGCGCTTTATATCAACAATGATATGACTACCGAAAACACAAAAAAAAAACCAAACACCATGAAATTTGAAAACATAAAAAATGCTGAAAATATTTAAGGTACAAAACATTATAAGGTATTTAAGTTTGTTCTTGCAGTCAAAAAAGATGAGTTTTAATAGCACTCTTGAAAGGGATCACTGTGTCTTTGTGTCTAATTTCAATGGGCAGTTCATTCCACACTGCTGGGCCCTGGTATGCAAAAGAATGTTGTCCATATGACTTTGTTTTCATAGTGGGAACAATGAATATACGATTGTCAGTAGAGGAGCGTAAATATCTTGCTGGTGTGTACACATGGTGAGGTCAGATAGGTACGTTGGACTGGAGTTCGTCAGTGAAACATAGCACAGAGAACAAATTTTGTAGTGTAGTATTCTTCATGACTTGAGCCTTTCTCAATTTTGGTATAAAGTATGGCTACAGAATACTAAAAACCTACATGATCATTTGTACCAAAATGTTGTTAGATTTTCTAATCATCCTTGGGGCAGAGCTGTGGGTTGGTGACTACAAAGTAAAGTGGAGCCAGTTATGATCAATAGTATTGATCATTCTGACCTCATTTTGTATGAGAGTGTGGTACTAATCGAAATGCTTAAAGTCATCTAGGCTGATGATTTTACCATGAATGGAGCAATAAGTGTGGTACTAATCGAAATGCTTAAAGTCATCTAGGTTGATGATTCTACCATGAATGGAGCAATACGTGTGGTACTAATCGAAATGCTTAAAGTCATCTAGGTTGATGATTCTACCATGAATGGAGCAATAAGTGTGGTACTAATCGAAATGCTTAAAGTCATCTAGGCTGATGATTCTACCATGAATGGAGCAATAAGTGTGGTACTAATCGAAATGCTTAAAGTCATCTAGGTTGATGATTCTACCATGAATGGAGCAATAAGTGTGGTACTAATCGAAATGCTTAAAGTCATCTAGACTGATGATTCTACCATGAATGGAGCATCAGAAATATCCACATCCCTGCTCTTGGTCTCCATCAGTTATGGCCCATCAAGTCACATAAGGACTTTGACCTTGGACACTCGAAGTCATATAGAGACTTGAAGGGCTTAATTCTGAGCACAAAAAATGTAGCTGCTAGTACCATTTTTAAAAGTCCTTTGCATGACTCTGCCGGGGTTTGAATCTGCAACCTTCCACATCCGAGGTCGACACTCGAACGACTAGGCCACCAGAATGGTTGATATACATGTATATAAAGTAACATGATCTAACAAATCACTTTATACTTAGTATTTCTGAGCAAATGATATGTAAAATTAATTAATTAATTAAAAGCTAATTAAATAATTGAATTTGTCATTTCAAAGAATGGTTGAATTGTTAATAATTTTGGGCAAAGCAGTTTTTGCAATTTCATACTAAGAAAACAGAGGGTATATAGTTGTTGTTGTTATTGTAGGGTTTAATGCCATGTTTCAGCATAAGATAGGCTATACATGGCATCCAGTATAACTGGCTGAGAAAGAACCCTGGAAATCCCTGGGAAGAACCATCAACTCACGAGAAGCTACTGGCAAGGTTTCTCATGTACCCACATTATCCGAGGCTGAGACTTGAACCCATGTAGACAGAGGTGAGATAACAGTAATCCAGAACGGTGAGCTCTTTTGACCGTTTGATCACTCAGGGCCCTGAGGGTATATAGTAAAACAAAATTAAAGTGTTTAATATGTTGGATATTGTAGTCTTGCCTCCTGGATATGAGGCACGCAATTTTGGCCATGATATATTATAGATCAAGCCCACAATGCCTAACTGTTCAAATACAACAAGCTACAAATATAATTATAGTTTTCTATTTCCAGCTCATCATACATGGCAAAGTTCAATTATTTCTCTAACATTTTCATGGTAACAAGATAGGTTTTCTTTTTTTCATACGTTAAATATTATTGACGGGGTAGCAGAGAAGGAAACAACTTCAATAAATTTGTTGTTCAATACTGAAAACAAAATGATTATAAAGTCATAAATCAATTTTAGCTACAAATCAACAAACCTTGGTCAAGTTATGATGCAAAAACCAAAGCCAGCAGGATAATTAGTGAGAATAACTGAAGTAAATACCAATTCTCATGAATACAAAATAACAAATGAAATTTGGTTGAAACCAACATATCTATGTAAAGTTAAGGTGCAGAAAACAAAGTAATGAGGGCAATTTAAAAAAGGGGAAAACACCTGAAAATGAGGCCAAGGAATGCTAGAAATGTTATCAATATAAAGCTGATTGCCAAAGTTACATTGCGTGAATCGTGGAAATAGCACCAATGAATGACAACATGAAATGCTTGAAATTGAACTTATTCATGGTCTCCAAATCCACCAACCAATTTATTTAAAATCCAACATACCCAGTTAAAGTTATGTTACAGGAACCAAATTCAAGAGGATGGGATGCTGGAAATTAAAATCATTTAAGGTTGTGTCAATACAAAACTGCATACCAATTCAACTAAAAGCTTTTAAAGTCTTTCATTTTCTGGCAATGTTAAGATCTGCAAATGAAAGACTGGAGGTCACAATATCAGGGGCCATAACTCCTCTTTACTCCTCTTTATAAAGAAACAGAAGGTTGAAAAACAAACTCATTCGAGATCTTATTAATATGCATGTGCTTTCTGAATTTGGCAAAAATCATAAAATGGCTGATTGAACAACAAACAAATAAACAATCAAGCAGTTGGATGTGAATGTGATAACCAAAGGGATTTGCTTACTTTATTGAGACATTTTCATTCAATAATCAGATTTGTGAATATGCCTCTGCTGAAGGTGTCCTCATATTTTATACATAGGGGTAAACAAGTCCTCATATTTTCCACAGAAACAAGTCCTCATTTTTCCAAAATAAACAAGTATTCAATTTTTTCTACATAAACAGGTACTCATAATTTCTACGTAAACAGGTCATCATATTTTACACATAGACAAGTCCTCATATTTTCCATGGAAACAAGTTCTTATATTTCAAACATAAACAAATATTCAAACTTTTTTTCATAAACAGGTCCTCATATTTTTCACAGAAACAAGTATTCAATTTTTTTTACATAAACAGGTCCTCATATTTTTTTAAATACATAAACAGGTCCTCATATTTTACACATGCACAAGTCCTGATATTTTCTACATAAACAGGTCCTTATATTTTTCTGCATAAACAAGTTTTCATATTTTCTACATTAATAAGTCCTTATATTTTCTACATAAACAAGTCTTCATATTTTCTACATAAACAAGTCCTCATATTTTCTATATAAACAAGTCCTCAAATTTTATACATAAACAAGTCTTCACATTTTCTACATAAGCAAGTCCTCAAATTTTCTACATAAACAAGTCTTCATATTTTCTATATAAGCAATTCCTCATATTTTCTACATAAACAAGTCCTCATATTTTCTATATAAACAAGTCCTCAAATTTTATACATAAACAAGTCTTCACATTTTCTACATAAGCAAGTCCTCAAATTTTCTACATAAACAAGTCTTCATATTTTCTATATAAGCAATTCCTCATATTTTATACATAAACAAGTCTTCATATTTTATACATGATCAGGTCTTTTGTTTTACACTGGATCCATTGAATTTGTGCTTTTTAACCAAAGAAGTTAGAATAATTGATACTCCATGATTATATATCAACCAATCAATACTTTGTTACATGTATATTGTTATAATTTATTGCCACTGCTTGTCTCTTACACCACTGCTCATTTGCTTGGAGCATGGACACAATATATACCATTTTTATGTCTTTGGTATGACTCGGTGCATGCTCTAACCACTAGGCAACCAGAGTGGTTAACAGTACTTTGTTATATTGGTATACTTTTGTGCCACTGTCTGACTCATACACCACTGCTGCATGGACACAATATACAACATTGTTTTATTCTAGCTTAAAGAAAACATGTTATCCAACTTAGTGATGACGAACTTGATAAACAAATAATAAACATATGTGCACACCATCAAGATTTCATAAACATATATTGGCATTTCTTAAATATTTATTTATAGCATTATACATGAAGATCTCTTATTTACATAGACTATTTATAATGATACAAATGATCAAAATATTACTTGATACTTACTGATAACTAAATGAACAGAGAGGGCAACTTTGCTGAGGGAAAGTGACCACACCCTGAGGTCATGTATATAGCAGACACCATCTATTTCAAGGTAGCTACCGGTACCCATAATTCATTATCTGATAGTACATACCCATAATTCAATATCTGATAGTACATACCCATAATTTATGAACTGATAGTACATACCCATAATTCATTATCTGATAGTACATGCCCATAATTCATTATTTGATAGTACATACCCATAATTCATTATCTAATAGTACATACCCATAATTCATTATCTGATAGTACATACCAATAATTCATTATTTGATTGTACATACCCATAATTCAATATCTGATAGTACATAATCATAATTCATTATTTGATAGTACATACCCATAAATCATTATCTGATAGTACATACTCATAATTCAATATCTGATAGTACATACCCATAATTCATTATTTGATAGTACATACCCATAATTCATTATCTGATAGTACATACCCATAATTCATTATCTGATAGTACATACCCATAATTCATTATCTGATAGTACATACCCATAATTCATTATTTGATAGTACATACCCATAAATCATTATCTGATAGTACATACTCATAATTCAATATCTGATAGTACATACCCATAATTCATTATTTGATAGTACATACCCATAATTCATTATCTGATAGTACATACCCATAATTCATTATCTGATAGTACATACCCATAATTCATTATCTGATAGTACATACCCATAATTCATTATTTGATAGTACATACCCATAATTCATTATCTGATAGTACATACCCATAATTCATTATCTGATAGTACATACCCATAATTCATTATCTGATAGTACATACCCATAATTCATTATTTGATAGTACATACCCATAAATCATTATCGGATAGTACATACTCATAATTCAATATCTGATAGTACATACCCATAATTCATTATTTGATAGTACATACCCATAATTCATTATCTGATAGTACATACCCATAATTCATTATCTGATAGTACATACACATAATTCATTATCTGATAGTACATACCCATAATTCATTATTTGATAGTACATACCCATAATTCATTATCTGATAGTACATACCCATAAGTCATTATTTGATAGTACATACCCATAATTCATTATCTGATAGTACATACCCATAATTCATTATCTGATAGTACATACCCATAATTCATTATCTGATAGTACATACCCATAATTCATTATCTGATAGTCAGGGTTAGTAGCAAATCCTGATCTACAAAATATAGGCTTTTTTTAGGTTTTTTTAAGGCCTTTGTGAAAAAATTTTAGGTTAAAGAATTGCACAGTTTTCAGGCTTTCACATACACAAATAATAGCATACTCATCAATTTTACATTATTTTTAATAATATAACTTGGAACTTCTTTTCCACATCCTTAGCAAGGTAAGATCTAAATGAACTTAATGAACAAGAATTGAAAGATTAAATCATATATTCACAAAAGTAGAGTAATGTACATTGCACAAAGTGTCATGCAAAATTCACATATATTTCAGTGCTTCAAGTTTATCATCGATCTGCTTGTCCAGCTTCAACTGATCTTCCAGGTTTTCTTTCAGAGATGCTCTTAAGCTATTTGATGTGCCGATGAAAGTAAGGTTTCTCTGATGTTCTGCTTTTAATGCATAGTCATCAGCTAAACTATTCATTGTTTCTATATCATAAGTTAATGCAGATTTTTTTTGGCACTATCTGGAAACATGGACTGGAATACTTTTGTTATTCCAGAATTTGATGAAAAGCTACAGTGTCTATCCATTGTCTACAATGTCCAAATAATTTCTGCTTGCAATGTGTCTTCTTTTGCTACATGATCATGCATAGATGCTGAGGTAGTAGACACCAATGAACAGGATGGCTGAGAATTCCGAGTTTGTGGTGACGGTACTTTTCCTGAATCAGGCTGTTGACGCTAATAAAGAAGAAAAAAAAATTAATTATGTATCATATTAAATATTATTTATTGTAATTTAATTCTAGCTTTTTCATGCATTTTTAATTTGTATGGATCCCACCATATAAAAGTAATAAAAGGTAAACATCTTGACTAATTATATATAAATTGTAAAATTAGAAATTAGGGGAGGTAAGCTTATTGCTACAGTTATGATGCAGTTGTTTCCCTTTTGAAACACTTTTGACAACTTAGTCTGACCGGCTTCAAATTCAATGTAATTTCTGCAAAATTAAAAATTATTTTTGAAGCTATAGCTCAGACAGAGAAAAGAATAGATAATGTATAGTAATACTCACAGTCAAGATTTTCTTCAAGTCGAAGCCAGGATATACCGGATGTGCAAGTTACTGACAACCCAGATGTACGACAGCTGTAGTTGATTTCAGGTGCAGGTTACGTTTTTTCTCCTCGATCGTGCAGTGCCGAATTTTTCTTATAGAAACTTTTATTTTACCTTTTTCCTTCTGACTCATGTTGAAGAATTTTAAGGTTTTCTTTTAATTTATAAGGTTTCTTATAAAAAAAATTAGGCTTTTTAAGGTTTTTTAGGCTAAAATAAAATCTTAGGCTTTTTTTTAATAGGTTTTTAAGGCTCCCTACGGACCCTGGATAGTACATACCCATAATTCATTATTTGATAGTACATACCCATAATTCATTATCTGATAGTACATACCCATAATTCATTATCTGATAGTACATACCCATAATTCATTATTTGATAGTACATACCCATAATTCATTATCTAATAGTACATACCCATAATTCATTATCTGATAGTACATACCCATAATTCATTATCTGATAGTACATACCCATAATTCATTATTTGATAGTACATACCCATAATTCATTATCTAATAGTACATACCCATAATTCATTATCTGATAGTACATACCCATAATTCATTATCTGATTGTACTTACCCATAAATCATTATCCGATTGTACATACCCATAATTCATTATCTGATAGTACATATCCATAATTCATTATCTGATTGTACATACCCATAAATCATTATCTGATTGTCCATACCCATAAATCATTATCTGATTGTACATACCCATAATTCATTATCCGATAGTACATACCCATAATTCATTATCAGTACAGCCTCGCCCTCCAAATTTGTTTTAAGCAACAAAGTGATGAAAGGTGTCTGCCCATCTAATTAAAAGTTAGACAAGAGTGATCACACCATATATAGAGGAATTAGGTTAAAATCCCCCATCAATTAAATGCAGAGAGGCTTGGAGGGGGGTGGAGCATTAAGAGGTTAGTGTTATGACCGGTCAGCCTGGTATCAGGATAAATGTGACTTGGTGGGACACCATGCTAATGTCTGAGGCATGATGCACCAGTGCTAGACATTATTATAAACTGCAACACTGCAGAAATCACAGCGATATGACTGGAAAAATGTTAATGATATGTTAAACCTTCATATTACACACACACACACACACACACACACACACACACACTTGGATGGTGTGTGCTAGGATATTCAGCCTGACATGTGGTAGACTTGGAGATGGATTTATCAGAAATTACACCAACTGTGAAAATCCCCAAACCAGAGGCAGCAATCTGGAGATTTTTTCCATTTGCTGTCTGATATAAATACATTTAACACAGATAATATTATGGATGTAATGAGGATGCCCTTTCTAGGTTGTGATTTTGGACACCTTTCTCCATATGATGAATTAGTGCTCTATACTGTCAGCCAGACCATGCTAGTTTTTTGGAAGGATGGCCAAATGTAGGCACCATAGCATGGCCAATGGAGAACTAACCTTGGAAGAAATTGCCTCATGGATTACTCACCCCATGGAGAACTCGCCTCAACATTAACCCTCACCAATTACCTTTTTGAACGTAAAAGCCAGAAAACCTTTTTAATATTAATCTTTAAGGATGACTAAATTATTTAAAAGATTTTTACCAAAGTAATATATTGCATCTTAATTCAAGTTTGTAATTTTACAAGAAGTTATCCCAAGCCTACCTTATGTTCTGTTAATTAACTAGCTGACTTGCTTCTTGAGTGATATTGTCAAGACATTCCCAGGTGTAAATCCTGTCTAAAATTTTGCAATATTTTCTTGCAGGGCCATAAAGAGACAAATTTGTAAACACTATACTTAATATGCACTATTCATTTATTTTTCTCTTAACCTAATAAAATATAAAATATATAAAATGTTGAACGTTTCCAATTTTTGAAAAAATTAGTTAGTTTGCTTAATATCTCATGCCATTTAATGGCATTGCTACATTAAATTTTCTAAAAATAATTATAAACCTGACCAAGGTTCTCGTTTAAAATGCTGATGGAATGAGTCTATAGCAATAAATTAGACGATTTTCATAGACCGATGCATAAACATTACGTCGTTTCAAAGACATGCGCAATGAATAAGCTGACATATCGTGTGTCATGAAAACATGAGTAATCTTCCGTGTTTCCAGAATTAGTATTAATTTGAACAGAATGTTCTGGTGACATTAGCACATTTCAGACTGTAAGCATTATTACAATTAATTCATAACAAAAGTTAATTGGGGCTTTCACTGGCTTTTACACCTCACTAGGAAGTTGACATGGTCTTTTGGGGTTATGTGCTGTGCACGTCAGTAAAGTCAGTGGATGAACAGATGTAGTAAAGACCTCAGATAATCCAAACATGTTTCATTTATTATTTCTCTTAAAAGAGGTATTTGCTGACATGATTTAGATATTAATAAATAAAAAAGGCAAGGCAAAGATTTAAATTCTTTGTAAATAATGGGGTTCATTTAAAATAAGTAGTTTCATATTTATAATGAAGGATCCTTTTTTGATGGATGGAGAAACACATTAGGTCACATTAATCTTTAGTTGTAAGGGAACAGATACTGAAAAAAAAAGGCAGAGATGTAAAGATTAATGTTCTAACATAAACAGAGAGGTTCAAATGTCTCTCATAATCCACTCCCCATTTAGGCAAGCATTACACAATTTTACTTACTCAGAAAAGAAAACCTCTTAATCAACTATTACAGAAATGCAATAATCCATGACCGTAATAAACTGTTATTTATGCCAGTAGCTAATTGTCGCGGGTCAGTACTTTCTTTCTGGGGTTTTCCCGGGTTCTACTTCCACCATTAATACTCGCCGCCATGTTTAGTCTATCTTGTGCTGAAAAATGGCGTTAAACCCTACAACAATGACTATTAATTATCATATAAAATTCTGCTTTTCAAAATGTATACTTTGATAAGCATTTATTAGCAGAGAAGAATGAGCGCTAAGTGGCTGTAAGAGCCAAACTTCCATTACAATATATGAAATTCTGATAAACAAAGTTGACAATATTCTAGAACATCCTTTTCCAAAAATGATAAACATTAGACATCCCTGAAGCAGCATTACAACAGCCAGGTCAATGGATTCGAAAGTTCACTTTTGTTGGAGCAAATTGGAAATACTTTCCTGGAGAGAATGGAGGGGCCTCGAGTGTCCGAGTGGTCTAAAGCGCTTACCGTTACGGATCACTGCCATCACCTTTGTCTGCTTGGGTTAACCCACATTAGCCCCGTCTAGACTAGAGCCGAAGCCGACGGCGGAATAATGGCCGTGGGCGGTCAGTGAGAGTGCATTAGACTTGGACCACTCAACCACGCGGGTACCTCTAACTCTGGATGGGCGCTAGCGTCTGTATAGGCGAGGGACATTGAGCCTGAATTTCTTACAAGCTGCTAGTGCACAACAAACTTCAAGTTTCATGGAAGGGACCATTCGTGGTAACGGAGAGAAAGGGTGGGCATAACTACCGTATCCGAGTAGGAGACAAGGAGATGTACCGCGTAAATCTTATAATGTCACAATGTCATTGCAATGCTTTAATAATTAAATATTTAAATAATTAAATAATATTTAAATATTTTTCCACATTTGGCGATATCAGATGTGTGCGATGCATACTATCATTGTGTTTATTTTTTTCCTCACTTTAATAACGTTGAGATTTGATTTTGTGCATTTTATGTACTTGATTTCTCATCCCGTTTGTTACGGTAGTATGTCTTGCATTCATTAGACAACAAGAAACGAATTTATTATCTTACTAACGAAAATCAACGAGCTGTCATTCTTGTTATGGGTTTAACGCCATTTTCACCACATGATGAACTTCATATGGCGGCCAGAATAACTGGTGGAGGATGAACCCGGGAGAACTCCCATAAGACCCACCGGTGGCTACTGGCAAGCTTTCTTACATGCCCACATTATCCCCGTCTAGACTAGAGCCCACGTCAACACCCGAATAATGGCCGTGGGCGGTCAAAGAGAGTGCATTAGACTTGGATCATTCAACCGCGCGGGGACCCCCTAACTCCAATGTGTTAACAAGTGAAGGGTGATGGACATAACGCAAGGTCGAATCTGTGGGACTTAATTTTGTTTATGATCAACCGCTATTACCAATTTCGTTACGATTACCTGGATAAAAGGGCAGAAATGTCACTTTAGAGTTAGGCTCATATTACATACTTCGATAATTATTTTATGCTGATCTGCAAGCTGGCTTAACTGTTCAATTCTGACAAACCAAGAGTGTACGAGGCGTTATGTTGTCACAATCATGTTAAAATGAAATAAAATAAATTGCTGACAGTCAGCGCCAGATTAAGCACCGTGGAGGCCCATAGGCAGTCAAACTTTTGGGGCCCCAGACCCACGGTCACGGTCTCATGGGGCCCATAAAAGTCGCGGGGCCCATAGGCAGTTGCCTACTCTGCCTAATGGGTAATCCGGGACTGCTGACAGTTGTGGTTTTTCAGATTCCAGCTATTATTGCTTTATTAACTTACATATTCTGTCTTCATACGAATTAAGGTTTACTGGCAAAGTATTAGTGTACCTTATCCAACCAGATGACTAATTGTGCATTATCTAACCAGATGACTACTTGTGAATTAGCCCAGATGACTACTTGTAAAATAGTCCAGATGACTACCGGTAATTTTACATTAGATAACCAGATCACTACTTGTATCTTATCGAACCAGATGATTACTTGTACATTAGCCCAGATGACTCCATGTACATTATCTGAACAGATGATTACTTGTACATTAGCCCAGATGACTCCATGTACATTATCTGACCAGATGATTACTTGTACATTAGCCCAGATGATTCCATGTACATTATCTGACCAGATGGACATTACATTGTACATTAGCCCAGATGACTCAATGTACATTATCTGACCAGATGATTACTTGTACAAAAGCCCAGAGGACTCCATGTACATTATCTGACCAGATGATTACTTGTACAAAAGCCCAGATGACTCCATGTACATTATCTGACCAGATGATTACATGTAAAAAAGCCCAGATGACTCCATGTACATTATCTGACCAGATGAAAACTTTTACATTAGCCCAGATGACTCAATGTACATTATCTGACCAGATGATTACTTGTACAAAAGCCCAGATGACTCCATGTAATTAAATAATCAGATGACTATTGGCACATTAAATAACCAGATTGATGAAAAGCTTAATGCTTTATGATCGAGCAAATATTTGAAAATAATAAATGTGCTTTCATTCTTTTCTTGATTGACATTCCATACAAATCTCTCCATTACGTTCTACCATAAAGTAGTTTGAGGTCTTCTAATAAATTATTTCTGGGTTTCTTCTGAAATTTGACAATACGAATTTGCTTCGAAATTAAGTTAGACGTGTCTTTTAAATTCGCTTGTAAAGATGATAACGACTTTTCTTATGTTTAGCTTGTATTGTACATGTGTTTTGTAACGCTTCCCTCTCATTAAGCTTGGATGGTTAATTAGATTTAGCTACGTTATCCTGGGGATGACCTCCCTGGATATTATGACCCGGTTTAAGTAAAAGATAGAGTAATAACATAGAACTGGGCAAGATTAATGGGGAAAATAATGCAATACGAGCCGCCGCCCCCCCCCCCCATTAGACAAGAAAAAAACCCAACAAATTTAATCAAACCAATTAATATTAATAATTTGAATTCTACTTAATCGATATTAACATGATGGAATAGCAGTGTATAATTTGGATTTATATCATCATCATAGCATTCGTATTTCTTTGAGTCTACCCTTTTCGACAGCCTCGTCCTTTTTAGACTTCCTAGATTTTATTCTGTACTTGTTAGTTTTCCCTTTCGGACTTCATTTGGCTCTTCTCCCTTTTCGGACTTCACTCGTCACTTCTCGTTTTCGGATCTCGTCTTCAACTGTGGAGTACCCTCTCCCTCAGAAAAATGTTTCCTTAAAGGACAAAATTATCCTTAAATCGCTATATGTACCACTTTCTAGATGTACATAAAATTCCTTCACTTTCGTTACTCAACACACTAGCCATTCAGACACTGCGTAAAGCGTACATATGGTAGCACCTTGCAATAAATTACCACTTGGCCTCTCTATAGAAAATTTACCGTATGCTACTACATGTACATGTTCGATTATTATTGCATAAAATTCACAGATCGTTACTCACTTCCAAATTATTTAAATATTACAAAAGCAAATATAATAGGTAGTTATCGTTAGCTCATGATAATCATTATTGTCCTAACACATAAAGGAAATGTTTCATATTTATTAAAATAACCATATGGAATCCTGCACATATGGACATTTGGATTCCATACAGTCAATTCTGCTAATGAACTAATAACTAAAATTAAAGATAAATTGCTTAGAAAATCTAATATAACACATTTCCCTGAAATTGAATAAAAGATACATAATATGGAATCTAGTCATATTAAATAAGTTGCACAAAACAAACGATAAAAAAGAGCATATTAGGTGAAATTAAATTGCGTATGCTGTTAAATTTAGAATTTGTGCATCCAGTACTAAACACCATCTTTCTTACAAGACGGACACATGGTTCCTCCCTTGTTTAACGAGGGAAGCAATATTCTTGTCTTGGCTTCCTTGGAGCCACTTTCTCTCACTGAGAAAATTTCGGAATAAAGAATTTTGATTAATGTTGTCACTTTAACTTCACATCACGTCCAAGGTGTACGACTTAATTTCAATCAGCCAATTAAAAGCAGTGGTTTCTAAAAGAAAGTCATAAGACAATCATTTGTTTCGTCAGTCAGAATATCTTAACTACGTTATATAACTTTTCCCTTTGCACGGTTCACGACGGATGATGCACGACGGATGATGCACGATGCTGCTTGATGGACGACGGACGATGCACGATGTATAACGGATGATACCAGCATAGTATTTCGTAACTTTCTGTGGTGACAAACGCAATGTGTGATATAGATTCTAGTACACCCACGCACATTTTTAAAATGGCAATGCTTGTGTTACACGCTATCACATTTTTGCAATGGCAATGCTTGTGTTACACACTATCACTTTATTCACATTCAATCTTGTGCACAGTATTTTCTGAAAGACAATGTTTTACAAAATTAAACCAGTAAAATAAAAGAAGTGTTAAACCTGTTATTTCCTACCTCCAACCCTTTGATAATCACTATTGCTGTAACTGGTAAGATATACGGCGATCAGTGACGTAGCAAAGGTGTTCGGCGCTCGGTCCATGGTTTATAATTTTTGTTCCCCTCCCCCCCGCGTAGCGGAGTATATTTGGCGTCCGGGGACAAGGTATACATTTTTCGCCCCCCCTCCCAATGATGTCACTGAAACATAGGAAAACAGTAGTCAATACTGAATACAACATAATAATAGTCATCATAGAAAGGCAATTTAAGGCAAATAAATTGTAACTGCAACAACCACAACAAAAATGTTACCAACAGTTAGTGACTTAGTCTTCATCCGGCACCCCTTAAGAAGGCGCCCGGTGCAACTTGTACCCCCTGCTTCATCCCACCCCTCCGACTACGCCACTGATAGCGAGTAACGGTCATTTAAAAACCAATGCCAATAAGTTATTACCTCTTCTAATACAATGATTGAACGTATAACGAACTTCTGTTGTTATTATTATTATTATTATTATTATTATTATTATTATTATTATTTAAAGCCACGTTAATATGTATGAATGAAGAAAAGTGATTTACTCGGTTTTACATATGAAAAATGCAATTATGACCTGTATTCATGTGCCTTCGAGCACCCGTCACTCGATATAATCAAGCCCACGTGGAAAAGAATAGGTGAAAAAATGTCTTAAAGTAAATCAACCGCTTAGAGAGTCAATTAAATATCATCTGAAAGAGTTGTACACCACAGCATAAAAGAATGATTCACGCTTTAATAAAATACATATATTAGGGCACTACAAGTTTGTAGGCGGTCGACATGGTACTGATTTCTCATTGAAAACACTAGTTGAAGTGAAATTTTCTTCCAATTTGTATTCGTTGCTAAATCTTATCCTCAGTAATTTGGAATAGTCAGTCATTCGGGCGATGTTAACAAACGATCTATTGTGACAGTATTTCATTTCTGGAACAAGGCCGTACATCTTTAAAATACATCGAGTAAATGTTTACTGTACTGCTGGTCTGCTTGAGTAGGTGATTCCACTCTGTTTGAGAGGGTGATTACCGTATATTAGAATGGGTGATTCCAATCAGCTCTTAATTGCTCGTATAAACACGAAAGGTCATATTCGAGATGGCATTTTACAGTTTTATCTAAAACACTGGCTATTAACCAATTAGTTATAATTAAATATGAACCAAATTTGTTGGATCCATTCAGAAACAAGGATATGGAAAGTGCAACGTTTAAGAAGTTGATAAGTGTTCGCTCGGTTCTGTACCTGAGAAACAGTTAGATAATAGTAAGAAAACAATATTTTCACTGGAGTTGCTGTATGGCCTCGCACCACAATTCAGATCTGCTATTTACGTTCCCCACCAAACCCCCTTGAATTTGACCAAAGCTGGAAGATATTCCGAAAAAAAGTGCCTTGTTTGTATTTGCTGATTGAATTGTTTCTTAATATTGCTTATTATGCCAGAACTGAAATGTTAGGATACAGCGTTGAAAACATTGTATAGATCGCTGCATTGTTTGTGTTATTTAATAGAAACAAAGCTGTAAAATATCCATTTCTTCTACGTCCTGCATACACTATTTCCTTTTTTAGCTCTCGGTCAGTTGTCTTACATTAGTAATATACACAAAAAATCCACGAGCAAGTGATGAAAGATTTCAGTATTTATTGAACAAATATGAGTTAACCCGGGGCTACACGTGACGGAAATCCATCACATTTGGTCAAAGTGGCCTACTTTTGTTCATATTTGGTCAAAGTGACCTACTTTTGCAGACTGATGATGAAGTAGAAGGAATACAATATAGGTATGTGGCTATAGAGAAGGTACAGCAATTCAAGGGAGATAATTGTCCGCGTGAAAAAATTCAGCAAAGCCTTTCTACAATAGTGTGTAGAAATTAATGATCAGCAAACCATGTCAAAGAAACAGTTGATACAATGAGTTATTTTATCCCGAACTACTTCACGCAAGATCATTTTGTTTTTCGTGAATTGTAAGAGTAGAGACAGTTGCGGATGAAGCTCCTAAATGAGTCTGCTGTTTTGTTGGATTTGTACCATTTATCTTGCCATTAGTAACGGGTTCGAGTGCTACAACAAGCTGAGTCGGATGCCGGGCGGACGTACTCACTAATTGTTCTTTGAGGAGGGAGGAAATCTACTTCTACGTTGTCCTTGACGAGACGTTAACGTCATAGCAAGGTAAGGAAGTGGAATCGTTGATCCAAGATGATTCAAGCGTCTTGACAGAACGACCTGGCAAGACGGAGTTGGAGGAGTTCACCGTGAAGTTACTGGAGGAGAAGTGAAGTTTAAGCCATATCCGCTAGCCAGTATGAAATTAGAAACTGTTCGAAATTAAATTCAAGCTATGATAGACTTGGGAGTTATAGAACCAACATAGCGTATAGCACCCACGTTGTGTTGGTACAGAAGAAAGACGATACACAAAGGTCAATATAAGACGATACACAAAGGTCAAGACGATACACAAAGATTTATATAAGGTTAAAAGGATCACGTAATTGCAGGTAATTCTGTTACCTGATCCTGAGTTCATATTCCGGGGTAACCAACGCGACGTATTTATCGAAAATCGATCTAAGGGATACTAGCATATTCCAGTTTGAATGGAAGAAGCAGCAGAGAAGGTGAACCGACCTTAGTTGAAACGTCATTTGCTTAAAAAAAATTAAGCATTCTACGAAAATAAAAAAGTACATGGTCAATAAGGCCAAACCTAAGTCTCTAATTGAACGAGAATATCTCTAAGTGGGATAGTTGCTTTTGTTACTTTATTTATAACCTCTCTGCTGGTGTGGTTGTTGTTAAATTATCATGCTTCGTTCAACCTATATCATCATGGAGATTACAGAGTTTCTTTAGCAGATGTAAAAATAAATATTTCAAAATGGGTGTTTCTTCAGTCATATGTTTTTATTTTAGATATAAAATATTCAGAATAAAATGTCTTTTTTTTATGCTTGTCTCGATATATTTGGTTCAGGCGTGACTGTACTAGGACTTGGGATAGGTAGGTTTTATTTTAACCTTTTAGAGGTAAATGCGAAACAACAATGTTTTAATCTAACGAAAACATAAATCAAGAAATTCACTTGGATGCATTTTGCTGATTATTCATCTGAAATTCCCTAAAGGAACAGTCAAGATATAAAATGACGGTTAAAAGGTTTACCAGACGAAGGATAAATTGTATTGAGTATTCTTTTTATGCCTATGATAGAAGAGTATAAGATTGTTTATCAAATCATTTTATCGATGTGTTTGATCACGTGGCGGAAAATCCTTTAGAAGGAAAGTAGAAGGACATTAGATACAACATTAAGTTTGTCATTCTGTGACTTCTATAATTTGTTTTGGAAAGTTCGGAAATTAATATATATATATATATATATATATATATATATATATATATATATATATATATATAAATATATATATATATATATATATATATATATATATATATTCGTTTGCAAGTGTAGAATTGTTCACATAAATTACAAAGATCAATTAGGTTGTTTTACAATTACTGACGGAAAAATAAATCAAAATTATATTACTAATTATTTGGCAAGCTTATGTAGTGTTTTCGATAGCAAATATATCTTTGCGAAAAAAATAGTGGTTATCATGTTATTTTTAAATCAACGCCTGTAACACTATAACAACAAAAATAATAAACCAAAAAAATAAGGTTAAACCAGAATTGTTAGTAGTTTGTAGGCTGGTTTTAATAGTATACAATTAGCGAATACTAAATCTTACATGCTAGCTAAAATAACAAAACGTAAAAAGTGTATTTCAAATGAAAATGTTTCTAAATCTGAATTACTTGTCTGTCCAATTCTCTTTCAGCATAAATAAGTGAAATACGCTGAAAAAGAGGATAATTATCATTGTTGTTATAATAGTCATTCGGACGATTATATAGGATGAAGATCTACACATAGTATCAATCGAGTTAACAATACAACCAGATCAGTTGTTAGGTATCGTTTGACGTAGCGGAAATACATATAATGTTAAACGAAGACCTGGCAATTATTGCAACATTTGCGAACAAAATCACGTGATTACTCTTAACGGTATAATCGACTTTAAATGCAACAATTGTATCGAGATTGTAAATCTAGATCATTATGTTGTAATGTGCCCAAGTCTCGCGAATGGCCGATGTATAATAATTATCGCTGTGAACAATCACTCAACGCGGAAATAAAAAAAATAATTACAGGTGATATAAACAATAATTCGGAAATATCAGATATCGTTGATAAATTACATGAACAGCAAAAAGATTTAGATTATATTAAATTCCTGCTAAAACGTAAACGTAAACAAACTTATCCTGGAGATTTGTCGCAAAAGCAGCGGATTATAAATATATATCAATACCTGTTCATGAAGGTAGACCTGGACGTTCTGTAACCAATAATTTAAATTATATCAACGGATCGGCATATCGAATGGATAAATCAAAAGCGGCATGGAAACCTCTACCTAAACATAAAATCTGAATTGTCTATAAGCTACAGAAAAAATGTCACGGAAAAAATAACAGCCAATTATATTATCAATCTTACATGCGTATCGTTGGTGATATAACATTTAAGCCTGGATATTAACGTATAGTCATTGTTTAGGTAGAATCGCTTGACAGAGTGAAATGAGTTCATGATGTATTTAAGCGATGATGAGTGGCACTGAATACGATTTGTTTATTTGTTTGATTAGGATTTTTAACGTAGCTTTAAAAAAATTTCAGTCATATCGCTACGATGTCTCCAGTGAGGCACTTTATAATGATGTCTAGCACTGGGACGTCATGCCGTAGACATTTAGCATGATGTCCCACCCAGTATTATCCTGACACTAAGCCGACTAGTCCTAACACTAACCTCTTAATGCTGAGCGCAAAGCGAGACAGCTGTTGGTACCATTTGTGTAAGTCTTTGGTATGACTCGACCGGGGATCTAACGCTCTAACCACTAGGCAAATGGAGCGGTACATGGAATACAAAGACAGATATTCAGAAATGTTTAATCGTGCAAAAAATATTGGAATAAATTTGTATCGTTAGTAAATGTATCCTTTCGTATTATTATTATTCTTGATGCCGACGCTAATGATGATTATCTGTATTATTCATATTATGCAGATTTAATATAATTTTGTTTTTAATTATATAAACCTGATCATGATAAAAAATAATATTGTTGAAAATTCGCATAAAGATAGAGTGTCAGCGCTATTGGATAAAATAAAACAGTTACCAGCACGTGGCGAGAAAATAGAAGTATTTACAAATTATAAGGTCAGTACGGATTATTGTGTAGAAGGTCTTGCAAAAATTAGTACAGTCAGTCACAAGCGTATTATGCAGGATAGTATCACACTAATCCATATCGAGAACAAAAGCGATTAGACCTTGCAGATGTAGATAATGCGTATAATGAAGTTAAAGCCGTTATTTATAATCACACACTCGAGGCTGGATTTAGCATGTTGGATCCTAGATTTACTGAAACGTTTGTGTTTTCCTACGAGTTAGGATCTGTCGAAGCAACAAAACACAATCACTTCATCAATTCAGATGTATTAATGAAATCCACTATTCAACCGTAACAAACTCATATCATAGTAAACTCCCACTGAATCGCGCTAATACGGAAAATTAATAACAGATCGCGAAAATTCACTTATTGTAGAAATAAATTTTGGAAGAGCTCCGAGTTCCGCGTAATTATGAAATCCATGTGGTCACGCGCATATGACGGATATCGCTAAAGAAAATACGTTCTTTGCGACGAGATTAATGGCAATGATGTAAATACTGATTATCAAATTAAATTGACACCATTAGACGATTATGATACTTGGTTGTTAAACAAAAACAACAACATTACAATAAATCATTATAATACGAGACTAGTTTCTAAAGACCAGCATTGGTAATCGAATAAAAGTTACTCAGCTTGATACTGGTAAAATTGATAAAGAAAACGATCAGCTTGATATTGATGTTATCGAGGAAGAAAATAACAATCCGCTTGAAATCGATGTTATCGAGAAGAAAAATAAAATAACAACACAATATTATAAGTATAATCCAGACGAGATGGTAGAACCATACGTGGCAAAGTAAAAATATCTTAACAATGTATTTCAGTGTAATATTGAATCTTAACAATGTATTTCATTGTAATATTGAAATGTTACCTGCTGTGGAAAATGAAAAATTGTACAAGATCTAATCATCTCAAACGGGCTATTTATTTTCTAAAAAAGCTCAATCAATAATCATTACAATTCAGATAGCATACAACAATGGAATAAAAACGACATACAAATTACGCGATTGTGTGATGACACGAAATATTATATATTTTTATATTTAATTATTTTTTAATTTATTCTGTAATCGCTTTCTCGCTGAGTTATCTAGTTAAAAACCTGATAGATTGTCTTCGCCAAAATCAGGGATAATATCTATAATTGACTGACATTTCTTTTTAGATAATTATTTATCTTTGTGAAAGTATTTTACATCTAGCGTTTGGATATTCAATAATGTAGATGTTAGTAATCATTATAATTATATTTATTTATCATTATGTTAATAATAAAGAAGTTTCATCACACTTGACTGATAGAAGTCTCAGAATTATAAATAACTATTTCAGCATGATAATTTGATCGACTCTAAAACGTCTTACATATTTCATAATGTGGTAAGTGCGCAATAACATCAATATCGAGCTGATTGTTATTTTCTTCCTCGATAACATCAATATCAAGCGGATCGTTTTCTTTATCAATTTTATCAGAATCAAGTTGTGCTTTTTTTCATAGATTACCAACGATGATCATTAGTAACTCATCAACGCTCGTATTATCCTGATTTATATTTATGAGTTTTGTTATTAATATAGTTTTGTTCTTAATCGTCTGGTAATGTCAGTATATTTTGATAGCAAGTATCCTTCATTATTGCAATTAATATCTGAGTAAAGAACACTGTGGCTCCGAGGTATTTTCATCAGCGATATCCATCATACATGCGAGTCCAGATGGAGTTGATAAATACTCGGAATTCGGATCTCTGCTCATCATAAATGATTTTTTGCAATCTGGTATTAATTTCTGAAATCAGCGCGATTCATTGGGAGTTTACTATGATATGAGTTTAATACGGTTGAATAATGGATTTCATTAATACATCTGAATTGATGAAGTGGTTCTTTTGTTTCTTCAATAGACACTAACTCGTTGGAAAACACAAACATTTCAGTAAATCTCGGATCGATCATGCTAAATCCAGCCTCGAGTGTGTGATTATAAATAACGAGATTAACTTCATTATAAGCGTTATCTAGATCTGCAAAGTCTAATCGCCTTTCTTCTCGATATGTATCAGCGTGATACTATCCTGCATAATACCTTTGTGACTGACTGTACTAGTTTTGCAAGACCTTCTACGGAATAATCCGTACTGGCTTTATAATGTGTAGATACTTATATTTTATCGCCACGTGCTGATAACTGTTATATTTTATCCAATAGCGCTGATAAATTATCTTGAAGTGAAGTTTCAACAGTATTTTTTTTAATATCTGGATCAGGTTTATAATCATTAATAAGAAAATTTAAATATAATGGGATTGACCGCACCACCATTTAAGTGCCATATAGGTGTTAGGAAACTAACCTACCTAGGTCATACACTCAGCGAGGACATGTTAACCCCAGATAGTTCAAAGGTCGACGAAGAACGACCAACCACTCAGACGAGAGTTCAATCTTTCTTGGGACTGGCAGGGTATTATCATCTACATTGCAAGCACAAGCTATCCACAAATCAGGCTGTACGTATTCCGAGGTTTCCTATGATACCTCAAATAAATGTTCTTAGGAAAAACCTCGGAGTATTGGTTGCTGAGTTTTCGAGGTTGTTGAAAACCATTGTCCACGGTATCCATTGTCAAATGTCCCAGGTTGGCCATACCAGCAATAATGAAGCAAATATTACAGAATATAAGAATACATTTTATTTTTAATTTGTTCAACACAGACAAATACATTTTTTAAAACGTCCAAATATCAAGAATGTACATAGGATTCCTTTAGTGCCAAATTGTCCATTTAATTGTGAAACTCCATCCAGCTATATATTGGTTTCAGGATGGTTTTAGCACTTCACTGATTTTCTTGTTTATCATCGCCTCTTTGATATTCTGCCATTTATTTTGGACAAGTTCTATACAAGATTTATTTTTTGAAAATACAAAATGTGATGAATTAATAAGACAAACAGTATGTATATTACATAACTGTTGGCAGCCTTAAATTTACAAATAAAGTCTGGAATCCTTTAGTTCTGAAAACAAGGTAATACACCTGACAATGCTATATTTCTATAACTGACTGTTCTTTGAATTTGCCACCGGCGTTCTATACTTTTTATAACAAATACAGTTAAGATTATATTCTGTTACTGGCTCAATTCCAGACAAGTTCAAACTAATGCATCATTACTTCTCTGTATACTCCAATGCTGTATTATTTCAGGCTCTAAATTCTTGCGGCAAAAATGGATTTTCCGATTAAGTTTGGATACACACTGTCTATTGATTATTTACAGAGGTAAAGTTTTAACTAGTAAGGATGCAAATAATTTTTGTGCAATTTTCTCTAAAATGTCAACATTTTTTATAAGTTTACAATGATAAAAGAATAAACGTCGCTTTTTTATAGTGCGTTCAGTTACGTTGATCATACAAAACTCCAGTAGAACTTGCTATACCTGCATTGGCTTTAATTAAGAAATATATTCAGTGTATCTTCTGATGTTTGATGATTATGACTGATAGTGACACACATGTCCTTGCATAGTCACACCAGGAATTTGATTCTATGGTAGTCAATATGGACCAAAATTGACAAAACCTTGCTTATCATGCTATGTATCCTACACAATATAGAAAGCAATAATAGTTAAATTAACTATTTTTAAAATCAGTAATATTTCAATCTTAATAATAATATTAATAATAGATTCATTTGTCGTATAGATTTCTCTGCCCACATTGCATTTTCATTTTTAATTTCTGTTGTTATTATGGATTTCAACTTAATGGACACAAGCGTATTCAAGTGAGTCATTGGATCTTTTATTTTGGTGGAAATATTTAGCTAGTTCAAGCTAAGATATTCCATTTTATAACTATGTTGAAATTTATGTTTATTATACATGTATGTGTGTGCTACCATGTATAAGTTAGCCACATATTGCGATAACATAGAGTTGTTCAACCACCCACCCCTATGCTACAGTAATCTGGGTCAGCTGCCATATGTTGTTTAATTTACATTTACATGATTTAATTGACCGAGATTTTTTTATAGAAATAAATTGAAGGAAAGTTTGAGAAAATTTACAATTTGTCACAATACAGTAATAACAGATCGGTTTAAATATGCACTATATAACAAAATTAAGTACTGTGATAATACATCGTTTCAGGATACTGTAATCAACCCTTAAAGATATGACACAATACATGCTGCTTATAACGATTTTAGAAAGTTTGAAAATGTTGCATGTTTATCCAACCATGGACATTTTGGGCATTACTGTCTTATTCTGTTTGGTGTTGTTATCGTGGTGGTCTATTTTGTTGCTATTGTCTTAGCTGCTTTTGGTGATTGTGGTGATTGTGGATTCACATCTTTACTTGTTTCGACCCTAAATTAAAAAAGGTGCACACTTGTCCAATAATGTGCAATATATTTCATGCCATTTACTAGTGATGGGAATTGATTACTTGGGGAAAAAATATATATATCCACATTTATTGCTGGGAAAAAATTTGTTGTCTGCATGTTGGCTTTTAAAAGCAAAAATAATAATCAATTTAATAATAATAATAATAATAATAATAATAATAATAATAATAATAATAATAATGAGAACTTTGTATAGTGCCTAATCTTTAGAAGCTCTAAGCGCTTTATATCAATAATGATATGACTACCGAAAACACAAAAAACAAAAACCATGAAATTAGAAAACATAAAAAAGGCTGAAAATATTTAAGGTATGAAACATTATTAGGTCTTTAAGTTTGTTCTTGCAGTCGAAACAGGTGAGTTTTAAGAGCACTCTTGAAAGTGATTACTTTGTCTTTGTGTCTAATTTCAATGAGCAATTCATTCCACATTGCTGGGCCTTGATATGCAAAAGAATATTATCTATATGACTTTGTTTTCATAGATGGAACAATGAGTATACGATTGTCAGAAGAGGAGCATAAGTATACAGCTGGTGTGTACACATGGGTGAGGCCGGATAGGTATGTTGAACTGAAATCCGTCAGAGAAACATAGCACAGGGAACAAATTTTGTGTTTAATTCAGGAAATAATGGTAAGCCTGGGTAGGGTACAGAGCAGTGGTGAGGTGTGCTCTGATCGAGGTACTCTAAAGATGATCTAAGCAGCTGTGTTGAATGTTTTGAAGGTTCTGGAGTAGATATTGAGACGAACCAGCCAGAATTGAAATACAACAATCCAGTCTTGAAAGTACTAATGAACATACAAGTGTTTTAGTGGCATCAACTGAAAGATATTTGCAAATGGAGCTGATGCGTCTCGGATCAAGACATGCAGCCTTACATATGTTCATGACATGTTGGTGCAATGTGAAAGTACTGTCTAAAGTAACACCTAGGTTTGGTACTGACTGTGTGAATTTAATGTTGATGTTGCTGATATGTATTGTTTGAGGTAAAGGATGTGAATGAGAAAGTCTTTGTATTGTGATCAGAATGGCCTCAGTTTTATCATCATTCATCTGCAGCTTGTTACATGTCATCCACAATTTGACATCAGAAATGCATCTCTTTATTCCTTGGATGGTAGCATCAACTTCAGTTGGGTTGCTAGACTTGTATATTTGGGTGTCATCAGCGTGCAATTGTTGAGACACTGGGTGATGATTTATGATACTTGAGAGCGGGTGAGTGTATAGAATGTAATTATGTAACTTGACATCTTTTATAAAGTTAAGAGATCAGTGATGCTTGCCTTTTTCAAATTCGTATGCAACAGGTACAATAGAGCAAACGATCGGCATCATTGACACCTTTTCAATAAAACAAACAAAAGAAATCAAAGTTAGGTGATATTTAATATCATCAACATAGGACATGCATGAGCTTTGATCATTTTAATATGGTACACAGATGTAAACCAAAACTTGAAGGGCATATACTACCAGGGTTTACAAGGTCTATAAGGTTGTAAGACAGTTGCCATCATGTGATGTCACCAATCACTATCTCGTATCTCAAAGACGAAGGAACAACACTTTCGGACAAATACATGATAATATGGCAGACATGTACAAATATTTAAATTCTAAAATACCGTACTTAAAGAAAAGTAATATTGCTTTTAATAAGTATACTAAAGCTGTAAAAAATATGATTGATTGCTTTGTATATTTTCTTGCTGTCTAACGCCCTATGTGTGTGTATATTCTATTCTATTCTTACACATCTTTAACACTATTCATAAACCCATTCTTATGATTTAATGCAGTATAATAATTATGTATACAGTTATTCTATGATCTTTTTTCAAGTCATTAAATATTTTGCAGATTTTGTTTGTTCTTTTAACAATTTTAAACATGACTTCATTTTCATGTTTAATAACAATACTTATTATAACCATTAATTCTTTTCTTCTAAATTCAACTAATGTTAACACATAAACCCTGGAGGTTTTTGCTGTTTTCGCATAAAATGCGAGTAGAAAACACATTTTGGAAACTATTTCTGAATACATTAATACATCGAATTCTAAACAATTTTCCATTAGCCCAAAGTCTAGTTGTGCTAAAAACTATGCGTTTTCCATTAGTTATTTTGCTCGCGCATGAGCAGAAGGTGAAAGCTTTGATTTGTAAAAAAAATAATTTGCTTAATGGACCCATACTTTTTGTATGGAGAAGACTCTTTATTAAAAATGTCCACCTTATCCTACTTTGTGCACAGGTTCACCTGTCTGTGTGTACTTCAGATAATTTTGCCTTAGATCTAAGGCCATCAAGTCTAAAATTTGGACACAAAATCGGATTCTGACCATGAGCGAAATTTGGGTGGAAAAAAACTAGGGTTTTCCCTCTGTACATGTCTTTTGTAGTGCAACTAAAATGTTCAGATTATTTGGTATCATTGTAGAGCTAAATCTGTCTATCTTTCTATACTACCACCCACTTTAGTGTATCATACATGACATCGACACTACAGACCTTGGCAGAAGGCTACTACCTCCTACCTCGTAAACGTGGCGCAAAGGGTTAAAGTGTTAATGGGTTAGTTTGCTTTGCTCTATTCCAAATGGGCAGTTAAATAATTTTATCATGAAAATGTACTATAGAGATTATTATTATCATGATTGCTATTATTATTATTATTATTGTTATCATGATTATTATTATAATCATCATTATTATTATTATAACTATTGGATTATTATTATCATTATTATTATTATTATTATTATTATTATTATTATTATTATTATTATTATTACTATCGTGATTATTAATATCATGAATATTATTATTATTATCATCATGATTATTATTATTATTATCATGAATATAATCATGATTATCATAATTATTATTAATATAATCATGATTAGTATGATTATTGTTATCATCATGACTATTATTATTATCATCATTATGATGATTATTATTAGTAGTATTATCATTATTATTATTATCATGAATATTATTTTTATTATCATGATTATTATTATTATTATTATTATTATTATTTTTATTATTACTATCATGATTATTATTATCATGATTATTATTATTATCATGAATATTATTATCATGATTATTCTTATTATTATTATCATCGGTATTATTATTATTATCATGATTATAATTATTACATTGATTATTATAATTATTATCATGATTATTATTATTATCATAATGATTATTATTATTATTATTATCATGATTATTATTATCATCATGATTATTATTATTATCATAATTATTAACACGATTCTTTATTATCATCATTATTAGTATTATCATCATCATTATTATTATCATTAATATTATTATTATTATTTTTATTATTATGACTATTATTATTATTGCTGCTATTATTATTATTATTATTATTATTATTATTATTATTATCATATATCTAGAAGGATTTAACAATGCATAGAAGCAATAATACGGAGTCCTATTTATGTACCATTGTTTCACAACAATTTTTTTTATACAAAAGTTCCTCTTCTACAATACAAGCTATCAATGAGATAAAGATGAAAACAACAATAAGATTTACTGAACGCTGTAGGCCTTTATGTTTCTTGGAAAACAATGCGGCTGACGGTGAAATGTCTAAAGGTAAATTACATCATAGAGAATTTATAGTTCGCCAAACAACACCATTTTCACAAAGGGGTTCATATCGTTGCTTACAATTGACCTGTCATACTAGTTATATAACAGATTATTATATCGTACATGTACGACAAGTAAATTGTAAGCAATGATATGAACCCCTGAGCATTCCCACCAAAAACAGATGCAATCAACTGAAAAACTGATGCTGTGTACAGCTGGCCAATGAAATGAGAGCCAATAAATGTTCAGGTCTTTTTCAAATTTAATGTAATATAATTAAAAAAAATAAATGAACTTAACCTACAATAATTCCTTCTGCAATCCCAAAAGTTGGCAACCTTGCAGACACCAAATTTCCTACTTTGCAACCTTCAATTGCCTTTCTCGGCTGAAAAATATTTCGGAGGTTAGGAACATTTCAAGTAATAGCACTATCATATACATAACACAAACAAGTTATTGCGATTAATGAATCCACTACATTTTGATGAAAGGTTTCATAGACCAGTTTGCTTTCAACAAAATATTTTCGAATTTATTATTATGGCACATATTGATTGGGTAATTCCATCATCTGCATCCAATGGAAAAATGCGAAAGAAATGTCTCCCAGAACTTTCCACAACTTATATGTTTTTAAATTCAAAATCAGTAAGTAGATAAGCACCTGCTACCAACATTACTTAGGGTTTTTCAATTATTTAAATATTGTTCTATATGATAAAATTATCACCAAGATTCTAATTGTCTGCATACCAGATGTGCCATATCAGGCCATACAATAAAAGTTCCCGGTCGACCGATCATCACCGTTTAAGCTGCCAATCCTAGCACTTTTTTCCTCGGGTTAAAATAAAATTAAAATGAAAATATTAAAAATACAAATACAAATTCCTGACAGAACTTTGAAGTGCTTAGTACATTAAACATATATATGGCGTTAAACCCTAAAACAACAACAACAATAAAATCGTTATCAACTTCAAGAACACTAACACAAGCTTTTGATTTTTACTTGATCATTTTACCACTCACAATTTAGCTACAATTTAACTTTTAACATTCAATTTTACTTGATCACTGAAAGAATTGATGTGACTTTGTAAAGTTTAAATGGATATTACAAATGTTGCTTTTTTACTTGGAAAATGTATTTTACAGTACCTTGTTTGTTTACATTTCATGAACACTTGAATATGAACTAATTGCAAATAAAAAATATTTAACACCAGTTTAATCTCGAAGTGAACATATTATTCAAATTTATGTCATCAATAACATTAGAGATCACTTTCCATGTTATTTAAACATCAAAAGACAAATGTTTTTGTTGTTGTTCTAGTGTTTGATGCCATTGTTTAGACTCAAAACCAGGCAGACAGAGGTGAGATGGCAGTGATCCATAACAGAGAGCGCTTTAGACCACTCGGCCATTCGTGTTGGGCCCCCTAACTGTTTTTGTAAAGTTTAATATATTAAAATCCCTAAATGAATTATATGTGTTTCAGAAATGGAATTAGTGTTGTACAAGCAGAGTACAACCTTTTTTTGTTGTCAGAAAACAAAAGTATTTGGTGTATTCTTCCCAAATCACTTTGAAAGGGTTTAAACTTCCATGCAACTGTGCTATTATCCGTAGTCATATAAAAATTGATAATTAAAGACAGTGCCATGCCAATCATCCATGCAATTGTTCCAGACACAGTTGTATCTTTATAATTATTATTCTCATTACTAAATAAACAGTGCCATACAATTTTTCAGAAAACAGTTTTACACTAATCATGTAATAGTTTCTTATCCTTAAAAACATGTACTTTAAATTATTATTCCTCTAACACACAAACACAAATAATTTTAAGAAAGACGTAATGTGACCCTTTAAGCATTGAAGACTTTACTTTCGAATCAGTTGTTAGAAAATATATATTTACAGTTGTTCTGTGTGGTTACAGGGCATTAGAATTGTGACCGTTATGTTAAACTAAGATGATTGTATGAAGTGATTAAAAGTGTATGCATGAATGCTAAGAATTTTTTTAACTGAGCATTCTAGCATCTATATAGGTTTTGGTTCTTTATCTCATATTTTATATCTCCATGTAAATAAGATGTGAAAACAAAATCCGGTTTGGCACCACTATACATGAACAGAGATGGTACACTGTAAAACCCATATCAGTCAATCAAGTAAATTATTGAATTCAAATTCTAGACTTGTTAGTTGTTTTGATACTGACAAACATTATTCATTTTAATAAACTGGAAAAATACGCTCTGCATAAAATGTAGAGAAATCTCTAAGTGCACGGTTAAAGCAGTCCATTTCCTAGCTAAAGGGAACAGATAAAGGGCAGATAATCAGTATATAAAACTCAAAACCAATGGACCGTTGATAAAAAAATAAAATAAAATAAAAAATTTTAAAAATAAAATCTTGTATCAATTTCTCGAACAATTTGTAAGAATTAATCGATCAGGTCTTCACACATTTTGCAGTTGACCATGTCATCAACAAACTCTTCCACTTGTATCGTTGTCTCTGTGATATTGAATTCCTTCTGGACTTTGTCAGTGGCTTCACATAATACAAGCATTGGATCTGTACCTGCCTCTGAAATGAGGTATAAAACATTCTTTCATTTTTTAAAGTCAATACAAAAAAAACATATTTCACTGTGGAATTTTGTTCACGAGTTACTTATTTTGGGGTTTGGGTAGATTTGCCAGAATTCAAAGACTCAGATTAATATTGTAAATCCAATATGTGAACTAGTTTAGAGGTATATCCACGACAGCTTTCCCAATGCTATCTCCATGCCTCCTCTCCCACACAACAATGTCTGCTGGAATACAGGACCTAAGCCACTGGCCTACTCACTAGCATACAGACATTATGGTTTTCAGATTGGCCCTGTTGTATCCTGGTTGTCATGTCACAAAGGAAAGGTGCCCATGCCATGTAACAGGGGAAAGGTGCCCATGCCATGAAACAGGGGAAAGGTGCCCATGCCATGTAACAGGGGAAAGGTCCCCATGCCATGTAACAGGGGAAATGTGCCCATGCCTTGTAACAGGGGAAAGGTGCCCATGCCATGTTACAGGGGAAAGATGCCCATGCCATTTACATGTAATAGCAACCATTGTCAATTGTCTGAGTAAACGTGTGCTATTCTTTTATCAACATTTTGTGCTATGCATGATAGTTTCCTGCCATCATTCAATTCCTGTAAGCCAGGAAATACATAGAGACAGTTTGTGGCACTCTAAATGTGAAGTTTCAATGTTATCATTAACATTAAAAAAACATTATCTACTAAATTAAAATGTTTCTGATATAAATTTCCATGAATTATGAGAGAGAGAGAGAGAGAGAGAGAGAGAGAGAGAGAGAGAGAGAGAGAGAGAGAGAGAGACAGAGTAAGTGTGTGTGTTTGATTCACAGTCCTCAACAACAAAAATCTACATTTTACAGAGAAAGCAATTAAATTTTTTAAAGAACGCATAATCTTAAATATATCGAACCTTATTGTGAACAGAGCCACTGGAATGTGCATTAATTCCTGGACTCAAGGAAGTGGGGTTTCATCTGCTTGAATTTTAGTCTTGACAAAAGCAAGAAACTAATATATGTATATAAACAACACCCGATGTTTAATCAACAATTGATGTCATCATGAACCAAATGCAAAAAGTGAATCTTTAGAAGCTCCAAGCGCTTTACAACATCTATAATGATATGACTACAGAAAAAAAAACATGAAATTGGAAAACATTGATATACATGTTTATAAAGCAACATGATCTTTAAAAAAATCACTTAGTACTTAGTATTTCTGAACAAATGATATGTAAAATTAATTATTTAATTAAAAGCCATGGGAAGAACCATCAACCCACGAGAAGCTACTGGCAAGATTTCTCATGTACCCACATTAGCCGAGGCTGAGACTTGAACCCGTGTAGACAGAGGTGAGATAACAGTGATCCAGAATGGTGAGCTCTTTTGACCACTCGATCCCTCAGGGCCCCAAGGGTATATAGTAAAACAAAACTAAAGTGTTTAATCTGTTGGATATTGTAGTCTTGCCTTCTAGATATGGGGGACGCAATTTTGGCCATGATATATCATAGATCAAGCCCACAATGCCTAACTGTTCAAAGACAACAAGTTACAAATATAATTATAGTTTTCTATTTCCAGCTCATCATACATGGCAAAGTTCAATTATTTCTCAAACATTTTCATGGTAACAAGATAGGTTTTCTTTTTTCTTTACGTTAAATGTTAGTGACAAGGTAGCAGTGAGGGGGGACAACTCCAATAAATTTACTGTCCAATACTGAAAACAAAATCATTATAAAGTCATAAATGAACTTTAGCTACAAATCAACAAACCTTGGTCAAGTTATGATGCAAAAACCAAAGCCAGCAGGATAATTAGTGAGAATAACTGAAGTAAATACCAGTTCTCATGAATACAAAATAAGAAATGAAATTTGGTTGAAACCAACATATATATGTAAAGTTAAGGTGCAGGAAACAAAGTAATGAGAACAATTTAAAAAAGGGAAAAACACATGAAAATGAGGTCAAAGAATGCTAGAAATTGAACTCTTTCAAAGAGTTACCAATATAAAGCTGATTGCCAAATCTGATCAAAACAAAGTTACATTGCGTGAATCGTGGAAATAGCACCAATGAGTGACAACATGAAATGCTTGAAATTGAACTTATTCATGGTCACCAAATCCACGAAGCAACTGATTTAAAATCCAACAAACCCTGTTAAAGTTATGTTACAGAAACCAAATTCAAGAGGATGGGATGTTGGAAATGAAAATCATTTAAGGTTGTGTCACTACAAAACTGCATACCAATTCAACTAAAAGCTTTGAAAGTCTTTCATTTTCTGGCAATGTTAAGATCTGCAAATGAAAGACTGGATGTCACACCATCAGGGGCCATAACTCCTCTTTATAAGGAACAGAAGGTTGGAAAACAAACTCATTCGAGATCTTATTAATATGCAGGTGCTTTCTGAATTTGGCAAAAATTATAAAATAGTTGATTTATCAACAAACAAACAAACAATCAAGCAGTTGGATGTGCATGTGATAACCAAAGGGATTTGTTTACTTTATTGAGACATTTTCATTCAATAATCAGATTTGTGAATATGCCTCTGCTAAAGGTGTCCTCATATTTTCCACATAAACAAGTCCTCAAATTTTCCACATGAACAAGTGTTCAAATTTTTCTACATAAACAGGTCCTCATATTTTCTACATAACAGGTCCTCATATTTTGCACATATGCAAGTCCTCATATTTTCTACATAAACAGGTCCTTATATTTTTCTGCATAAACAAGTTTTCAGATTTTTCTACATAAACAAGTCTTCATATTTCTACATTAACAAGTCCTTATATTTTCTACATAAACAAGTCTTCATATTTTCTACATAAACAAGTCTTCATATTTTCTATATAAACAATCCTCATATTTTATACATGATCAGGTCATTTGTTTTACACTGGATCCATTGAATTTGTCCTTTTTGACCAAAGAAGTTAGAAAAATTGATACTCCATGATTATATATCAATCAATACTTTGTTACATGTATATTGTTATAATTTATTGTCACTGCTTGTCTCTTACACCACTGCTCATTTGCTTGGAGCAGGGACACAATATACAACATTGTTTTATTCTAGCTTAAAGAAAACATGTTATCCAACTTAGTGATGAAGAACTTGATAAACAAATAATAAACATATGTGCACACCATCAAGATTTCATAAACATATATTGGCATTTCTTAAATATCTATTTATAGCATTATACATGAAGATCTGTTATTTACAGAGACTATTTATTATGATACAAATGATCAAAATAGTACTTGATACTTACTGATAACTAAATGAACAGAGAGGGCAACTTTGCTAAGGGAAAGTGACCACACCCTGAGGTCATGTATATAGCAGACACCATCTATTTCAAGGAAGCTACTCTTTATAAGGTTCATGCACATTCCTCTTGGAGTCCCTAGTAAGTAAATTAAGACTTGTTAGTCAGCTACCCTTTATAAGATCCATGCTCATTCCTCTTGGAGTCCCTAGTAAGTAAATTAAGACTTATTAGTCAGCCATACTTTATAAGGTCCATGCTCATTTCTCTTGGAGTCCCTAGTATGCAAATGAAGACTTATTAGTCAGCCATACTTTATAAGGTCCATGCTCATTTCTCTTGGAGTCCCTAGTATGCAAATGAAGACTTGTTAGTCAGCTACCCTTTATAAGATCCATGCTCATTCCTCTTGGAGTCCCTAGTATGCAAATGAAGACTTATTAGTCAGCCATACTTTATGAGGTCCATGCTCATTTCTCTTGGAGTCCCTAGTATGCAAATGAAGACTTATTAAACAAGCCATACTTTATAAGGTCTATGCTCATTTCTCTTGAAGTCCCTAGTATGCAAATGAAAACTTATTAAACAAGCCATACTTTATAAGGTCTATGCTCATTTCTCTTGGAGTCCCTAGTATGCAAATGAAGACTTATTAAACAAGCCATACTTTATAAGGTCTATGCTCATTTCTCTTGAAGTCCCTAGTATGCAAATGAAGACTTATTAAACAAGCCATACTTTATAAGGTCTATGCTCATTTCTCTTGGAGTCCCTAGTATGCAAATGAAGACTTATTAGTCAGCCATACTTTATAAGGTCTATGCTCATTTCTCTTGGAGTCCCTAGTATGCAAATGAAGACTTATTAAACAAGCCATACTTTATAAGGTCCATACTTTTTCCACTTAGAGTCCCAAGAATGTAAATGAAGATTTATTAAACAAGCCGTACTTTATAAGGTCTATTTTCATTCCCCTTTGAGTCCCTAGTATGCAAATGAAGACTTATTAGTCAGCCATACTTTATAAGGTCCATGCTTATTTCTCTTGGAGTCCCTAGTATGCAAATGAAGATTTATTAGTTCAACTACTCTAACATCAACTACATTTACATGTGTATAAAAAATATTAAACTGTCAACAATTGGATTCCTTAGAAGGGGGTCAAAGGTCCAATTTGATTTTTTAAAATTACAGTAACATTATCACTTTCTTTAAACAAAATATCAATATGCAGTCAGAGTAAGCAAATACATTTTGGATGTAAATAGTTTTCAAATATAACCATTTGGTTAATGCCACACTGGGAAATTATTATTATTATTATTATTATTATTATTATTATTATTATTATTATTATTATTTTTATAATTATTATGTATTGTTACTATTATTATTATTATTATTATTATTATTATTATTATTAAGATTACTATTTATAAAAGTATTATTTATTGCTATTATTAGTAATATTATTATTATTAATAATAATATTATTATTATTATCATTATTATTATTATTATTATCACTATTATTATTATTATTATTAAAATTACTATTTTTATAATTATTATGGATTGCTATTATTATTATTATTATTATTATTATTATTTTATTATTATTAAAATTATTTATATTATTATTATTATTATTATTAAAATTACTATTTTTATTATTATTATTATTATTACTATTATTATTATTATTATTTTATTATTATTATTATTATTATTATTATTATTATTATTATTATTATTATTATTATCTCACTGAGTATTTTGAAGAATTATTATAAAATGATAATATAAGGGATTACAATATGATCTGATGTCATGCAAGTCTTTGTTCTGTGCAAGAAATAAACCTTAAATTATTAGATATATCGAATGGTTTGTACAATTTCTATTCATCCCTGGGGGCAGAGCTGGGGATTGCTTGCTTTTTGTTTACAAGCAAATAGGTTATTATCTCTAATGCTATTGATTTATATTATTCAAATAAGGGTATAATTTAAACCTGCTGCTTCAAATAATAAGAGCCTGAAGTGGGCCTATTCAGCTTGATCACCTAGTTGGCAAAATGTCACATGGTTACTTAATCCAGGTCAGCATGATGCTTTATTAAAAATGAAAAATTTCCAATGCTTTTGTCTGAAAATGTTATGAAAATAATTGTTTTATGGTTTATCCAGCTTTATATCTTCATTCGGGGCCCAGAGTGACTGATTGGTTTAAAGTGCTCTCCGTTACGGATCACTGTCATGTACAACTTTTGGCTCATTTGTTAAAAGTTACTTTGCAAACACTAAAGCACTCTGCATTTAGTGAATAGTGTCCAGAAACTGTCACTAAATGTCAATTTCGAATATTACAAAGTGGCAAATAGAATTAAGCACATCTGTAATGCAGTCTGTCTGTATGTCTGTCTCTCTCTATGTATGTATGTATGTATGTATGTATGTATGTATGTATGTATGTATGTATGTATGTATGTATGTATGTATGTATGTATGTATGTATGTATGTATGTATGTATGCATGTATGTATGTATGTATGTATGTCTCTCTCTCTCTTTTTTTTCTCTCTCTCTGAATATATATATATATATATATATGTATATATATATATATATATATATATATATATATATATATATATATATATATATATATATATATATATATATATATATATATATATATATATATACATCATATTAAAAGCCTTTAAATTCTTTTATCTGATATTCAATTTCCACTTATGTATTAATCAAATTAAGTTACAAGAGAGGAAGATGTTAAAGCTAACAGTTTATTATATTAGATCATATTGACAACTGGCACATCAAATTAGTTAAAGTTACTGTGAGTTAAAATTTAATGGAAAGAGTCCCATCTACCAACACCATTTTATGTAGTGGATGTTAATTAGTTTCTTCAGCATGCTATACTCTGCTTGTACACTTGTCTCTGTCTTTGAATGGATTATTTAATTTAATGATTGTTATGAGAGTACATGAACTTGGTATAGCCTCATTATTATTTACCTTTTATTGCTTATGTGTATAATATTTATTTCTTCCAGCATACACCATAATCTGTCTTTCATAAGTCCCTAACCACTCCATCCTCATGGATTTGGGCAATTTAAAGGACACCACAAAATGGTAATGTATTTATATGTTATTGGCTGAATCAAAATAACACTGAGTTGACACAGTGGTACATGAAACATGGAAGCAAAGTTTCAACTTATTCAATTCCATGAAATACTTGGTAATTATGAAATCAAGATATGAAAATTTTCAATGGGAATTAATCTTTTCCGACAAGATCCCTGATACACATATACATCATAGTCCCATAGCAACCTTTCTGTATGAAATGCTTCTTACATTCCATAAGAACAAGCAGTATATCCCTAATAATAGTCATGGTGGTGATCAGTACCAGTATGGAAAATATAAAGGTGCATATTGGATCAGCAAGCTTATACTCTGGCTGTAATTAGAAAAAATTTTGTTTGGTTACCATAACATAACTAGATATCGAACTTTGGAGTAAAATAAGTTTATCTGTTACTACATATCCATAATTCATTATCTGATAGTACATATCCATAATTCATTATCTGATAGTACATACCCATAATTCATTATTTGATAGTACATACCCATAATTCAATATCTGATAGTACATACCCATAATTCATTATTTGATAGTACATACCCATAATTCATTATTTGATAGTACATACCCATAATTCATTATTTGATAGTACATAACCATAATTCATTATTTGATAGTACATACCCATAATTCATTATTTGATAGTACATACCCATAATTCATTATTTGATAGTACATACCCATAATTCAATATCTGATAATACATACCCATAATTCATTATTTGATAGTACATACCCATAATTCATTATCTGATAGTACATATACATAATTCATTATTTGATAGTACATAACCATAATTCATTATTTGATAGTACATACCCATAATTCATTATCTGATAGTACATACACATAATTCATTATTTGATAGTACATACCCATAATTCATTATCTGATAGTACATACACATAATTCATTATTTGATAGTACATATCCATAATTCATTATTTGATAGTACATACCTATAATTCATTATCTGATAGTACATACACATAATTCATTATTTGATAGTACATACACATAATTCATTATTTGATAGTACATACCCATAATTCATTATCAGTACAGCCCCGCCCTCCAAATTTGTTTTAAGCAACAAAGTGATAAAAGGTGTCTGCCCATCTAACTAGAAGTTAGACAAGAGTGATCACACCATATATAGAGGAATTAGGTTAAAATCCCCCATCAATTAAATGCAGAGAGGCTTGGAGGGGGGTGGAGCATTAAGAGGTTAGTGTTATGACCGGACAGCCTGGTATCAGGATAAATGTGACTTGGTGGGACACCATGCTAAATGTCTGAGGCATGATGCACGAGTGCTAAACATTATTATAAACTGCAACACTGCAGAAATCACAGCGATATGACTGGAAAATTGTTAATGCTATGTTAAAGCTTCATATTACACACACGCACACACGCACACACACACACACACACACACGCACACACACACACACACACACACACACACAAACTTGGATGGTGTGTGCTAGGATATTCAGCCTTAGATGTGGTAGACTTGGAGATGGATTTATCAGAAATTACAGCAACTGTGAAAATCCCCAAACCAGAGGCAGCAATCTGGAGATTTTTTCCATTTGCTGTCTGATATAAATACATGCAACACAGATAATATTATGGATGTAATGAGTATGCCCTTTCTAGGTTGTGGTTTTGGACACCTTTCTCCATATGATGAATTAGCGCTCTATACTGTCAGCCAGACCATGCTAGTTTTTGGAAGGATGGCCAAATGTAGGCACCATAGCATGGCCAATGGAGAACTAACCTTGGAAGAAATTGCCTCATGGATGACTCACCCCATGGAGAACTCGCCTCAACATTAACCCTCACCAATTACCTTTATGAACGTAAAACCCAGAAAACCTATTTAATATTAATCTTTAAGGATGACTAAATTATTTATAAGATTTTTACCAAAGTAATATATTGCATCTTAATTCAAGTTTATAATTTTACAAGAAGTTGTCCCAAGCCTACCTTATGTTCTGTTAATTAACTAGCTGACTTGCTTCTTGAGTGATATTGTCAAGACATTCCCAGGTGTAAATCCTGTCTAAAATTTTGCAATATTTTTTTGCAGGGCCACAAATTTGTAAATACTATACTTAATATGCACTATTCATTTCTTTTTCTCTTAACTTAATAAAATATAAAATATATAAAATGTTGAACGTTTCCAATTTTTGAAAAAATTGGTTAGTTTGCTTAATATCTCATGCCATTTAATGGCATTGCTACATTAAATTTTCTAAAAATAATTATAAACCTGACCAAGGTTCTCGTTTAAAATGCTGATGGAATGAGTCTATAGCAATAAATTAGACGATTTTCATAGACCGATGCATAAACATTACGTCGTTTCAAAGACATGCGCAATGAATAAGCTGACATATCGTGTGTCATGAAAAACATGAGTAATCTTCCGTGTTTCCAGAATTAGTATTATTTTGAAAAGAATGTTCTGGTGACATTAGCACATTTCAGACTGTAAGCATTATTACAATTAATTCATAATAAAAGTTAATTGGGGCTTTCACTGGTTTTTACACCTCACTAGGAAGTTGACATGGTCTTTTGGGGTTATGTGCTGTGCACGTCAGTAAAGTCAGTGGATGAACAGATGTAGTGAAGACCTCAGATAATCCAAACATGTTTCATTTATTATTTCTCTTAAAAGAGGTATTTGCTGACATGATTTAGATATAAATAAATAAAAAAGGCGAGGCAAAGATTTAAATTCTTTGTAAATAATGGGGTTCATTTAAAATAAGTAGTTTCATATTTATAATGAAGGATCTTTTTTTGATGGATGGAGAAACACATTAGGTCACATTAATCAGAAAAAAAAACCCTCTTAATCAACTATTACAGAAATGCAATAATCGATGACCGTAATAAACTGTTATTTATGCCAGTAGCTTGTCGCGGGTCATTACTTTCTTTCTGGGGTTTTCCCGGATTCTACTTCCACCATTAATACTCGCCGCCATGTTTAGTCTATCTTGTGCTGAAAAATGGCGTTAAACCCTACAACAATGACTATTAATTATCATATAAAAGTCTGCTTTTCAAAATGTATTAACAGCTATTAAAATAATTACAAAGCGATGCTTGTATACTCTGATAAGCATTTATTAGCAGAGAAGAATGAGCGCTAAGTGGCTGTAAGAGCCAAACTTCCATTACAATATATGAAATTTTGATAAACAAAGTTGACAATATTCTAGACAGAACATCCTTTTCCAAAAATGATAAACATTAGACATCCCTGAAGCAGCATTACAACAGCCAGGTCAATGGATTCGAAAGTACACTTTTGTTGGAGCAAATTGGAAATACTTTCCTGGAGAGAATGGAGGGGCCCCGAGTGTCCGAGTGGTCTAAAGCGCTTACCGTTACGGATCACTGCCATCACCTTTGTCTGCTTGGGTTTGAGTCTAAGATTCGGCTAATGTAGTTATGTGAGAAAGCTTGCCAGTAGCTTCTCGTGGGTTGGAGGTTCTTTCTGTAGGTTTACCCTGGTTCTTCCTCCACCAATAATACTGGCCGCCATGCATAGCCTATCGTGTGCTGAAAAATGGTGGTAAACCCTACAACAACCTGGAGAGAATGATGTGACCTAAACAATGAAGAAGGTAGCAAAGAAAGCAGCTGGAGGCAGCCCATATGCTGCCCGCTTGCACACAATTTTAATTCCATCCCTGAACAGCACTGATGAATATAATAGTTAGATCAGGGCAAATGAATAGTATGGCTTCAGTTAGGATGAACATATTGTGTATCAACTCACTAGGTCTAAAGTGGATAAATGTATCAGGGCATTAGTCGTGAATTCATATGTGTGCCTCTTTAGTGGCAATAATATTTTACTTTGACCTGGAAGTGGCTTGAAAATTAAAAGAAAGACATTCTATGGGCCCTGAATCTTGCGTGAAAGATAGTTGGTGATTCCTCATCGCTAAATGCATATTATATGTGCGCTCACCTTCTTGATCAACTGAAGCCTTAATCTTATCAGCCTGATTCACAGTCAGCGGCGGTGGTGGACACTTGGATGGTGATAAATTTCATTCCTCCCAGCAGAGGGCAGTAGCTCATGCAGCAGCTGTAACAACATCGGTTTCCCATGTTTGATAGCTTTAGGCGGGATGTCACTACCTGGTGCTTTGTTGCTTGGGGGGGGGGGAGAGTCGATAGCTGTTCTGAGCTCCTCTAAGGTGGGCACTTAGTTGAGCTCTACCAAGGTGGGCAGTTTATGCATGCTGCTAAGGGCCACAATGGTCACTGACGTTTCTCAGGAGTATATCTCTGAGTAGTGCTCCTCCCATCTGGCCATCTGTTGCTCACGGTATGTGATCTTCTCTTCCGTCATATATTTCAAGGGGCAGGTAGAAACTTTCTACTGTAAGGTCTAGAGCATTCTTAATGCCACTGTACAGACCATTGTATCTTTCCAGACATTGCACTGCGATGGATTATTTCACATACTTGTTGCCACTACTTGTTATTGCTGGTTATGTTGGTTCTCATTGTTAGTTGCCTTACTTGCATATACTGCATGAATTTTTTGCTTGTTTATTGAAAACTTAGATGTTATTTTGTTTACCCTGTTGTTCTTGTTCCTGTGGTTCCTGTCATTTTAATTGAACAATGACCACCAAATGTGGGATGAGCAAGAGGTGTGAAGTCCTTGGGTATATGCATGATACACACCATGCTAGCACTGTGTCCATCTACTTAAATGGCTTTTTCAGCGCTTCTTTATTCTACTATTTATCATGTTTCATCAATGCAGGCATACAATTCATTGAAAATTGTCAACCCGTTTCATAACAGCTCACTTGGCCATATTAACCCCAAATGTCAAAACTTGAACTGTGGAATAGCAAATCTATGCTCATTGAGTACAACACTGGCCTTGCAAACATTTCTTTCAGTCAATTCGCCATTGCTGCATTCCAGCAATTCTACCATTATATGCGGAATTTTATTGGGTTTTGTCTAATCGTGTCATTTGCTTTTTCTTCATTTCCATCCAGCTGGCTGCCGAGCCAACTTTCCAGCCAACAGCCACCTAAAAGTCCAGGATGCTTTCTGTTTGCCTTGCAGGTCATTGATATTGGCAAGACATGCCATATCACTTGCTTGACTGCCAGTTTAATCAGCGGGTCTGTTCTTCATGGTTTATACGGTGGACAAATACAGTGAAATACATAGGAATAACTTTACAGCCTTTTCCTTGTAAGCCTAATGAGCACTATCCACACAGATATGCAAGTTAAGCCCAATGAGGATTATCCGCACAGTGATTACCAGAACAACTTTTTTCATTTGGCTTACTCAGACACATCCATGGAGCATATGTTGTTAAGTTTCAAGCCCTGGAGACGCCACTCCAGCCTTGCTCCTGAGTGAAAAAACAACACGGAAGCTGCCTGTCTACAGAGTATAAGTCCCACCTGATTAGCGTAGGGAAAGGACACCACAGGTCAGCTTTGATAGTGGGAGGGATCATTACGTTCTACTGGCCGACTGTCACCCACCTCAAGCCCGGCAGCCGTCCGGTCAGTAAGGTGTTGGCCTGCCAAAATCTGCCTTATCCAGTGGGTGCCTGGAGCTCAACATTTTGTTCAGGATGACAAACAGAAATAAATTTCTCACGAGACAAGAGAAACAGGAAACCAACAAATAAGACTCCAGCTCTTTGATTCACAATCTGAAATGTATGCACCATGTGCACAGGCATCTCTGATGACCTCAGGGAGGTTGAGAACACGAGGAAGACGGCCATCATCGACAAAGAGCTCACCAGACTAAATGTCAACATAGCTGCCCTCCAGGAATCCGGGCTCAACTTGAGAGGCTCCATCAAAGAGGAACACTCTGCCTTCTTCTAGAAAGGTCAAAAATCAGAGGAGCCCCGCCAGCACGGGGTGCGCTTCGCCATCAAACGAGTGGCGCAATGTCCATAACTGATTGCATCACCTTCCTCTTGATAGTGTTCCAACGTTTCCTATTTCCTCGAGTCTTCCTTCTCCGACTGCCTAGTCTTTCTTGGACTTTCCCCTTTTCGGACTTCACTCGTCGAATCACCCTATTCGAGCGCTGAAAACAAACTGTTTCCTTAAATGACAAAATTATCCCTAAATCTCTATATGTACCACTTTCTAGATGAAATTGAATAAGATAAATTGTATAACAGCACTTGCATCAACACATGTCCATGAAATTGAATAAACGATACATAATATGGAACCAAGACATATTAAGCAAATTTGCATATAGTTACCATGGAAATTTAGTGACAGTCTGTAGGTAATTGACTTTGAAATCGATCAATCATTATATTTGCATTCATTCTGCGTCCATTTTCATTTCACCATTTCCGGATATATAAAACATGAAACACATACTGAACTTGTTCAACACTGTTGACACTTTTTTCGTTTTTTTAAACAACATATTCATTTCATAATTATACCAATTGATTGGTCGAAGAATGTGAAAGAATCGTTTGCTGCTTTGCAACCGTCGTGTCTTTCCTTTTTTGACATCAGAATGAGAAACACGTGCAGATGCTATGAATTTGTTATGTATTGTGATATGTTAACTGTAATAATTTCAACACAGTAGTTTAACATCTATAACTATAGCAATGCTATCACTAACACAAAAGTATAATTTTTAATTCATTATACATTGCACTTTAATAGAGTAGTTCCAATTTATAAGTGAAGAAATGAATCAATTTTACAGATCGGTAAATACATCCAGATGATTCCCGAAATATGATGCAAGTGAGTTTGTGCAGTACATATATATAACAATAATGTTAGAATTTCTTGTTTCTTTTTTGAATCTGTGAAAGCAAAATGTAAGCTCATTAAAATTGTGATTTAGACTGCCTTACCTTAAAGAATATAATAATTGCAGCGACGAGAACTCCAATACTTTGTATAAGGTCTCCAACCACATGAATAAAGGCCGCCTTAACGTTGAGGTTGAAATGTCGCTTCTTATGATCTTTTCTATTAGAATTCTTTAATACGTCACTTGAATTATTTTCTAGCTGTACAGTGCCATATGCGGTTTCATTTTCGACAAGACGATCTGTTGGTGAGAAGGGGTTAAAATGGTCCGATTCTGTGGAAGTGGACTCTCGGCATGTTTGCCATGGCTATGGTGGGGGTGCTGATGTAGGGAAAACCCCATTCTGTGAAGGAATGGTGCAATGCGTTATATGTATGACACATTACATGATTGAAAACTAAAAATAATATTTAAAAACCAAGATATTTTTGTGAGAAAAAAAATTAATTGCTATTCATTCTATAATACTAATGTACAAATTTCGTTTGGATATAGTGTTGCATCAAACCAGAATTTGAATAAGTAGCAAAAAGGATTGACATTAAACAATTACACAACTACACCTCACATTGTTTGACATAATGATGAATATGTAACATTCTGAAAAGCCATAATTAACAATAATATCAACGATTTTAATTATAGTGAAATCATTCCATTGCAGTCAGAAGGTAAAATTGTGGCTGGATACGTAATATTGCTATTTAAAGAAATTTAAAACTGTAGATAAAATTAAATAAAATTAAGAGAAACGTCAGACCTGGCTGGATTTAAGATGGTTTTGACTTAAGAGAGGGAATCATTATAGGAAGTTCCAATTTTAATTCATAGTACAATATGCGGCAGGAATTGATGAAATATAATTCAAATTTGTGCAAAGAATGAGTTTGTGGTTCAAGGTTTTCCATAATAGTTTGCTATCTCAATGACTCATCTGTTAGTGTTGAATGTTACACACAGTGCAGTATAATAACATATTTAAATGCAGTGTGTCATATGATATTTATATAACAATTTGACATGTGATATTAAGATGTTTTGTGCAATGTATTATGTTTAACTGTAGGGGACCCGAACGGATCACTGCCATCTCACCTCTGTCTGCGTGGGTTCGAGTCCAAGATTCGGCCAAAGTGGGTATGTGGGAAAACTTGCCATTAGCTTCTCATATGTCGGTGGTTCTGTCCGGGACTTTTCCCGGGTTCTTCCTCCACCATTAATACTGACCGCGATGTATAGCCTATCTTGTGTTTAAAAATGGCGTTAAACCCTACAACAACTTATGTTTAACTGTACAATGTTAAAGCTCTCTGGGACACACACACACACACACACACACACACACACACACACACATATTAATACTGGCCACCATGTATAGCCTATCATGTGCTGAAAAATGGCGTTAAACCCTACAACAACAACAACAACATCAGCAACAACTTATGTTAACTGCAGAGTGTTAAAGCTCTCAGGGACTCCAGCTTCCATATTTTCAAATGACGTACCTTTTTTTCTCTGTCACACTTCACCATCATGTACCTGTCTTATCCTTAAATTCTTCCCCTTTATATATTTTGGTCAGCCTTAGAATAACTAAAGGCTGGACTTAAATAAACGGATATTGAAAAACTGTGCATAATGAACAGTTAATCTATATCACAGTAATTGTTTTGTGTAACGGACTGACTATCTGAAAGTTACTCTGACCTGACTTCAAAGAAACTAAACGCTGTGGAATATGTTTCAACGTGTATGTCTGAATTGACAAGTTTTGTTGGCAAATAAACAATGTGATACGTATCTGTACAGTGCGACATGATATTTATACATCTATGTACAATCTGATATTTTTATATGTACTATGAGATATATGATATTTATATGTACAGTGCAACATATGTACATGTACAATGGAGCAGGATATATGTACATGATGTGATATATGATATTTATATGCACAATGGGATATATTATATTTTATTTACAGTGCAACATGTTGAGTGTACGTACAGTGCGACATGATATTCACATGTCGAATGTCATATATGATATTTATATGTAGAATGAGATATATTCATATGCATAATGATCTATGATATATATATATATATATATATATATATATATATATATATATATATATATATATATATATACATATATATATATAATGAGAAATATGATGCTTTTATGTATAATTAGATATATGAAACTTTTATTTATAATTATATATATATATGATATTTATATGGATAATGTGATTTATGATATTTATATGTATACTGATATTTATATGTGTAATGATATTTATATGTATGATGAAATATATGATATGTATATGTATAATGATATTTAGGGGTCTTTCATTAATTATGTCAACAAAATGGGGCGGGGGGAGAGGGTTTGAAGAAGTTTTGACAATTGTTGACATGGGAGAGGAGGGGGGTTCACGACAAATTGACACCAGCAATGTTATTATTTACAATAAATTTAAAAAGTTAAATAAAGGAAATAGGAAAATAGGAAGATTATAGAAGCTAGAATATAAAGTCTCATTTTTTCATGAATTCAAAGTGTTATAGTCAATTTGAAATATGTTAAACAAGTTAAACAAATGTATTAAAATGTATTTGCAGACCTTTTAATTTTCATAATTCTACTTTTAGCATAAAAGCCAGCCGTATAAAATATTGTTAGTTTTGGGGGTGGGTGGGGAATTGACATAACTTTATTAGGAGCTCACTGAAAGTTTGACAGTTGTTGACAACGTGTGGGGGAGGAAGGGGAGGAAATTGCCTAAAAATTGTTGATATAATAAATGAACATCCCCTTATATGTATGATGATATTTATGTGTACGATAATATATAATGATATTTACATGTATTATGATATTTATATGCATAATTATATTTATATGTATGATAATATATAATGATATTTACATGTATAATGTGATACATGATATCTATATGTATAATGATATTTACATGTATAATGTGATACATGATATTTATATGTATAATGTGATACATGATATTTATAAGTATAATGATATTTAGATGTAATTTGATATATTACATTTATATGTATAATGATATTTATATGTATAATGCGATACATGATATTTATATGTATAATGTGATACATAATATTTAAATGTATAATGTGATACATGATATTGATAAGTAGAGTGTGACACATGATATTTATATGTATAATGTGACGTGCGATATTTATATGTATAATGAGATATGTGATATTTATATGTATAATGTGACATGTGATATTTATATGTATAATGTGATATGTGATATTTAAATGTATAATGTGATACATGATATTTAAATGTATAATGTGATACATGATATTTAAATGCATAATGTGATACATGATATTTAAATGTATAATATGATATGTGATATTTATATGTATAATGTGATATGTGATATTTATATGTATAATGTGATATGTGATATTTATATGTATAATGTGATATGTGATATTTATATGTATAATGCGATACATGATATTGATATGTATAATGCGATACATGATATTTAAATGTATAATGTGATACATGATATTTAAATGTATAATGTGATACGTGATATTTATATGTATAATGTGATACATGATATTTAAATGTATAATGTGATATGTGATATTTAAATGTATAATGTGATATGATATTTATATATATAATGTGATATTTAAATGTATAATGTGATACATGATATTTAAATGTATAATGTGATATGTGATATGTATATGTATAATGTGATACATGCTATTTATATGTATAATGCGATATGTGCTATTTATATGTATAATGTGATATGTGATATTTATATGTATAATGTGATATGTGATATTTATATGTATAATGTGATATGTGATTTTATATGTATAATGTGATATGTGATTTTATATGTAAAATGTGATATGTGATACTTAAATGTATAATGCGATACATGATATTGATAAGTAGAGTGTGACACATGATATTTATATGTATAATGTGACGTGCGATATTTATATGTATAATGTGATATGTGATATTTATATGTATAATGTGATATGTGATATTTATATGTATAATGTGATACATAATATTTAAATGTATAATGTGATACATGATATTTAAATGTATAATGTGATACATGATATTTAAATGTATAATGTGATACATGATATTTAAATGTATAATGTGATATGTGATATTTATATGTATAATGTGATATGTGATTTTATATGTATAATGTGATATGTGATTTTATATGTATAATGTGATATGTGATACTTAAATGTATAATGCGATACATGATATTGATAAGTAGAGTGTGACACATGATATTTATATGTATAATGTGACGTGCGATATTTATATGTATAATGTGATATGTGATATTTATATGTATACTGTGACATGTGATATTTATATGTATAATGTGATATGTGATATTTATATGTATAATGTGATACATAATATTTAAATGTATAATGTGATACATGATATTTAAATGTATAATGTGATACATGATATTTAAATGTATAATATGATACATGATATTTAAATGTATAATGTGATATGTGATATTTATATGTATAATATGTGATATTTATATGTATAATATGATATGTGATTTTATATGTATAATGTGATATGTGATTTTATATGTATAATGTGATATGTGATATTTAAATGTATAATGCGATACATGATATTGATAAGTAGAGTGTGACACATGATATTTATATGTATAATGTGACGTGCGATATTTATATGTATAATGTGACATGTGATATTTATATGTATAATGTGACATGTTATATTTATATGTATAATGTGATATGTGATATTTATATGTATAATGTGATACATGATATCTATATGTATAATGATATTTACATGTATAATGTGATACATGATATTTATATGTATAATGTGATACATGATATTTATAAGTATTATGATATTTATATGTAATTTAATATATTACATTTATATGTATAATGATATTTATATGTATAATGCGATATATGATATTTAAATGTATAATGCGATACATGATATTTATATGTATATAATGACGTGCGATATTTATATGTATAATGTAATATGTGATATTTATATGTATAATGTGATATGATATTTATATGTATAATGTGATATATGATATTTAAATGTATAATGTGATACATGATATTTATAAGTACAGTGTGACGAGATATTCATATGTATATTGTTATTAACTACTTATAAATTAATATTCTTAAAGTGATGACATGTGAAGATTTTTAAAATAAATTCATTTCGTTTTTGTGCTGTTTCGTCACTAAAATTATATAGTTTTATGTGAGATAGCATTTGTTTAAGAAAATGTTAACTATTACACTACTCAATTGTTTCAAGTGTCTAAAATAAATGAAAGCTATTACCTGAGATAGAGTTTGAAAATGTGTCAAAATCTTTGATTGACAATATTTTTGTTAGTTTTAAAATATAATTTTCTTCAGACAAGTTTGGCCAGCCCCCCCCCCCCCAGCCCCCACACCAAGTAAAAACAAACTATTAAATTCTAGTAACAAACACCAAGAGTGAAAAACAAAACATTAATTCTTAATCTATGGAGAAAACATTCTGCAAAATCATGGAAACGTAAACTTTCAACTTGTGCTACAAACACCTCAATATGCGTTACATTATAAAAATGTGCAGTTATTTTGTTTCAAAAACTGGAATATAATGTTTCATAAACTCACATCAAATTGAATACCACTCCACAACTGGCTGTGATTAGCATGATGGTGGCATTGATTTCGTAAGATGGATTTATTACTCTTTCAACACCTACGTATACCAACACTCCTGTTAATACCCACAACAGCAAAATTGATGTCAAGGCTCCTAGTATCTCTGAAGAAAACAATCAAAGTATTCATAATACTGATCACATGCAATGATGATCTAATCAGAGGGATTACCATTATATACGTGACATAAATATTTATCTTATATTATATTATGTTATGTCACATTATTATTACAATATTTTTATTATTAAAGTATGTAAAGTCTTGTAGCATCAAAATGAGAGTAGTGGAAAGAAGACTGTAAAAAAAAACTAAAAACAAAAGAGTAATGTTCAATACTTGTATTAAGAAAATACTAAACAATGCTTTCATCTCAAGTGTAAAATCAAATATTTTTCACTAGAGCAGTGCAGCTTATTATAACCAACACTTAAATATCGCAGTGGAATTGCAATATAAAAATACATAAACAAAGTTCTCAAATTTCATTTTATTTAAGCAATATAAACACGAAATATATACAAGCCTTAAAAATAAAAGCGATGGGCAATTAGCAGCACTAAGGGTTAGCATAATGCAATAAATCATGTAGAGTACCATGGCATAAAACTATATTGGGAAATATTGATATCCATGTTCAATTTCTGATCACCTGCAATTACCATCATCCCTCTAAAAACATACAATCTTAATTTTAATTGACACTGTCTCCTCTCTTATCTCATAAAGGGATAAATGATTAAAAAATGTATTCAGAATAATCAGACAGAAAATATCTAAGAAATTTCTTTTTATAAGCATCTTGCTTTGAAATTGCTCAACATAAAGACTCTCAAGCAATAGCAGTTATGCCCCTTTACTAAAAACGAATCACTTGCAGTACCAAAGGTATGTGCAGCTAATCATAAATGACATGCCATGTTACGATTCCAAACACAGACTATTGTGTGTGTGTGTATGTGTGTGTGTGTGTGTGTATAAGCATACATGCCAGAGCTATGGCACTGTGCATTGTAAAGGGCATTATTTATTCAATTTGATCTGGATGGTCTTAATTACAAACGTGGATATAAATGTAAGTGCATGCAGGAATGAGCCATGACTATAAAAATAAGAGGCTTAAATGGCCAGAGATTGGTCACCGGACTGAAACATGTCAATCAGTCGAATGCAAGAACAATTGGTAAAGAAATGTTGATCAGTAAAATGCTTTCATATAAATTTCATCCAGTACTGGTTAACGTCAGATGGACCTAAAACAGCTTTTATGGTTTCTCTATTTGACCGCTTCATTAACATTTGCTGGCACATCAGGGAAATTTATCCATTAATAAAATGCTTCTATACTAGGACACACTGTCTTTGGTCATCATGAGTATGAATCTGAAAACAACTCTATCCTAGATTATGCCACTCTGTGGCAACGCAATAAAGTATGTACCACTTAAACTTCGATGTAGATGAGACAGGAAACTCCTGACCCAGCACACCAATATATGTTGGATTTCCCGCTGTGTAAAGAGTAATGATGCTGATATTGTCGCTTGATCCCTCCAGACTCCAAGTTTAAATTCTTTTCTGCCCCACTAGTTAAGCCTCGTCGAGTAAATTTCCACGGCGGATGGACACTGCATCTTGAATCAAAAATTGCTATTTTGCGCGTTTGTCGCCTACTCATTTGAATTTATCGATGCCGCTAAATGCCATGAAGAATAAAAATACCATACGATGATGAAACACAAAACAACATTGCCAGGAATATTCGCCAAGTCACTTGTTAGCGACGCTACTTTTTGTCCTTTTAACGCTGGAGTCAACGCACGTCTTGTTGGCAAGTCCCTCACCAGCAGTTGGTACGGACGACGATTTTACTTTATTGGTCCCCATGTTGAGCTAACCTGCCATTGTGACGGCAACATTTTTGACTAAAGCTGACGCAGCATTTAACTTGAAAATCGGAATAGCGTCACCTGGGTTGATTGGGGTGGGTAAATGTTATTTTGTTTCTGTTCATATTAACTGTTCCTGTCATAGTGCCGCCCGATCTGCTCGATGTGTACTCTGTCACGTAATCAGCGCTTGCAGCGTACGTATTATCCCCTGGATACGACTGTGATAATGATATCTGATTTAATTAACTGGATTAGCGTGGTGTGCCTACAATAATGAACATGTACCTCGATATGCTATGATCACTCTACCGTTCATATTTTTTAATCCGCTTATCGAGAAACCGCCAAGACGAGAGTACTTTGCTAACTTTTGATTAACATCCACATAATTTACATCATCAGTGTCACCTGGAGGAAAATCTGACGGTAAACATGTGATCTTTTCACCGTTGTAGAATGACAGGGTACCAGGAATTCTATCGCCACTCTTCCTAACTTTGAAATTGTTTAGTGTATTTAGCTGATTTAAGCTAGCAGCCTGATATGGAATATACCGTTGGTAAAAGATACGTCGCCTCTAAATTTATATATTTGTACCCTCTAAACTGAGGTCTCACGTCATATTGTCGCCGGCCTTGCTTACTTTAAAATCGTTTACAGCATTTAACTGGCTCATATTGGCGGGCTGTGACAAATTACCGCTGTGTTATGGATAGACTATCTCTAAATTTATACTGTTTTTGCCGTTAATATTGAGGAATTCTGTCATACTGTCAACATCGCGCAAAACATACACGTCACTGTCGTCACCTCCACCATTCCCTCCATCGCCTATTGCCGTCCAAAAGTTGGTAAAATATGATATTTTATTGGTATATTTTGTGTAATAAGAGCATCATTAATTTTGACACAGAGAAAGTAACCTCTCATAAACAAAAAATTAATTTACCGAATTGCCATTACCTGATCATCGGCCGAACTGACTGATTTAGGTAAAATAAACTTGATACGCTGCAAAAATCTGATATCCCACAACAATCCCGAAAAGATTGATAACAGAGCGATCATGAAAGATATTGGTAGCGATCTAGACGACAATGATGTAATAGACCAGGCAAAATTCAATGATGATGATGTAGCGGTTATCTCAACTGAATCTTTTATCACGGTGGATGAAAAAATTAAAAGATTATTGTATCAATTATAAAATTTGCTCTATAAGATCATTTACTCAAGAGATGGAGATGAAGATAACAAAGAAAAAGACAATTACCTAGATGAAGATGAAGATAACAAAGAAAAAGACAATTACCTGAGATGAAGATGAAGATAACAAAGAAAAGGACAATTACCTGAGATGAAGATGAAGATAACAAAGAAAAAGACAATTACCTGAGATGAAGATGAAGATAACACAGAAAAACACAATTACCTGCCGGCTGATATTGTTACCACCATCATTTTTAAACACAACGATTAGACGAAAAAGTATTGATGAGGATGTTAGAGTATTTATACAAGACGGAGAGTCAGTGTACGAGAATTATATTAATAACTTCAACAAACTTAAATAAAATAATCTGAAGAGACTTAATGACAGATTGTTAAGGGAAGGGTATGGAGGCACAATAACAACTTATCAATCTACCGATGAAATGATCGATCGACTGTTATCATTAGCGTCATCAGGCAGCGGTAGAAATGAGTTGATTGAAATATTGGATCATCTTAGAAGAAACGGCGCCATAACAGCTGAGAAACATAAAACACTATACAATGACCTGGCCTAATTTTATCTACGTGTGTTATATGATGCAGTCTCTTACACTACTGTTCGACTCAAAGCAATCAACAGAAAACAGTTCAAATTGTTCTGTTACGAGGACACCGCCGATATTTGACACGAAGACACAATACAAGATGGTATTGATTTCAGCAACAATATGTGTCGTCAATATTCAATATCATGTATGGTGTAAACGACAATTTTTGCTACTCAACTGGAGTGTGGTCATCTATCATAATACCGCCGGGGATTTATAACGCCACTGATTTAAATACTGTGATAAAACAGTTACTATTGATACGAACAAATTTCTTTTAGAGCCTATTTATAATATAAGACCACGATAAAAGAATAGATTTCTTGTTGATTTGATCCACCGTTAACATAATAGGGTGGCTGTTACGATTTTACAAGGTACAGTACGCTTTAAGTGCCGCAACGATGACATACAAGGGTGAAATGGCTATTCGTATCACTGAGCTAGCACTAGCCTTGCAAACTGCTCGATTGCGGAATGGTCTCTTATCTTAACTGGAAGAGGAGGACAAACAATTGCTCATTTTCATCAAACGTCCTACCTAGATCGCTGTTACAAGTTCAGGTGAGACAGATGATATACTATCCACTCAACGTAATAAAACTAACGAGCATTAGAATGACACTAATCGATCAATCGGGCAGTAAAATTGATCTTAATAACAAGCAGGTGACATATTATTTGCATGTAAGGAGGATCGTTTAATTGTATGAATAACTATAAAATAATAACGAGTAAGAATGAAGAATCGCAAAATTTATAGGAGAAAGGTAGTTGGAGGAATTGTTGGGAATATTTTCTCTAAATTAGTTGAAAATTTAACTGCCATAGCTCACAATGGTGTCCCAATCGCAGCTGAGGCAACAAAGGCGTTTTCTACCGTAGGACACACAACTGCTGACGAAATATAAAGCAAACCACCACCTACTGTTGCAGAAGTAACAGAAGTGGTTAGTGAAGTGGCGCCAAGAAAAGAAACAGTGGTAGATATGACAGAAATAACAAAACATTATTGTACCCGCAGGGTGAAGAAATAGTTAAAAAATTAAAGCAGTCTACGGCAAGATGAGTACCGATCTTTTGACAATTTTGTATAACCAACAAAATAAGGAAGTGATGTTGACGATAAATTATTCAGACTTTAGCAAAACCGATGATTTCGATACCGCAACGACCAAGTTTGAGTACACTGAGTACTTGGACTGCAACACAAACGACCCAAATCAGGCTAGGCAGAGGAAATCAAATACATGAAACGAGGATATTCATATTCTGCCTCACAAAACCTTTCTTGAGGTAAGAAGATTTATAAGCTGGTGTGGCTTTTGCTGCTGGTTCACTGATCAAGTTACAAAACAACGGTTGGAATATTTTCAAAAACGCCTGATACCAGATTGCTAATAAAACAATCGAGGATGTTTCTAAATATTTACCAACTGCCAGCACAATGTTAATGTTATTTCATTTATCGACGACTACTCGAGAAGTGCGACAATTAATATGTTCTGGTTCAAAGGAAGCCTGTAATGGAGGCGCTTGAAATTTAGAATTCTTTCCTCTAGGAAATCCAATTGATCATAGAGCTGATGGGGCGACTGATCTGGTGTTGGTATTAAATTATTTTATTGGGATTAATCCACAGTTAGATATTGCCCTACCAGTTGTCGCCACGAATGAATCCGCAGTTAGATATTGCCCTACCAGTTGTCGCCACGAATGAATCCGCAGTTAGAGCGTCACTGACAATAGTTTCTAATGCACTCAGTATCGACACACCTGGTGGAGCCGACAATGGGGTTGCGATGCTCAATAAAGTAAATGAAATAATACCAATTGGGTCAGTCAGATCGATTTGTAAAACGTTGATGGTCGCAAATAGAAGAGCATTCGCTGACAGTTGGGCGTCGGGAGCATTCACTCACAGTTGGGTATCGGTATCCATGTTTCTGCCGTTATCATCAATCTTTGGATTTTGTCGGGACGTGAACACAGTTTTCAGAGGTGTGTAGCACACGCTTATCACTAATCGAAAACAATCAGCTGAATACATTCACAAAGCGGCCAGTGTCGCCAATGGGGCGTTTGCTATAACATTCCTGTCGCTGACGATGTCAAAAGTGGTGCCCTCAGTAACTCGCACTAATGAAAACATTAGAGACATTCAGGAGAAATACTAATACAATAATACCAATTGGGTCAGTCAGATCGATTTGTAAAACGTTGATGGTCGCAAATAGAAGAGCATTCACTGACAGGTGGGCGTCGGGAGCATTCACTCACAGTTGGGTATCGGTATCCATGTTTCTGCCGTTATCATCAATCTATGAATTTTGTCGGGACGTGAACACAGTTTTCAGAGGTGTGTAGCACACGCTTATCACTAATCGAAAACAATCAGCTGAATACATTCACAAAGCGGCCAGTGTCGCCAATGGGGCGTTTGCTATAACATTCCTGTCGCTGACGATGTCAAAAGTGGTGCCCTCAGTAACTCGCACTAATGAAAACATTAGAGACATTCAGCAGAAAACTTTACTTTGTGCAAAATCAGATATAAACAGATACCAGTTACCAGATCATACAGCTGGAGAATAACGAGCTCGCCACGAGAGCAATTGCCACGCCATATTTTCGTTGTGTTTAAGTGAGGATCTGGCACAGTGTTTAAGCGAGGACCTGGCACAGAACCACGTGATTATTATTTTAAAATTTTTCCAACATTTTGATCTGAGGGTAATATACGCTTCAATAAATTCACGAAGGTAACCAGACAGACACTTTGAATGTGATTTTAGAGGAACAACAATAAATGGCTAGAGAGCCTACGCAATGATGCAGGAACCAATGCAAAAATATCAAACCGCTGGTGACCACATACTTATCAGTCGATGAGCTTGTAACAAACTACCCTATTTTTTATGTAAGTAAAATCCGGGGAAAAAACCGGGCTTATCAGCCGAAAAAGAAAAAGTTGTACGCTGGGGTTAATACAGCTGTTCCTTTTTGGCGCTTGCGCTCTTGTCACGTTTGATCTTTACATTACGCTTGATGCCATCAACCAAGATGAGTGTTCAAGTGTTATAACCAATAAGAAACACAATAAAAAAATTATATTGACTATAGTAATGCCTTATTTTGTTTGAAGTAAATTTGAGTGAAGTACAGATCAGAAAACTGACCAGTGCTGCGTCATCACGAAAGAATGTATCGTTGAAAATTGATCCCGGAGCAACAGGTGTAAAACCAAGAGTCAAATGAAAAAGGTAACAATAGGGTCACCGTTTATCCTGAATCTGTCAGGTGCCTAAGTAAAGCAAATGAGTAAAACTTGCGGAGTATTTCTACAGGCAATATCGACGTTAATAACGACTATCGAGCCGAAAGTATTGCTCATACGAGGAACACTGAGAATTGCGGAAGCATCAGGGGAAAGACAAAAAGATAAGGAACTGAGGGCGGCGGTGCCGACAATCGGCTCTCGAGGGGCAGTGGAATAAAATTTAATTTGTATAAACCAATTAAATATTAAAAAACAACGAAATAAACATACAAAAATACAAAATCAGCGCCATCGATGAAATGAGGCCTCATTGAGCCAGTACTTGCGAGATAGCGGAAAGTCTACTGCCGAACCTTCTGGGAATGGTACGAAGGCAAATGCTGAAACGGATAACGCAAACTACCCCGTCCATAAAACAAATCGTTGCACCATGAAGTAATTTTGTATATAGAGAAGAAGCTGGATGGTGTAAGACTTTCATTGGTATGTATAGTAAGGACCAGTTGCCAAAGCGACGACATTTTGGTTATTCATGCATCATAAACGTATGCTTTCTGTGACGGTTAGATAACACAAAGTCGCATTGTACAACAATAATTACTTTGATTAGTTTGGATTGTCTCAGTGTAATAGGATTAAGGATTACTAAAGAGACACAATAAACCGTTCTTCGAGACGGTTACAACCTCTTGGGACGAATGCCTGTAGATATTCCATAAATTTCATCAGATACATGAATAAATACGAGTGGATGAAAACAGCAAATTCGTTGATTTTTTTTGTTCAGTTGGATTCAAATTCATGATTAAACAACGATGATATAGCATATTTTTTAATATCTAAAATATAAGTATACCTACTGTTTAAAATATACAAAACCAACAGAAATGTTCAACCCTGACGAAGTAACGACAAAACTTAAAGGAAGGATAATAAAGAGTATTTGTGAGTTTTGTAGAAGAACGAAAAGTGTGCTCGTTAAACATGAAGTCACCAGATTTACCATGCAGTGGCCAGATCAGATTTACCATGCAGTGGTCAGATCAGATTTACTATGCAGTGGTCAGATCAGATTTACCATTCAGTGGTCAGATCAGATTTACCATTCAGTGGTCAGATCAGATTTACCATGCAGTGGTCAGATCAGATTTACCATTCAGTGGTCAGATCAGATTTACTATGCAGTGGTCAGATCAGATTTACCATGCAGTGGTCAGATCAGATTTACCATGCAGTGGTCAGATCAGATTTACCATTCAGTGGTCAGATCAGATTTACTATGCAGTGGTCAGATCAGATTTACCATGCAGTGGTCAGATCAGATTTACCATGCAGTGGTCAGATCAGATTTACCATTCAGTGGTCAGATCAGATTTACTATGCAGTGATCAGATCAGATTTACCATTCAGTGGTCAGATCAGATTTACCATTCAGTGGTCAGATCAGATTTACTATGCAGTGGTCAGATCAGATTTACTATGCAGATAAATTTCTTTTAATAAGGACAGTTAAATAACAATGCGTGGTTTAGATGAAGATTACAATGAGGACAATAAGATCGTTGTCTATTGCAAAATGTGCAGCCGTAGAAAGGTCATCGGAGAAACTTATCAGCTTGAGCCAATATTGAAGAGGATTACAGAGGGAAAAATGATTTTCATAATTTAATAGGAACAATACCACGGCCAAAGAGATGATGGACACTTCCCAAACATAAATACACTGTCCCATGGGATCCGTTGAATGAGCAACTCGATGAAAACGATCAGCCAAGAACCGTATAATTAGGAAGATGAATCTGCTTTCGGACACGACATTTCTTAGAGAGACTACTCTGACGATAAAAATAACTGTGAAAGATTAATATTGGATGAGTTGTCAGCGAAGAAACCTAACGACATGCATGAGTGGTGTGATAGACGTCTTGTTCAGGGAATAATAGGATAAAAAAAATTACAATGAAAGGACTTAAACAGGCGAAAACCTCGAGCCAAAGTTAAACTGCAGCTGTGTCTGGAGTGGCGTTGTATGGTGACTCTCTGGGCAGCAACCATAGAAGCAACTAGATCCAAGACAGATTTTAGTGAGTCCATGTCAAGCGAACAGAAAGAAGAAAAGGTTGGGTTGAGACATTGCGTTGAAAGGCGGGGCTTGTAGAAACTGCTCATATTTCATTAGCTGCAATCCTAATCAGACCCGCCTGATCTTGTGTGAAATCATAGTACACTGACTGGACGAATTCCTATACAAGAGAGATAACGCTTGTGAGGTTACATCTCGTTGACATCTTGACCACGATGGACTTCGTGCGCTTCAAATATCGTAGGAGTGTCGTTTTTGAAACCTATCTCCTCTCGAAGTATCGATCAACGAGAGGGGTCTTAAAGTTTATGTTTTCGATTCTATTAGCAGGAGGTCAGTTGCTAGCAATAAAACATGTTATATTATTTAAGCGATTCAAAGTGGCGATCTAGTTTCGTATTTTACATAGGGTTAGAATTTGTAAGAAAAAGAATTTCCCTGGGTTTTCTCACTAGTTATCCTGGCTAATTCAAAAGACCTTGTCTGTCTTAGGTATTTTTCAAATAACTTTTAATTCCTTTTATTTTGGTGTATGATTGATGGGTGTAATATGGGATATATATCGTATACAGCTTGGGCGTACTCCAGATGTGCACCTCTCAAAAACGTGCTGGCTCCACTTGGTCATTTTCACTTCCTGAATTTCAGAGGTAAATTGTTAAAAGAAGAGCCGATAACATTGTTTACATTTTATATATTTGGTATTTCATTTATTGCACTTTCAGAAGCTGATATTGTCTAGTTTGACCAAATTCATTTCCCTATTTTAATAGCTGCTACGTATGGTGTACTTTTAACAGATTCAGACTGATTTGTGGAACACAAATTAGCATTCACTTTAGGTAGCAGTGTGCAAAGATCATTTACAATTTCCAAAAGTACAATATCGAACAGAAATGCCAGCCACATTACATTAAAGTAGTATAGAGGTATGCCAACATTCTCTCCACTGTACATCTTTTAAATAGAAACAACTTCACTTGACATACGTCACACTCTAAAATGTACATAATAACTGGTGGGCACCTCCTAACTGTCTGAACAAAAGTGTAGGTAGTTTGGATCCGCGGTCAAAACATGATGTTCACCTACTCTCGATGCAAGATATCAGGATGTGTGCTTTGAATGATAGATGCATCAGCTCTTCAGTTGGCTAAGGTTCGAACTTAGCAGAATCAGCACTGTTAGAGGAAAGCATAAGCCCATATTCCATAGACAGTCCATGCATTTGGATTCGAGAATAGTGAGACGAAAGTAAGTAGGTTGTTGCTCTACCTTGCCGCAAGCAGTCTCTGTTATTGGTCAACTCCACAAGTTTCACACTCGTTGGAAGATAGATGGGTATAGGGACCACGCTGTGTACAGTAGCTGTTCCCTCATTTATATGGAATCGGCCACAATATTTAGCCAGACCGGAATCTGTCGTAACTGAATACGTATTTCGTGATGGGTAAAACAACGAAAGTAGACATATATCAACATGCATAGTTTTCTTGGTTCCGAAGATAATTCACCACCACTATATTTTCAGATCTAATTAAGACTGTTTTTCGAATGATCTCTTCCGCTGTTCTGTCTCGTAATGCCAGTATCTGCTTCTGCAATATGTCGGCCTGTATGGCTTCTGTTAGAGTATCCACCATGGAGAGGACTGATGAGAGGGCTGGGACCAGATGAATGAGATGCAGAGCCTCTCCAAAACAAATTGCATCAATCATGAATAGTGATGAAAGTGATTGGTCATGAAATGAAGAATAGGAGTAGTATGGCACCAACATGAAGGCTGCCTCTGAGAGATAGAAGTGACAGACCCTTGTTTGGAGTTAGGAGACCTAGAGGAAGACAAAACCTGTTTTCCCTGTCCCATACATTCCTGTCTGCGAAAAGGAGGATAAGACTATATGATGTTGCTTGCTAAACTAGATACTGTTGCCACGTATGAGTATCACCTAATGATATATCTGATACCTCCCAGCCCGTCTCCGAGACTGTACGTGACAAAACTTTAGAGGCATCTTCTGTGCTATCTGTGTTCTTATTTTCTATATGCGACCTTCAAATTGGAATGGCGACGGGGAAGGAAGGGATATTAATATTTCTACGTGGTGAGTATTGGGCGAGGGAGAATGTAATAGAGTATGCATTTATGTTATACCTATGTTATAGTTGTTGGTGTGTTAGCTATAGCGTGATGAGCCACCCCATTATTGACTTTGGAAATGCAACATACCGCATTTTAGACGAGATCGCAATCGACCTTCATTGCCAATCGGTACACTACGAGACAGGTAACATCCAGTGTATTGGAAATGGATACCACATTCCGCACATGTTTTGATGTAACTTTAAAAACATGTGTACACCTAGCAATGCAGATATGACATATTTTCGGCTGTCAAAATCATTGTGAAAGCTAGACACATGCGATTGATAGGTGTTGCTGCGAGCCCTGTACCAATACAGAACAAATGCCTCGTAATTACTAGAATTGTTTATTGTTTCTAATAAACAAGCAGCTTTTTCCGCTCTCAACAATGATGGGACAAAATTCTGAAGGATGGATGTACGTCATCCTTTTCACCCGAAGCCTTGACTTTGTAAGCTGTATTTATAACTTGGGGGTGCGGGGTGCGGGGTATATCTCATTATATGTACGAAGGGTCGATCTGGGTAGCATTGTCAACATAAGACATTGTTGTTGATGGTACGGATGAATAATGTTTGAAAACTGAACCCGTACCATATCCGTACCATACCTATCTGTCGGAGCGACCGAAGTGTTTTGTCGACTGCTGGAACTGCAACTACGTTAACATGGTCAGATTGATGGCTGGAAGGCTGTATGGGTTGGTCAATTCACACTGGCTAGATCGGTGGACAAAATGAAAAATGCATTGCCCAATTCCCGGCTAAACTAGATAACGAGTCAGATAAATGCTGTAAACTTAAAAATGTTTTGATACTTTATTTGGGATCGAATACTATTTTCCTTGTTTTTAACGTTTTCTTGGAGAACACTAGACAATATATCACATGTCTACAAGGGTGTTTTGGACGATAATCACTTAGTGCAAGCAAGGCAGAAATCGTGATTGTCTTCCGTCACTTTAAAACACCTAGATTTTTAAAAGACGTTTAATAGCCATATTGTTGCAGACTATTTGAATATTTCAACAACGAAACACATCTGATGCAAATACAACGTGAAATAAGGTCTATCCAATATCAAAATATAAACGTATAATTCCGTTAGATTTCACAAATCAACAACCTTCTTCGAAAGGAAAAGGTAAAATTATTTCTGATCTACTTTAGCAGGGATAGAATTAAACGGCAATAAAGTAAATACCAATAGTATTATAAATATATTAAAAAGATATAAGAATAAATATGCGCAAATAGGCGAACCTAGGAGCAAGGACGACTGTACTGCGGTACTATTCCGCTGTAATATGGACTTACCGATGAAAACAAATGTCTTAAATTCACACAAAATATCTGAAATTTCACCAAAGTACACAAAATTGCATTATCATGTCAGTATCGAAGACATAACTATATCACCAAAAGTATTGGATGGTTAAGAGAAAATGAGAAAACCACGGATTCTCTGAGGTCTGTTGACATTTTGCAGTGAAAGATAAAACTGACGATATCCGATATTAGCGCGGCTCCGGTAGGGGTCAGGGGAGATAACCTATAAGAGTTACGTCTCTTTGTAAATACAAAGATAACATACAAAGACTGCTTAAGTCTAAAAGTGGTCTGGATTCTTGAGATAGCAGAAGTAATTCCTAATGTTATTGTGATTGTGTAATGCATTTGACGGAAACATATCTTATGACACAACATTTCAATAACATTGACATAAGTGTTATAACCAAGAGCATTATTGTTTGAATAAACTAATAATCGCATGAATAAGTAAATTGTTAAAAGATTCTGTCTAAAACCCCGAATGCTATTGAACTTTTGCATTGCTAGAACTCTGTTCTGTGGAACCTAGATGTCCACAAATGCTCTTGAACAGATTACTTAAACAAAACGTGAGCGAATGAATGAAAGGATTGGTGATTAGACGGACCTGGACATCACCATACCTCGACCACAATTGTGCTTGGGAAGAATGATTTCAGAAATACTTTCAATATTATACCCAGTGGAATATATAGTAGAACCTGACTTGAAAGACCATTGCGTTTGAATACCAACAGGATATTAAGACCACACTATTAACTCTACGATTAATTTTGTTATATGCCGGAAGTTCTCCTTTCGTGGTCTTTTAAGGAAGATTATACTGTATCATCCTCTGAATGACTATATTGCATCACTCTGCAAACTCACCTGCCCGTGCCCAACCAAAACTGAGTTTCTTGGAGGCTGGCCTTGAGGCCAGATAGATGGCTACCAGACTTATAAGGAAGCTGGCTAGGTCTGTTAGAAGATGGGCAGCATCAGACACGATAGCGAGACTGTGGGCAAGGACACCACCTGAAACATATGTTATTGCCAGTAACAAGAGAAAAACTAAAATAACACTGGTAAATTAGTCAGAGAAAATGTCTAGATTGTGCTATTAAAATTCAACAAGACTACCATCAACATTATAGGATTTACCCATCCCATGATAAGTAGCCCTTTGTATAACCACTAGTATGGCATGGTTAGTAGCCCTCTAAATAACCATTAGAATGACATGCTCAGTAGCTGTCTTCATAATCACAGGTATATCATAGTATGTAGCCCAACACATAACCACTAATATGGCACGGGTTAGTAGCTCTATATAAAACCTTTAGTGTTGCATGGTTAGTAGCCTTCTACATAGCCACAAATATCGCATGGTTATTTAGTCTTCTACAGAACTACTGGTATGGCATGGCTATTAACCATCTACATAACACTAGTATGACATGGCTATTAGCCCTCCACATAACCACTAGTATGTCATGGATATTAGCCCTCTATATAACACTAGTATGACATGTCTATTAACTCTCTTCATAACCAATGGTATGGTATGGCTATTAGCCCTCTTCATAACCACTAGTATGACATAGCTATTAGCCCTCCACATACCCACTAGTATGACATGTCTATTAACTCTCTTCATAACCACTGGTATGGTATGGCTATTTGCCCTCTTCATAACCACTAGTATGACATGGCTATTTGCCCTCCACATACCCACTAGTATGACATGTCTATTAACTCTCTTCATAACCACTGGTATGGTATGGCTATTAGCCCTCTTCATAACCACTGGTATGGCATGGCTATTAGCCCTCTACATACCCACTAGTATGACATGTCTATTAACTCTCTTCATAACCACTGGTATGGTATGGCTATTAGCCCTCTTTATAACCACTGGTATGGCATGGCTATTAGCCCTCTACATACCCACTAGTATGACATGTCTATTAACTCTCTTCATAACCACTGGTATGGTATGGCTATTAGACCTCTACATTACCACTGGTATGGCATGGCTATTAGCCCTCTACATAGCCACTGGAATGGCATAACCACTGGTATGGCATGGCTATTAGCCATCTACATAATCACTGGTATGACATGGTTTGTAACCCTCCCATAACCACTGGTATGTCATTGTTATTAGCCCTCTACACATCCCCTAGTTTGAGATGGCTATTAGCCCTCTACACAGTCCCTAGTATGACATGGTTATTAGCCCTCTACACAACCCCTAGTATGATATGGTTATTAGCCCTCTACATAACCAATAGTGTGAGATGGCTATTAGCCCTCTACATAACCACTAGTATGGCATTGTTATTCGCCCTCTACACAACCCCTAGTATGAGATGGCTATTAGCCCCCTATATAATCCCTGGTATGGCGTAGCACTTAGCCCTCTATATAATCACTAGTGTGAGATGGCTATTAGGCCTCTACATAACCACTAGTATGGCATTGTTATTAGCCCTCTACACAACCCCTAGTTTGAGATGGCTATTAGCCCTCTACATAATCACTGGTATGGCGTAGCACGTAGCCCTCCCTCTATATAATCACTAATATGGCATTTTTAACTCTGGTGATTTTTAACCAACAAAAGTCAGTGGCACGACTCTCTGATTAAAATCGTCAGATTAATGTGATGGGCAGAAACCAATGTTTTCTTATTAAACTTAACATGCCCGATGATGGTTAGATCCCAGCATCCACAAATGTCTTATTGCACAACATGCATAGAATGCTTAAAGTTTCCACAAGACATAACTCCAGAATTTAGAGGGAAAAAGATCTGCGAAATCCATTTTTTCTTCTACACTTTAAATGCAAGCTTACGCACGCTCTGGTCAAAGTACCTCATTTAAAACTATCAATCACATTGACCTTGGACCTATTGACTGCAACATTTAAAGGGTTTTATCTTTTGTCAAGAAGAACTTAACTATACAATCTGACAAAAGTATGTGCTGTAGAACGGATACTATCTCGGGAAGACGAAAATAAAGTTAACAATCATACAAACAATATGTGTTCTGATAAAAGTCGGGCGTAGAGAACTGTCAGTCACATCGACGTTTGACCTATTCACTGCAACATTTAGAGTGTTTTATCGTTTGACAAGAATAAATTATCAATACAATCTGACAAAAGTATGCGCTGTAGAACGGATACTATCTCGAGAAGACGGAAATAAAGTTAACAATGATACAAACATGATTTAAACAATATGTGTTCTGATAAAAGTCGGGCGTTGAGAACTGTCAGTCAAATCGACCTTTGACCTATTGACTGCAGCATAGAAAAGGTTATATCTTTTGTCAAGATGAATTTAACTATACAATCTGACAAATGTATGTGCAGTAGAACTGATGTTATCTCGGGGAGAAGGAAATAAAGTTAACTATCATACAACCATGATTTAAACAATATGTGTTCTGATAAACGTCGGGTATATAGAACGTGTATTTTCCTCACACAATTGTACATCTGTAACGTACACTCAAACAGGCTCGGCTTTCCAAGTACAAGCTTTCATAAACCATACTGTAAATAAACAAAGAATATAGCTCTACGAGGTCAAACTTGGCTATTTTAGCAATTGGACTTATTCCACATTTAGCCCGTGACCCTCTTTTGTCCATTTAGATATACATTGCAGAGAACAAAGAAAAGAAACTTTTAGCAAATATTTTAAAGGGTACATTTCATATGTAGTTACATGCATCTATTAGACATATACCTAAGGTAGTACAATCTTTCTGCACAAAAGGGAATTTGATACAACTGGGTTGAAAAAGGGACCATATCAACTATAACTAAATTCCATTCAACTAAGTTTAAAGTTAATGAGATTGTATTTTAAAGATTAAACTAAGCTGGATTCCCATATATTAAATTCGGGCAGCCAAGATTACAGAACTTGAAAAAGCCAAGCTGCATAGAAATCAAACTGACTACTGAATAAACTCACTTATGAGTTGTAACCACCTCCAAAACAAATTAGACCATGACCTGCCCTCGCGTGGTGTACCGGCAGGTCAAGGTCATGTCGTTTATTCTACTGATTACACCTACAAAGCTGTATAGATATAGATTTGCAAGCGTGTCAATGTATAATGCGACATCAAATCTGGATCAGGAGCTTTGCGCTTGGAAGCGAGTAAATACGGTATACATACATATACAAAATACATTATGTTTATCTAACCATCGTGTGTGTGTGTGTGTGTGTGTGCGTGTGTGTGTGTGTGTGTGTGTGATTTGGATTTGTAACGAAGCTTTAACAATTTTCAGTCATATCGTTACGAAAGCCGCAGTGTGGCACTTTATCGTGATCGATTGCACTTAAGGCCGCATAGGTTTCATTGTGCGATAAATACAAACTTATCACAGGAGTACAATGGATCAATCACATCATTAGAAACAATATCTCTTCATTTATCTGAGGAATGGAATGTCCTGTTTGAGTTTCTTGTAAGAAAGTTATGCCATTATTTGTGAATCTGTTTTTACATTTGTGTAATAATGCATTTTAATTTTTCTGAAAACAATGTACCCAACATTATTATCCAAATGGCACAAATGGTAAGAAAACTAGATGCTGCTAAAATGTGTGCTAATTTAACTAAGTTGTATTATATTCTTGCAAAAAGAAATCATTTTAAAATTTTGTAACGGAAAAGAGAATAATCATTGCAATTATTGTGTGTATTGCTATTAGTTATAACTGTACAAAGTACACAGTCATATCATCTGACTAGCCCTAACTGACTAATTACTAATTTACTAAAATTTCTGTCAAATCTGAACTTGTTCATACACTACGGCAGAGGTCATGCTGCTTTAGCTCATTAACTGGACATAAAGGACTAACCCAATTCATCGATGAAGGTCCATTCCTTATATATTATCGCTAGAGAGTGATTTATTATATTGTCATATATGTCTAAAACATTGTCCGAGTGATAAAAGCATATGCGATATGATAGAGAAATTTCACCCTCAGGGTCTACATTTATGGATAGGAATGTTGGTTACCCATTTTGTTCTTAGATAGGATTTACTTGTTCCACACCAGTGCATATAATGCTTTCTGGTACCTTTGAAACTACATATTTCTTTTTTTTTCTTCTAATTTTATGATTCCTTTCTCTTACTCTAATAATATTCATTACTTGGATACAATGTTTAGTAGATTAAGTTCTAATATTGAAGAGAGTTGTTCACAAGGTAAAAACTGTCTTTTGCAATACGTAGCTGAAAGTATATCAAGCTATATTCAGTTTAACATTTGACAAGTTATCCACTTGTCTGATGTGGTTACGAAGGGGCGATCAGACAGTTAAAACACAGAAAGAGCATGTGAAACGTCATGTTGGAGATATTATCCCTTTTATAACAATATTATGGCAAACTACATCATTTCACTGGAAGGGGATAAGAAAGTCAATAACCCTTATAAGTACTTAAAAATCAATGACGATCAAATTGTAGCTTGATGCAGGTGAGAATGTATTGTCAGGTGCTTCATTAATTATGAATAATATCTATATGAAACGAAGTTTTACCTTTATTATCACCTGCTAAGGTAAACTTACGACTTGTTTACTGTAATGAATGATCGAGCTGTGAAGCAGCTGCTTTCATTGATTTCTACTCACACCTTCAAGTACTCCACTAATAATTTTGGGTACTCTCTATGAAATTGCATAATGCGATAGTCGTCTTTTCAATTGCATGTTTTAATTACCGGTAAAATAATTTTTACTTTATAATTCGACCTGAACGTTTTAAAAATATATTTTATTCCAAAGATTTTCATGCTATTGAAAATTATTGTTATGAAAAGATGTTTCTCATAAACTTCTTCTCATTTCTTGCTTTGAGAAGGAATTATTCTGAAGTTATGAAATGTCTTTGGCCAGAGAGAGAGAGAGAGAGAGAGAGAGAGAGAGAGAGGGGGGGGGGGTCAGGTTCATTTTAAAACATGGCGTCACTTATAACGGTGTAGATACGGCTACATCTTGGAGAATGAAATACGGGAATCGCTGTAATGATACAAGACTTTTTGAATTCCGGCGAAACGGACTAATGTTATCAGGCAAATCTTATCCCCTTTCTACACAGGTTCATAAGACGAGGCCAAATATAGTCATATGTCTTAATTCTTGGGTCTTGCCAGAAACTCAAAGTGAGGACTCATCGTTTCTTACAGACTACGGTCTGGGTCTATGTACGTCATTAGACAGACAATTTTGCCTCATCAGCTTGCTTACTTGCTCGAAGATAATTTTAGGAATTCGCAATTTCAACGACCTGCACAACTTAGAGAGTTTAATGTTTGCTGAATTTTCCGATACAAGAGAAATGTACAGTGCAAGAAAGCGTTGCCTTTATTAAAGAAAATTACTTTCAATATAATTTAATTTTAATTTTAATTTAGAGACAATTCAATCTTATTAGTTTTACTAAACATTCTGTCATAATGTTATTACTAATATTGCAAACATGGTGTCCAGACAATTAAAAAATCCAGATATTTAAATTTATACATGCAGATAATAGGTTGTCTTTTTATATATTTCATGAACAATAAAGACCATATGCGCTGTTCTCATTTTCAGAACATCTTTTAAATTTTTTATTTACGTAAATGTTTATAAAAAGGGTACACTGTTAAATATTAATGTAAGTTTATATTTATTCTGGTTTGAAAAGTTGAACATGTGTTGCAATGCTTTGACATTATCTAAACATTTATTAGAGTAACTGAGGACTGCATTAGTTACAAAAAGAATAGTCACTCTCCAGCAAATATAAGAAAATTTGATAATGACCTGTACATTTTCCTTCTCATGAGAAAGCTTGAGTGCGTTCAAACAACGCTTGTGCTGTATATTTAGATGGACCACTCAATTTATAAGGACCACTCAATTTATAAGGAATACATAGACTTGAAACTATTATCTACTGGTCCCCATTACGATCTCACTCATTCTACAGAATGATGGGAGGTTTTGTACAAGCATCTGTAACTGTAAGACCTCTGTTTAGTTTTCTTACTAAACCCGATTCAAATATTACACGTTTAAATACTGCCGAATATCTACGTTTGTGGGTAGAATAGATGTTACGCAGAAAACATAACAGGACAGGTTTTAGTTATCATCAACACTGAAGTAAAATGTAGTAGTGTTGGATTTTAAAACTGTTTAAAAAGTCTTGTTATAAGACGACAATTGTAGGAGATAACCAAGCATAAGATTATACATCAAAGAAATTCAAATTGTGCTAAAATTGCAATGTGTAAATACTTTTCCGCTTACCAATTATTTCTCCAATCATGAAAATTAAGGACATCAGACAAGCAAGCAATAGCTTTCGTCTGGCATTTCGGTCAATATCTGGCGATTTCTTTCCTTTATGACAATGATCCCCTGCAAGAAAAGAAATATATTATAAAGATGTGGAGACAGATCATAGATTAAAACTAATTATAATGATGTGGAGATAGATTATATATTAAGACTGATTATAATGATGTGGAGATTGATTGTAAAGATGTGAAGATAGATCACAGATTATAGTTTAAGACTGACAATAAATACGTGGAAATATACGAATATAAGTTAGATCCCATTTGAAAGAAATATGTGACATTTATCAAGACTGGCAGAAATCAACCTGAACGTAACAATCTTTCGTTTAGAAAGGATAAAGAGTGTTCAAGAAGAAAAATACACCTGCATGCCAAAGGTCCTGATCGCGTTTACTAGATAATCTGCATTAATTCCTTTAGTCTTTAGTAATAATACAATCTTACTAAAATCAAGATCTCCAGTCGAACGGAGATCCGAGACACCGATATGAAATCACGTTTAACTGACATTTTTGAATTTCCCAATCAATTTACAGTTTTAAAATTTATGAAAGCATAAACCATCATTCAGAACATAATGATTCAAACGATAACTCCTTTAAATAGCTAGCATAATATGAAATGCTGATCGGTTACTAGACCTAAGTGGACCTCGTATTCAAATTGGGACCAGAATATGTGAATTTCTTTGTCAATGCCCATCAAATCTCGTTATAATACGTAACCAGACCTTACCCACTAATATTGCGGAGTTCCAATTGAACGAAATGTGACTTTAACTGAAACCAGAAGCCGCATTTTGTTAACATACATGTGTCAAACAACAATTATAAAGGAAGTAGAAGTTTACATGTATGCTTATAATGCTTGCATGGCTGCATTACTATATTATTATGACCCCATCCGTTTGTACTGATGATTGATTCTTAGTGTCCGTTGTTTTATCCAATTTCATTACCATGTCATATTTTGTAAAATCATTCAGCAGAATCTGTAACTAACTCAAGAATCAAAGCCAAGCGCGCCATATGTGACCACTAGTTGTTATTCTCATTCTGCCCTTGGATTCAACAGCTGCAAGTTTATAATGAGCAATTAGAGTACAGTCCTAATGTTTATCGGTAATTATGCCGCTGCCGTCCAATCATTAAACAGTAGTAAACAATTTTAACGAGTTATTAGAGTACTGTGTCATACATTTATTTTACTAGATTTTCTGTTGTTGTCATAGCATTCAACAACTTCTAGGTGTAATTACGGATTTGTATAGTCCTTCTGTTAACTCGGCGTGCACATATATTTGTCACAAAATAGTCATGATACATGAATGATATATTGTGCATGGTAAATGTATGAATTAAGAATAATGAGCATGCTTGAAATGGACACGTGCATAGGTTATTTTCCTTAATTGCATCTTTGCTGTTGAAAGTGATATTATGACAGCACTGCTACTAGAAAAAGGAAAGTAGTAAAAGCAAATTTACGTTCTCAAACATGTTTCTTAAAATCTTTTTATGAACTCTCTTTATAACTATTTATATTTCATGTTGGTTTATTCCAGGACTTCTTAGTCATATAAATGTGTACTCAGCTCGTAAATTTGACATTGATCTTTATACCCTCTTACTTATTGCAAATAAAAATTCAGTCTCTTGAAATTCAATTGCTACCATCCTATATTTTAAACCAATAAGTTGAACTAAAACCTTGCAAAGTGAATAAACTACATTGATTTATGTCACGAAAATGCAAGTAACTAATTTAAATATTAAAAAACGTTTTTGACATCCTCCATCTCATTCATAGCTCATGTTTTCATAGCAACAGTGACGTCCAACCAGTCTACAGCCTACGGGATGAACGTTATCTTATCAAATAAATTCAGTGTTCCATAGAGTGAAGCATACAATTTGTCAAAGAAAAGAAGCGGTATACAGAAACAAATCTAGTTGATACAATGAAAAAGAGACAAATCAACTTTGTGGGAAAATATTTGATTTATCTGACATTGTGCACTCCACATTATCATGCCTTACATTGTCACATGATATCTGTTTATTGCCTAAATGGCAGCGGTATTTAGCTGAAGCCACGACTTTTCAACCTGTGTTGGAAGGTTGAAATAGTTATCCATCATTACGGCATGTTCTGTGTCTAGTTTCTAACATCCATGCAACTGCCTCAGCAATTGTAACAATCTATTTTCCAGTGTGATTTAATTGTTTAATATTAAACCATGGAATAACATAAGAAATGACAGTGAGGGATCAACTACGGTCAACAAAGACAAGTCCTCGAAAAGTCCTTTGAAAAAAGGGGTTGCAGACTTATACTATAGATTAACACTCTTTGATTCCAGGTGGCACTTGTATTCTCAATATTGACCACCATCTCTATCTAAAACGACAATGAATGTTGTGCAGTCCTCTCTAACTGTCGGGGTACCAAGATACAGAAGCCTCCTCCGTATAAAGACAGAACCCAAATCGTTAACATATAATTTAATCACTGCCACAAAACCACATCTCCATAGTTCTGTTGTGCAGGAGAAATTAAACGTGTAATGTACTTGAATTCTAAGTTCAATCGAAGCCTGATCAAGTCAATAAAAGATAGACCTTGAGTTCCACTTTCTGTGTACTTTTGATACCCTCATGAAACGTTATCTTTATTTAACACCTGCCGAACTGGTGGTATCCACTCTCTGTGTAACATTGCTTTTGGTTTACATCCTTCACATTCAGTGATTTCAGTCACGATGGCAGACTCCAATTTTGCTTTTGGTGCATCTATTTAATTTTAATATGTGGTACATGTGCGATAAACTCCACTTGTTCTTTTCTGTTTTACGCTGCTAATACCATAACAGATCTTAAAAAGGAGAAGCATTGAGGAGATTTAATTGCACAAAATATATTTTCATTCATCAGCTTATAATCTATTACCCAAATGTGGCAATGGGGTCTATAACACTCTAATCATGTTCGTGTTTAAAAACAATCGTGACTTTCTTTGCTAAAACGACTGCATACTTGCGTTGGCGAATCTGTTTTCAGATATCAGAGGTGATTTTTATAATCCTTTGCTGCCATAACTGTAAATTTTCGTAACAGTGGATGTTACATTCTTTGGAATCTATATATATATGAATTATATTATCAGGAGTCTCTGGTTGAAATACTTATAAGCAGGAATAAGAGCAAACTTGTGTAGAAATATTATTTGAATTGGAATCCTTGTTTATAGAAATATTTAATACCAGGAACCTGAATCCTTTTATACAGAAATATTTAATACCAATAACCTGAATCTTTTTATACAGAAATAGTTAATACCAAGAACCTGAATAATTTTATACAGAAATACTTAATACCAAGAACCTGAATCCTTTTATACAGAAATACTTAATACCTAGAACCTGAATCCTTTTATACAGAAATACTTAATACCTAGAACCTGAATCCTTTTATACAGAAATACTTAATACCTAGAACCTGAATCCTTTTATACAGAAATACTTAATACCTAGAACCTGAATCCTTTCATACAGAAATCCTTAATACCAAGAACCTGAATCCTTTTATACAGAAATACTTAATACCAGGAACCTGAATCCTTTTATAAAGAAATACTTAATACCAGGAACCTGAATCCTTTAATACAGAAATACTTAATACCTAGAACCTAAACCCTTAAGGGACCTTAGGAATATTTAGAACCAGGAATCTGAAACTTTTAAGCATATAAATACTTATAACCAGGACGCTGCACCTTTTAAATGTAGTAATACTTATTCCAAGAAATTGCACCTTTCAAATGTAGAAATACGTATTCCAAGAAACTGCACCTTTAAAATGTAGAAATACTTATAACCAGGAATCTCAGCCCATATACACAGAAATACGTAATCTGATCCCTTTTATATAGAAATAAGTAATGCTAACCTTGTATGCATAAGTACGTAGAATCAGAAATCTGAACACAGTTATGTGAAAATACTTATAACCATGAATCTGAACTTTCTTTTGTAGAAATATTTATAACCAGGAAATACAAACACTTGTATGTAAAAATACGTCAAACATGGAATCTGAACTCTTTTACGTAGAAGTATTTATAACCAGGAATCTGAACTATTGAACCATTTTAGGTAGAATTATTTATAACAAGGAATCTGAACACTTTTATGTACCAATATTTATAACCTGGAATCTGAACCATTGAATTCAGAAATACTTAAAATCAGAAAATCGGAATCCTTTAATATAGAAATACTTTCAACCAGGAATCTGAACTCTTCTATGTGTAAATACTTATTACCAGGAATATTACTCCTTTCATATTGAAGTCTTTATAACCAGGAATCTGAATCTTAAATTATACAAATACTTAAAACCACTAATCTTAATCGTTTTATGTAAAAATATTTATAACAATGAATCTAAACTTATTTATATAGAAATATTTAGAACCAGTAATCTGAACACTTTATGTGGAAATGCTAATAACCAGGACAATGAACCCTTTTACGTAGAAATATTTATAACCAAAAGTATGAACCCTTTAAGATAGAATTATTTATAACACGGAATCTGAAACCTTTTACGTACAAATAACCAACAACCATGAATATGAACCCTTTTACGTAGACATATTTATAACAAGGAATCTGAACATTTTGACGTAGAAATACTTATAACAAAGGAAAATGAACCCTTTCACGTAGATATATTTATAGCAAGGAATCTGAACCCTTTTAGGTAGAATTATTTATAACAAGGAATATGAACCCTTTTACGTAGATATATTTATAGCAAGGAATCTGAACCCTTTTAGGTAGAATTATTTATAACAGGGAATATGAACCCTTTTATGTCCAAATTACTTATAACAAGGAATATGAACCCTTTTACGTAGATATATTTATAGCAAGGAATCTGAACCCTTTTAGGTAGAATTATTTATAACAGGGAATATGAACCCTTTTATGTCCAAATTACTTATAACAAGGAATATGAACCCTTTTACGTAGATATATTTATAACAAGGAATCAGAACCCTTTTAGGTAGAATTATTTATAACAAGGAATATGAACCCTTTTACGTAGAAATACTTATAAGCAGGAAAATGAACCCTTTTAGGTAGAAATATTTATAACAAGGAATCTGAACCCTTTTACGAAGAAATCCTTATAACATGGGATATGAACTCTTTTACGTAGAAATACTTATAAGCAGGAAAATGAACCCTTTTACGTAGATATATATTTATAACAAGGTATCTTAACCTTTTTACGTAAAAATACTTATAACCAGTAAGAAAAACCCTTTAGTGAAGAATACTGCATATGCTATATGACATATCACCATCTGATTTTATGGAAACTAGTATAAATCTTGGGAATATAACAGATATGGTTAAACCGACTGCCTGTTGCTGACGATCATGGCATTAACATATCTAAAGTTTTTGTGTTACAGTAGCTCTCATATACAGCCATATAGAACTAACACACAGTGGCTGTCATATACAGCCATAAAGAACTAACACACAGTGGCTGTCATATACAGCCATATAGAACTAAACAAGCATGCTATTACAACTAATATTACCATATTCTTTCAAACTGGAATCACTCTGTGAATGTGCAATTTCATCCAATGTGTTTTTCCCTTCGTCTGCTGTTTCATCATGTCTGAAAAAAGAGATATTCATTGCGTGCAGTTGGTGGAACATATATTCAAGAAATCTAAGATAAGATGGTTTCTTCATTTTAACTGACATGGGGAGAAAATCAACTCTGATGATTCTGAGAGATAGAAATATTTTTATGGTGTACAACATGGCGGTCATATTAGATGAAAATTCCGTACCATATTTGTTGACCAACAAGAAATCAGAACAATCCATTTGGTGAAAACCAGTCACTTTTACCATCCGTTCACAAGGGTTTTCCAAAAAAGCAAACACTATTTCAAGATGTCAATCTTGTCTTTATGCCAACATATGATGAACGATTGCCTCCATTTTCATTTGCAGCCTGTTATCATTAGAAGGAATTTGGTGTCAATATGACCATCCATGTCAAGGAGGAGCAACCATAACCCTGTTTATTTTTCTCTTCTTATTGGCTGTCAGATCAGCATCTTTAATATTTACGCCCAACTAGACACGATCAAAAGTAATTCTGCGAAAACTGCATCTTGATATGATGTTGCATTCAGGAGGCGTGGCGGTAACAATGTATTAATGATGGCCCTAATGGCAGCCATAGTGTGTGTCATGTCTGCACTAGTTGCATTTAGGAAGCGGTTGTAATAAAATAAAAGTCCTGTGGTCGAAACAAACATGAAGAATAAATTGTCGATATCGCTTTCTGCCCACGGGGAATAGCGATTGCAAGATTTTCAATATGGCCACGGTGTTATCATGGATTATAATCGTGTCTTCGACAGAGGAGAGCATTGGATTTGTTGCATCATATCATAGGAAGCTTTCATTAATCTTCACATCCTGTAATCCAATTTTCTCAATGCTTCCTTTTACAACGACTATATTACTATCTCTTGATATGTATATCCCATTTCATCTATTAGAACTTGTCACGTATTGCAATAGGTATATGTCTTGTTAAATCCCAATCTTTCAGTGCTTTGATCTTGTCACATAAGTTAGTAACAGATAAACATTGGGTCGTTTTCATGGATCTGAAATAATTTTAGTAACTCTTATTTTATTTTGATTGTCATCTATATTTTTCTTTCTTCTGTGAATCATTTATGTATAAACTGTGCCAAATAATAGTTTTATTAGTCAGTTTATCTTTCAATTTTATCACATCAAAATTGAAGTAATGTATATTTTTCTTACATAAATCTTTATTTTGTACTTGACCTTATCTAAAATCAAGGACCTCTCCGGTGGCATAAGTGGTTTGATCATCCGCCTCGGATGCGGGAGCTCGAGGGTTTGAACCCCAGATGAATGATACCAAAGACTTATAAAAATGGTACTAACAACTGCCTCGCTAGGAGCTAATCTTTAAGAGGGTAGATTTATGACTGGTGGGTCTGGGTTAGGATAATGTGACTGGATCGGAGATCATGCTACATTTATGCAGCATGATGCACCCAGTGCTACACATCACTATAAACTGTCTCACTGCAGACAGACATCGTATCAAAATGACTGAATTTTTTTAAAGCTACGTTTAAAGTCCAAATCACACGCGCACTCTCTACAATCCACCTAATGGTCTCACCAACCCTTGACGTTCTCGATTATTATGGATTAAATATTCATGTACATTATTCATTAAAAACATTAATGAAAACATGTTTGCTTGAATGGGAGTTAAAGATAGTCTTGATTATGACCTTAACTATTTCTATAATAGAAAATTCCATTATGCTTACAAAGTATTTTCAGAAAATGGTAATTGCCACCTACATCAAGGAGATGGGTATATCACCTTATTTTCATAGGTCAAGTAGAGGGGTATATTGTCACGTTATAAGTAAGGAATAATAACCAGATTGCAACATGTATATGCGAGACCCTGAGGCTAATAATTCCGCGTCATAAATGTTACGAGATCAGCCTTGCGAACAATGAAAGTGTCAAAGCCAGTGTATATAACATAGCCATATCATGGTTCACATGTAAGTGTTGAATTGCCGGTGTTGGTTTCAAATGAATACATCAAGTGGGGGTCTTAAATCCACCTTGAAGTACTGCCGGGGAGGGGGTAGTGTCAGCTAATTATGTAGACCATGGGTGAATCGACATCTACTCGGAGTTGAGCAAGGCTTGGCCACCATTGGAATCGCAAGCTTAAATCTAGTAGCTTGAACACTAAGTGCAGTAGTCGCTAAACCATCTTGCGGGACGTAATAAGCTACTCAGACGTCATTTGAAATAGGCAGGAAACTTTGTTATTCTGGGAATTACAAAGGAGCTTCGGACATGTCAGTGACATATTTGCTCAATTGTTGTAATCTATTACGGCAAAGTAATTGTACTTTAATTATGTGCAGCGTGTATACTTCATAACTAGAATCATTAGTATGTAGAAATTCCATTTGTAGGGTTTGATTCCTTTGTAGTGTATGATTCATTTGTAGCATTTGATATACATGCACATTTTCAGATATGAGCAATGCTTATGAAAAGAATTAATATTGTAATTCGCTATTCGGTTAATTCTTAGTAACCTCGTGTGTAATTCATGTGATATTCTAGATTTGCAAATGTCGAGTTGAATTGAATTATTACTTTGGATGATGGTTGCAGTGTGAAACATTAATTAACAGGGATATTTGACTATTTGTGTATACTTTGTAGGTGTATCATGTGTAAGAATATATCAGCCCATTGATATGCTGATATCTGTCTACACTTTGTAGAAGTGTAATGTGCAGAAATGCGTCTGATTATGTGATATTGTTCTATATAATAAGATTGAGAATTAATATACCGATGTGATGAAAACTATTATACATGATAAGCATTTGATACCGTGTACACCATATCAGAAAGTATTGGTATTTTGATGTGCATGAATGCGTGACCAAAGAAGGTAATGGCTTATCTGATGATATATTGTTGTTTAATGAGAATACATATAGATAGATGAATATGCTAATGTCCTTGTGTGTTCATACAGGAAGCTCTGAGGGACTAGAGGGAAATACCCTAGTAGAGTCGGTCCCGAGATTTTGGGAGACGAGAAAAGGAGAAAACGGAGGAAGAAGTTTAATGGACTGGAGGGGAACCAGTCAAGAGAAAGAATAATACAGTTGAGTAGGAACACAGAACAGGAGGAAAATCTATCACACTAAGTCAAATAATGAAATAAGCCGTCACTTGGAAAAGTGAAAGACGAGTGATAGGGTTTTAAATATTGCATTTCATTTGAGAAATGACTATCTGTTATGGAATGGTATTAAATTGTTGTTTATTTGAATTTCACCTCAGTAGTTTATTTGTCGGCATCGCTGACTTGGGGCTCAGAGTTTTGCATCTCTCTATCACTACTTTAATTTCTAACAAAAACGAGCCAAGGTGGGTCTTCTGTAATAATTAAATATAATAATTTTCGGACAAAAAATATTAATTTTGAATTATAGTGAATTCCGACAATAGCATTTTAGATTATATTATTGTGATACATATCATTACTAAGTACGTTGTGACATTAAATGTCATTTATATATTCTCGCGTTTGAGATTACTGACATATCAACACATTCAATATTGAATTTTTCAGGTTTATTTTAGATTTATATAACAATACCCTGACTTTATTTTTAAAATTGTATTACAGTGAAATACATTATTTGCTAAATTTTCAAAACCAAGTTGATTTTCTCTATTTTACGTTATCTAGTTTAAGATAATAAAGTCATAGCAAGATATTTCACTGTTCGTGTTTGTTGAATGAGATGTAAGTATAGATGTATTTCTAGTATATCTTTTGGTTTCTATATAGCAGTTGGGAACGCTTGTAAAGCATTAGAATCTCATTTGATCTCTTTGAGAAATGGTGAATTTCCACTCAATAATCAACAGTGATGCATGGTACACAATGTCATTGCAATGCTTTCTGCTTGCCGCTCCCCCTTTTATATCATGCATAAAGGACGGCAAAAAAAATCTAGAGTGTGAGAGAAAAAGAATTTGGGCTGGACGAAAGCCTTGAAAAGGATCACCAAGTACCCTACAAGAATATGGTTCCTTGTAACGGTATGTCTACTCCTTCAAAGGGATTTATCGACAATGTTTAAATGATCAAAGATACAAAGCTGTAATAGCCTGTCGACATTATACTGTGTATTTCATGGATACAAGGCACACCTCTTGTAATGTACAGTATTTAATGCTTTATTGCATTTGTTTTAGTTTGCTTTTTTTAAAAAAAAAACCTATTATAATGTTTTAGACATTGAATATTATTAAGTAAATATAATAATACCCAAAGGCCCCCACCTCTCTCTCTCTCTCTCTCTCTCTCTCTCTCTCTCTCTCTCTCTCTCTCTCTCTCTCTCGTATTTTAGAGTTATAGTATTTGTAACAAATAGACCGGATATTTTTTTAGAAAGGCCAGGATTGTACATAACATTACACTTGTTCATTGCCAATTATAAAATATACACATATTTGTATATGTCTCCCTAAATCCAATGGATATGAAATTAAACAAAAAACAGTCAAGTAGATTTACATGATAATTTAATACAAACCTTTTACGAGAATTGTAATACACAAGTCCAAAGCTTCAACAGGTTTTGTTTGGACAATTAGAAGATGCAAATTGGTGATTATAAGCATAATAAATATCCTCAAGGGAACTTTAGTGTCCCAATCATGCTTTGACAGTTTTCATCTGTCAATGATTCAAGGCTAAATCATATATTTATTTAAGAACAAAGCAAAGCTCAAGTGACCATTTATGTATCGAGTGAAATGGATTTAGACTAAAAACAAAACGCAAAAGAAATCGCATATGGTGCTGTGGTGGTTTGCGCGTAAATACTTTTAATTTGAAAGACTTCCTTCTGTGGACGTATTCTTTCAACTAATATATGCAGTGACTTCCAAACTGGGGTGACAACTCTTTCATTGTACAAAGATTTTTCGACCAGAGTTATTACGCACACAGTCAAGCATATTTCACTCCCACACGTCTTTGTGCAACTTAACTTAATTTATTTCATAGCAAGCTAAATTTGTCAGACAATTACATAATCGTCTGATGATAATATAAATGCTCGTGACCTCGCTCCCCTCCAATATCTCGCACCTTATATACATTTAAGTCTATCCAGCCCATCTAAACAGAAAAAGACACACACACACACACACACACACCAAAACAAACAAAAACTGCCTTCGAAAGAGTCAACCATATGTGAAACGGTTCCAACAACCACTGATCTGATACATTTTTTTGGGTCACTGGCGTCCACCTTATCTGTAAACCCACCACTCTCACCCACACCCACCCACCCCCTTTACGGGCAATTGCGGCATTCAATGTGCGTATTGAACTATCCCAAGCAACTTCAATCGAATCTTACTACGGCATTCTACTTACAAAGGGTAACCCGCTACGGTATGGTACTCGGATTCAATGGCGCTCTAGGTTAATTTTGGTAATCATACACATTATACATCTTCATGTAGAATGCCATCTAAGTGAAATCTGTTGATGATCTATTGAAATCCCAGATATTACATTAATTCAGAGGAGTGTGTGTCAATGACTCAAGGCTAAATCATATATTTATTTAAGAACTGGTTCATTTGCAAAGCATCAAAGGACTAAATCTTGAAACCGTGGAGAATAGTAATTTATATATATATATATATATATATATATATATATATATATATATATATATATATATATATATATATATATATATATATATATATATATATATATGCGCATCTTAAGGTGATGCAAATAATAATTTTTAAAATAATATTATGGCAATGCATACAATTTTTAGGGCCTAGCTGTATTCAAAAATTATGAATCGGGCGGACGAACGTAATGACGGTGAATGTAGGGAAAAAACAAACTCAGAACAGATAGCTAAGGCTAACATGTGTATCCAACACGTAGCTAATTTGCCTATCCAATACCTGTGTATCTAATTTGTCTATCTAAAACTTATGTAGCAAACTTTGCCTATCCAATACACGTGTTGCTAACTTGTCTACCCAGTAGTTGTGTAGCTAACTTTCATATGAAACACCGCAGCTAAATTGTCTATCCAACACATGTGAATCATTAATAGACGAACAAAACACCTGAAACATGTTCTTGAAATAATATCGCCTGGTGTATACATATAAAGATGATCATGTACCTCTGCGCGCGTGCGTGTGTGTGTGTGTGTGTGTGTGTGTGTGTGTTATTTATTTTAATGCAAAAATGGTTGTAATGGAAATTATAAATAAAGTTGGACAGAAATAGTTGGTAGCAACACAAATAGACGGTAATTTTTAGACCAAAAATGGGACCAACATCCTTCATTGCCACATTGGCTTCCTTCTCTTGTAAATCTGGCTCTAACTACAGAATGTACTACTGTGGCAAAATATACTTGACTGGGCAATGGCTATCTTGACCATTGTCAATTTATTAATGAAAGTTGGTTATAAATGTATGATTACTGTATTAATAATTGTCTCGCTCCCAATGAAAAGCCAGTCGTAGAGCTGCTCTTGGTCTGGCCTGTTAGAGGTGGCAGCAGCCACTCCAAAGCACTTGACGGTTGGCATAATTGTTTCTCATAAATATTGCTGACTTAAGCATCGAATCCATAACAATTGTTTTATGCAGTACACGTGCGTAACTTAGATTTTGACTCATACATCCATGTACTTTTCTCATCCAATCTTTTTGTTCTTATTTCCTAAACATCAGTTTATATGAATTTAATTAAAACTTCCATTTAGTGTACTTACATAGAATTCTCTGCTTCGTTCTTCATTGTCTTTATCCTTGTGAGAGTAAAATAATACTATGTCTCTAACCACGAAGCGTACTCACAATAATAACAGGAACTATTTTCAACGCCGTTCAGGTGAAATGAGGTACACATCAACAGTAGGCGTCACTGAAGGCAAACCCTCTACATACTGAACGTATTGCATGGTTCGGCTGTCATATTACGTATATAGTCAGTTTGCTGGTCCATTACTGACATCATCATCATTTTCATACTACTACTACTACTACTACTACTACTACTACTACTACTACTACTACTACTACTACTACTACTACTGCTGCTGCTGCTGCTGCTACTGCTGCTGCTGCTGCTACTACTACTACTAATAATATTAATAATAATAATAATAACAATAATAATATTAATAATAATAATAAAATATCTGTATTGAACGGTGAGATATAACATACATTTACAAATGATAAGACAAACATTGGACATTCAGCATGAGAACTAAGTTAAATTAACTGGGTATATCGTTTGGTCATGGATAGCTTTCAACATTATTATGTACATTATAACAGTGTGATTAACCTTTATGCGAGCACAAAGGTCACGGTTGCAACTTACTTTTAGAGGTTAACAAATGATACTCATTACAAAATTCCTGATCTGCATGTGAATTTTTTTTTATGGCAGATCAGGATCTTTAAATTTTTAAGTTGACTGGACTTTTGAGCGATAGGATATTGTCTATTACTACGCATGATAAAGGTTTAGTTAGGAATACGGCCATTATCAGTAGCGATACACCCGAACGTTTGCTGTATGTTTTCTCCACATGGAAGCAAGAAATTGTGTACCGGCATGCATAATGTTTGAAGTCTGATTGCATGAATTTACAAATTATCTTACATTTGTATGGCATGTACGACATTACGGACAGCGTTCTTGAAGTTATTATCGCTACTGCCTAATCGTGAATCGATATATCTTGGCAATAAATGCAAGCAATACGAAATAATCGATATCGATACTGGCAAGATAGTAAATAGAATATTGACCATATAAATAAACATCGTACAAAATATAATCTCTTATATTTTATTTCATTTCTACATGATAGTTAAATCCAATTCCGAAGTACGACTAAACTAATTCTTTTTCCACATTTGGCGATATCAGATGTGTGCGATGCATGTTATCGTGGTTGTTTTTTTTTTCTCTCACTTTAATAACGTTGAGATTTAATATTGTTCATTTTATTACTTGATTTCTCATCCCGTTTGTTATGGCAGTATGTCATGCATTAGTTAGACAACAGAAAACGAATTTGTTATTATCTTACTAACGAAAATCAATCGGAGTAATTAAACGAACTGTCATTCTTGTTATGGGTTTAACGCCATTTTCACCACATGATGAACTTCATATGGCGGACAGAATAACTGGTGGAGGATGAACCCAGGCGAACTCCCATAAGACCCACCGGTGGCTACTGGCAAGCTTTCTTACATGCCCACATTAGCCCCGTCTAGACTAGAGCCCAAGCCGACGGCGGAATAATGGCCGTGGGCGGTCAGTGAGAGTGCATTAGACTTGGACCACTCAACCACGCGGGTACCCCTAACTCTGGATGGGCGCTAGCGTCTGTATAGGCGAGGGACATTGAGCCTGAATTTCTTACAAGCTGCTAGTGCACAACAAACTTCAAGTTTCATGGAAGGGACCATTCGTGGTAACGGAGAGAAAGGGTGGGCATAACTACCGTATCCGAGTAGGAGACAAGGAGATGTACCGCGTAAATCTTATAATGTCACAATGTCATTGCAATGCTTTAATAATTAAATATTTAAATAATTGAATAATATTTGAATATTTTTCCACATTTGGCGATATCAGATGTGTGCGATGCATGCTATCATTGTGTTTATTTTTTCCTCACTTTAATAACGTTGAGATTTGATTTTGTGCATTTTATGTACTTGATTTCTCATCCCGTTTGTTACGGTAGTATGTCTTGCATTCATTAGACAACAAGAAATGAATTTATTATCTTACTAACGAAAATCAACGAGCTGTCATTCTTGTTATGGGTTTAACGCCATTTTCACCACATGATGAACTTCATATGGCGGCCAGAATAACTGGTGGAGGATGAACACGGGAGAACTCCCATAAGACCCACCGGTGGCTACTGGCAAGCTTTCTTACATGCCCACATTATCCCCGTCTAGACTAGAGCCCACGTCAACACCGGAATAATGGCCGTGGGCGGTCAAAGAGAGTGCATTAGACTTGGATCATTCAACCGCGCGGGGACCCCCTAACTCCAATGTGTTAACAAGTGAAGCGTGATGGACATAACGCAAGGTCGAATCTGTGGGACTTAATTTTGTTTATGATCAACCGCTATTACCAATTTCGTTACGATTACCTGGATAAAAGGGCAGAAATGTCACTTTAGAGTTAGGCTCATATTACATACCTCGATAATTTATTTTATGCTGATCTGCAAGCTGGCTTAACTGTTCAATTCTGACAAACCAAGAGTGTACGAGGCGTTATGTTGTCACAATCATGTTAAAATGAAATAAAATAAATTGCTGACAGTCAGCGCCGGATTAAGCACCGTGGAGGCACAGAGGCAGTCAAACTTTTGGGGCCCCAGACCCACGGTCACGGTCTCATGGGGCCCATAAAAGTCGCGGGGCCCATAGGCAGTTGCCTACTCTGCCTAATGGGTAATCCGGGACTGCTGACAGTTGTGGTTTTTCAGATTCCAGCTATTATTGCTTTATTAACTAACATATTCTGTCTTCATACGAATTAAGGTTTACTGGCAAAGTATTAGTGTACCTTATCCAACCAGATGACTAATTGTGCATTATCTAACCAGATGACTACTTGTGAATTAGCCCAGATGACTACTTGTAAAATAGTCCAGATGACTAATTTTACATTAGATAACCAGATCACTACTTGTATCTTATCGAACCAGATGATTACTTGTACATTAGCCCAGATGACTCCATGTACATTATCTGACCAGATGATTACTTGTACATTAGCCCAGATGACTCCATGTACATTATCTGACCAGATGATTACTTGTACATTAGCACAGATGACTCAATGTACATTATCTGACCAGATGATTACTTGTACAAAAGCCAAGAGGACTCCATGTACATTATCTGACCAGATGATTACTTGTACAAAAGCCCAGATGACTCCATGTACATTATCTGACCAGATGATTACTTGTACAAAAGCCCAGATGACTCCATGTACATTATCTGACCAGATGAAAACTTTTACATTAGCCCAGATGACTCAATGTACATTATCTGACCAGATGATTACTTGTACAAAAGCCCAGATGACTCCATGTACATTAAATAATCAGATGACTATTGGCACATTAAATAACCAGATTGATGAAAAGCTTAATGCTTTATGATCGAGCAAATATTTGAAAATAATAAATGTGCTTTCATTCTTTTCTTGATTGACATTCCATACAAATCTCTCCATTACGTTCTACCATAAAGTAGTTTGAGGTCTTCTAATAAATAATTTCTGGGTTTCTTCTGAAATTTGACAATACGAATTTGCTTCGAAATTAAGTTAGACGTGTCTTTTAAATTTGCGTGTAAAGATGATAACGACTTTTCTTATGTTTAGCTTGTATTGTACATATGTTTTGTAACGCTTCCCTCTCATTAAGCTTGGATGGTTAATTAGATTTAGCTACGTTATCCTGGGGATGACCTCCCTGGATATTATGACCCGGTTTAAGTAAAAGATAGAGTAATAACATAGAACTGGGCAAGATTATTGGGAAAAATAATGCAATACGAGCCGCCCCCCCCCCCCCCCATTAGATAAGAAAAAAAAAACAAATTTAATCAAACCAATTAATATTAATAATTTGAATTCTACTTAATCGATATTAACATGATGGAATAGCAGTGTATAATTTGGATTTATTTCATCATCATAGCATTCCTATTTCTTTGAGTCTACCCTTTTCGACAGCCTCGTCCTTTTTAGACTTCCTAGATTTTATTCTGTACTTGTTAGTTTTCCCTTTCGGACTTCATTTGGCACTTCTCCCTTTTCGGACTTCACTCGTCACTTCTCGTTTTCGGATCTCGTCTTCAACTGTGGAGTACCCTCTCCCTCAGAAAACTGTTTCCTTAAAGGACAAAATTATCCTTAAATCGCTATATGTACCACTTTCTAGATGTACATAAAATTCCTTCACTTTCGTTACTCAACACACTAGCCATTCAGACACTGCGTAAAGCGTACATATGGTAGCACCTTGCCATAAATTACCACGTGGCCTCTCTATAGAAAATTTACCGTATGCTACTACATGTACATGTTCGATTATTATTGCATAAAATTCACAGATCGTTACTCACTTCCAAATTATTTAAATATTACAAAAGCAAATATAATAGGTAGTTATCGTTAGCTCATGATAATCATTATTGTCCTAACACATAAAGGAAATGTTTCATATTTATTAAAATAACCATATGGAATCCTGCACATATGGACATTTGGATTCCATACAGTCAATTCTGCTAATGAACTAATAACTAAAATTAAAGATAAATTGCTTAGAAAATCTAATATAACACATTTCCCTGAAATTGAATAAAAGATACATAATATGGAATCTAGTCATATTAAATAAGTTGCACACAACAAACGATAAAAAAGAGCATATTAGGTGAAATTAAATTGCGTATGCTGTTAAATTTAGAATTTGTGCATCCAGTACTAAACACCATCTTTCTTACAAGACGGACACATGGTCCCTCCCTTGTTTAACGAGGGAAGCAATATTCTTGTCTAGGCTTCCTTGGAGCCACTTTCTCTCACTGAGAAAATTTCGGAATAAAGAATTTTGATTACTGTTGTCACTTTAAATTCACATCACGTCCAAGGTGTACGACTTAATTTCAATCAGCCAATTAAAAGCAGTGGTTTCTAAAAGAAAGTCATAAGACAATCATTTGCTTCGTCAGTCAGAATATCTTAACTACGTTATATAACTTTTCCCTTTGCACGGTTCACGACGGATGATGCACGACGGATGATGCACGATGCTGCTTGATGGACGACGGACGATGCACGATGTATAACGGATGATACCAGCATAGTATTTCGTAACTTTCTGTGGTGACAAACGCAATGTGTGATATAGATTCTAGTACACCCACGCACATTTTTAAAATGGCAATGCTTGTGTTACACGCTATCACATTTTTAAAATGGCAATGCTTGTGTTACACACTATCACTTTATTCACATTCAATCTTGTGCACAGTATTTTCTGAAAGACAATGTTTTACAAAATTAAACCAGTAAAATAAAAGAAGTGTTAAACCTGTTATTTCCTACCTCCAACCCTTTGATAATCACTATTGCTGTAACTGGTAAGATATACGGCGATCAGTGACGTAGCGAAGGTGTTCGGCGCTCGGTGCATGGTTCATATTTTTCGTTCCCCCCCCCCCCCCCACCGCGTAGCGGAGTATATTTGGCGTCCGGGGACAAGGTATACATTTTTCGCCACCCCCCCTCCCAATGATGTCACTGAAACATAGGAAAACAGTAGTCAATACTGAATACAACATAATAATAGTCATCATAGAAAGGCAATTTAAGGCAAATAAATTGTAACTGCAACAACCACAACAAAAATGTTACCAACAGTTAGTGACTTAGTCTTCATCCGGCACCCCTAGAGAAGGCGCCCGGTGCAACTTGTACCCCCTGCTTCATCCCACCCCTCCGACCACGCCACTGATAGCGAGTAACGGTCATTTAAAAACCAATGCCAATAAGTTATTACCTCTTCTAATACAATGATTGAACGTATAACGAACTTCTGTTATTATTATTATTATTATTATTATTATTATTATTATTATTATTATTATTTAAAGCCACGTTAATATGTATGAATGAAGAAAAGTGATTTACTCGGTTTTACATATGAAAAATGCAATTATGACCTGTATTCATGTGCCTTCGAGCACCCGTCACTCGATATAATCAAGCCCACGTGGAAAAGAATAGGTGAAAAAATGTCTTAAAGTAAATCAACCGCTTAGAGAGTCAATTAAATATCATCTGAAAGAGTTGTACACCACAGCATAAAAGAATGATTCACGCTTTAATAAAATACATATATTAGGGCATTACAAGTTTGTAGGCGGTCGACATGGTACTGATTTCTCATTGAAAACACTAGTTGAAGTGAAATTTTCTTCCAATTTGTATTCGTTGCTAAATCTTATCCTCAGTAATTTGGAATAGTCAGTCATTCGGGCGATGTTAACAAACGATCTATTGTGACAGTATTTCATTTCTGGAACAAGGCCGTACATCTTTAAAATACATCGAGTAAATGTTTACTGTACTGCTGGTCTGCTTGAGTAGGTGATTCCACTCTGTTTGAGAGGGTGATTACCGTATATTAGAATGGGTGATTCCAATCAGCTCTTAATTGCTCGTATAAACACGAAATGTCATATTCGAGATGGCATTTTACAGTTTTATCTAAAACACTGGCTATTAACCAATTAGTTATAATTAAATATGAACCAAATTTGTTGGATCCATTCAGAAACAAGGATATGGAAAGTGCAACGTTTAAGAAGTTGATAAGTGTTCGCTCGGTTCTGTACCTGAGAAACAGTTAGATAATAGTAAGAAACCAACATTTTCACTGGAGTTGCTGTATGGCCTCGCACCACAATTCAGATCTGCTATTTACGTTCGCCACCAAACCCCCTTGAATTTGATCAAAGCTGGAAGATATTCCGAAAAAAAGTGCCTTCTTTGTATTTGCTGATTGAATTGTTTCTTAATATTGCTTATTATGCCATAACTGAAATGTTAGGATACAGCGTTGAAAACATTGTATAGATCGCTGCATTGTTTGTGTTATTTAATAGAAACAAAGCTGTAAAATATCCATTTCTTCTACGTCCTGCATACACTATTTCCTTTTTTAGCTCTCGGTCAGTTGTCTTACATTAGTAATATACACAAAAAATCCACGAGCAAGTGATGAAAGATTTCAGTATTTATTGAACAAAGATGAGTTAACCCGGGGCTACACGTGACGGAAATCCATCACATTTGGTCAAAGTGGCCTACTTTTGTTCATATTTGGTCAAAGTGACCTACTTTTGCAGACTAATGATGAAGTAGAAGGAATACAATATAGGTATGTGGCTATAGAGAAGGTACAGCAATTCAAGGGAGATAATTGTTCGCGTGAAAAAATTCAGCAAAGCCTTTCTACAATAGTGTGTAGAAATTAATGATCAGCAAACCATGTCAAAGAAACAGTTGATACAATGAGTTATTTTATCCCGAACTACTTCACGCAAGATCATTTTGTTTTTCGTGAATTGTAAGAGTAGAGACAGTTGCGGATGAAGCTCCTAAATGAGTCTGCTGTTTTGTTGGATTTGTACCATTTATCTTGCCATTAGTAACGGGTTCGAGTGCTACAACAAGCTGAGTCGGATGCCGGGCGGACGTACTCACTAATTGTTCTTTGAGGAGGGAGGAAATCTACTTCTACGTTGTCCTTGACGAGACGTTAACGTCATAGCAAGGTAAGGAAGTGGAATCGTTGATCCAAGATGATTCAAGCGTCTTGACAGAACGACCTGGCAAGACGGAGTTGGAGGAGTTCACCGTGAAGTTACTGGAGGAGAAGCCAGTGAAGTTTAAACCATATCCGCTAGCCAGTATGAAATTAGAAACTGTTCGAAATTAAATTCAAGCTATGATAGACTTGGGAGTTATAGAACCAACATAGCGTATAGCACCCACGTTGTGTTGGTACAGAAGAAAGACGATACACAAAGGTCAATATAAGACGATACACAAAGGTCAAGACGATACACAAAGATTTATATAAGGTTAAAAGGATCACGTAATTGCAGGTAATTCTGTTACCTGATCCTGAGTTCATATTCGCCTGGGTAACCAACGCGACGTATTTATCGAAAATCGATCTAAGGGATACTAGCATATTCCAGTTTGAATGGAAGAAGCAGCAGAGAAGGTGAACCGACCTTAGTTGAAACGTCATTTGTTTAAAAAAAATTAAGCATGCCAAACCTAAGTCTCTAATTTAACGAGAATATCTCTAATTGGGATAGTTGCTTTTGTTACCTTATTTATAACCTCTCTGCTGGTGTGGTTGTTGTTAAATTATCATGCTTCGTTCAACCTATATCATCATGGAGATTACAGAGTTTCTTTAGCAGATGTAAAAATAAATATTTCAAAATGGGTGTTTCTTCAGTCATATGTTTTTATTTTAGATATAAAATATTCAGAATAAAATGTCTTTTTTTGATGCTTGTCTCGATGTATTTGGTTCAGGCGTGACTGTACTAGGACTTGGGATAGGTAGGTTTTATTTTAACCTTTTAGAGGTAAATGCGAAACAACAATGTTTTAATCTAACGAAAACATAAATCAAGAAATTCACTTGGATGCATTTTGCTGATTATTCATCTGAAATTCCCTAAAGGAACAGTCAAGATATAAAATGACGGTTAAAAGGTTTACCAGACGAAGGATAAATTGTATTGAGTATTCTTTTTATGCCTATGATAGAAGAGTATAAGATTGTTTATCAAATCATTTTATCGATGTGTTTGATCACGTGGCGGAAAATCCTTTAGAAGGAAAGTAGAAGGACGTTAGATACAACATTAAGTTTGTCATTCTGTGACTTCTATAATTTGTTTTGGAAAGTTCGCAAATTAATATATATATATATATATATATATATATATATATATATATATATATATATATATATATATTTAACTTTTGCGGACTTTAATGATCATGAAATAGTCATGATACAATAGCTAATTTATTAGTCACAGATTTCTATCGTCAGTGTGACATAAACATAATAATTGTGTTTTGTTGCTAGATGAAGCAGGTGATAAAAGAATATTTTTTCAAAACTTAAATAACATCCTCGATTTTATTTTCATGATATTGTTGAAGAAGTCTCTTTTATTCCTGGTCTTACATAATAATCTATCAATAATCGATATCTAGCTCATCTACAATCCGTACAAATGTGAAATTTTCCCCTCACTCCTTTCTTTCAGTTTATATGGTCCTAGATTTGTAGATTTTCTTGCTATGTGTAATCCGCAGTATTCATCGTCACAACGTCCACTGCATAGTTCAGTTATTCTCTGATATAACTGTTTGTCTGTTTTATCAGGTCGTTTCAACATAATTATATAGTTTATCTAATATGTAATTAATTTCATATTTCAAGATAAACTCAAACAATTAAACATTAGATATAAAGTATATTCAATAAAGAATCAAACATAATCTCTAAGCAGCAACATACGTTCTTCAAGGATTAATAAGTCAGGATTTCTATAAATGTTATCAATTTGCTTCGGATGACTGATTTTGAACGAGTCGCTGATAAATTCATTAACGAATATTCGGTTACTGAGATTATACCGAAGTTTAGATTAAGATATCCTATTTTTAATATATATATATATATATATATATATATATATATATATATATATATATATATATATATATATATATATATATATATATATATATATATATTCGTTTGCAAGTGTAGAATTGTTCACATAAATTACAAAGATCAATTAGGTTGTTTTACAATTACTGACGGAAAAATAAATCAAAATTATATTACTAATTATTTGGCAAGCTTATGTAGTGTTTTCGATAGCAAATATATCTTTGCGAAAAAAATAGTAGTTATCATGTTATTTTTAAATCAACGTCTGTAACACTATAACAACAAAAATAATAAACCAAAAAAATAAGGTTAAACCAGAATTGTTAGTAGTTTGCAGGCTGGTTTTAATAGTATACAATTAGCGAATACTAAATCTTACATGCTAGCTAAAATAACAAAACGTAAAAAGTGTATTTCAAATGAAAATGTTTCTAAATCTGAATTACTTGTCTGTCCAATTCTCTTTCAGCATAAATAAGTGAAATACGCTGCAAAAGAGGATAATTATCATTGTTGTTATAATAGTCATTCGGACGATTATATAGGATGAAGATCTACACATAGTATCAATCGAGTTAACAATAAAACCAGATCAGTTGTTAGGTATCGTTTGACGTAGCGGAAATACATATAATGTTAAACGAAGACCTGGCAATTATTGCAACATTTGCGAACAAAATCACGTGATTACTCTTAACGGTATAATCGACTTTAAATGCAACAATTGTATCGAGATTGTAAATCTAGATCATTATGTTGTAATGTGCCCAAGTCTCGCGAATGGCCGATGTATAATAATTATCGCTGTGAACAATCACTCAACGCGGAAATAAAAAAAATAATTACAGGTGATATAAACTATAATTCGGAAATATCAGATATCGTTGATAAATTACATGAACAGCAAAAAGATTTAGATTATATTAAATTCCTGCTAAAACGTAAACGTAAACAAACTTATCCTGGAGATTTGTCGCAAAAGCAGCGGATTAGAAATATATATCAATTCCTGTTCATGAAGGTAGACCTGGACGTTCTGTAACCAATAATTTAAATTATATCAACGGATCGGCATATCGAATGGATAAATCAAAAGCGGCATGGAAACCTCTACCTAAACATAAAATCTGAATTGTCTATAAGCTGCAGAAAAAATGTCACGGAAAACATAACAGCCAATTATATTATCAATCTTACATGCGTATCGTTGGTGATATAACATTTAAGCCTGGATATTAACGTATAGTCATGGTTTACGTAGAATCGCTTGACAAAGTGAAATGAGTTCATGATGTATTTAAGCGATGATGAGTGGCACTGAATACGATTTGTTTATTTGTTTGATTAGGATTTTTAACGTAGCTTTAAAAAAAAATTCAGTAATATGGCTACGATGTCTCCAGTGAGGCAGTTTATAATGATGTCTAGCACTGGGGCATCATGCCGTAGACATTTAGCATGATGTCCCACCCAGTATTATCCTGACACTAAGCCGACTAGTCCTAACACTAACCTCTTAATGCTGAGCGCAAAGCGAGACAGCTGTTGGTACCATTTGTGTAAGTCTTTGGTATGACTCGACCGGGGATCTAACGCTCTAACCACTAGGCAACTGGAGCGGTACATGGAATACAAAGACAGATATTCAGAAATGTTTAATCGTGCAAAAAATATTGGAATAAATTTGTATCGTTAGTAAATGTATCCTTTCGTATTATTATTATTCTTGATGCCGACGCTAATGATGATTATCTGTATTATTCATATTATGCAGATTTAATATAATTTTGTTTTTAATTATATAAACCTGATCATGATAAAAAATAATATTGTTGAAAATTGGCATAAAGATAGAGTGTCAGCGCTATTGGATAAAATAAAACAGTTACAAGCACGTGGCGAGAAAATATAAGTATTTACAAATTATAAGGTCAATACGGATTATTGTGTAGAAGGTCTTGCAAAAATTAGTACAGTCAGTCACAAGCGTATTATGCAGGATAGTATCACACTAATCCATATCGAGAACAAAAGCGATTAGACCTTGCAGATGTAGATAATGCGTATAATGAAGTTAATGCCGTTATTTATAATCACACACTCGAGGCTGGATTTAGCATGTTGGATCCTAGATTTACTGAAACGTTTGTGTTTTCCTACGAGTTAGGGTCTGTCGAAGCAACAAAACACAATCACTTCATCAATTCAAATGTATTAATGAAATCCATTATTCAACCGTAACAAACTCATATAATAGTAAACTCCCACTGAATCGCGCTAATACAGAAAATTAATAACAGATCGCGAAAATTCACTTATTGTACAAATAAATTTTGGAAGAGCTCCGAGTTCCGTGTAATTATGAAATCCATGTGGTCACTCGCATATGACGGATATCGCTAAAGAAAATACGTTCTTTACGACGAGATTAATGGCAATGATGTAAATACTGATTATAAAATTAAATTGACACCATTAGACGATTATGATACTTGGTTGTTAAACAAAAACAACAACATTACAATAAATCATTATAATACGAGACTAGTTTCTAAAGACCAGCATTGGTAATCGAATAAAAGTTACTCAGCTTGATACTGGTAAAATTGATAAAGAAAACGATCAGCTTGATATTGATGTTATCGATGAAGAAAATAACAATCCGCTTGAAATCGATGTTATCGAGAAGAAAAATAAAATAACAACACAATATTATAAGTATAATCCAGACGAGAAGGTAGAACCATACGTGGCAAAGTAAAAATATCTTAACAATGTATTTCAGTGTAATATTGAATCTTAACAATGTATTTCATTGTAATATTGAAATGTTACCTGCTGTGGAAAATGAAAAATTGTACAAGATCTAATCATCTCAAACGGGCTATTTATTTTCTAAAAACGCTCAATCAATAATCATTACAATTCAGATAGCATACAACAATGGAATTAAAACGACATACAAATTACGCGATTGTGTGATGACACGAACTATTATATATTTTTATATTTAATTATTTTTTAATTTATTCTGTAATCGCTTTCTCGCTGAGTTCTCTAAAAACCTGATAGATTGTCTTCGCAAAAATCAGGGATAATACCTATAATTGACTGACATTTCTTTTTAGATAATTATTTATCTTTGTGAAAGTATTTTACATCTAGCGTTTGGATATTCAATAATGTAGATGTTAGTAATCATTATAATTATATTTATTTATCATTATGTTAATAATAAAGAAGTTTCATCACACTTGACTGATAGAAGTCTCAGAATTATAAATAACTATTTCAGCATGATAATTTGATCGACACTAAAACGTCTTACATATTTCATAATGTGGTAAGCGCGCAATAACATCAATATCGAGCTGATTGTTATTTTCTTCCTCGATAACATCAATTTCAAGCGGATCGTTTTCTTTATCAATTTTATCAGAATCAAGTTGTGCTTTTTTCATAGATTACCAACGATGATCATTAGAAACTCATCAACGCTCGTATTATCCTGATTTATATTTATGAGTTTTGTTATTAATATAGTTTTGTTCTTAATCGTCTGGTAATGTCAGTATATTTTGATAGCAAGTATCCTTCATTATTGCAATTAATATCTGAGTAAAGAACACTGTGGCTCCGAGGTATTTTCATCAGCGATATCCATCATACATGCGAGTCCAGATGGAGTTGATAAATACTCGGAATTCGGATCTCTGCTCATCATAAATGATTTTTTGCAATCTGTTATTAATTTCTGAAATCAACGCGATTCATTGGGAGTTTACTATGATATGAGTTTGTTACGGTTGAATAATGGATTTCATTAATACATCCTGAATTGATGAAGTGGTTCTTTTGTTTCTTCAATAGACACTAACTCGTTGGAAAACACAAACATTTCAGTAAATCTCGGATCGATCATGCTAAATCCAGCCTCGAGTGTGTGATTATAAATAACGAGATTAACTTCATTATAAGCGTTATCTAAATCTGCAAAGTCTAATCGCCTTTCTTCTCGATATGTATCAGCGTGATACTATCCTGCATAATACCTTTGTGACTGACTTTACTAGTTTTGCAAGACCTTCTACGGAATAATCCGTACTGGCTTTATAATGTGTAGATACTTATATTTTATCGCCACGTGCTGATAACTGTTATATTTTATCCAATAGCGCTGATAAATTATCTTGAAGTGAAGTTTCAACAGTATTTTTTTTAATATCTGTATCAGGTTTATAATCATTAATAAGAAAATTTAAATATAATGTGATTGACCGCACCACCATTTAAGTGCCATATAGGTGTTAGGAAACTAACCTACCTAGGTCATACACTCAGCGAGGACATGTTAACCCCAGATAGTTCAAAGGTCGACGAAGAACGACCAACCACTCAGACGAGAGTTCAATCTTTCTTGGGACTGGCAGGGTATTATCATCTACATTGCAAGCACAAGTCATCCACAAATCAGGCTGTAAGTATTCCGAGGTTTCCTATGATACCTCAAATAAATGTTCTTAGGAAAAACCTCGGAGTATTGGTTGCTGAGTTTTCGAGGTTGTTGAAAACCATTGTCCACGGTATCCATTGTCAAATGTCCCAGGTTGGCCATACCAGCAATAATGAAGCAAATATTACAGAATATAAGAATACATTTTATTTTTAATTTGTTCAACACAGACAAATACATTTTTTAAAACGTCCAAATATCAAGAATGTACATAGGATTCCTTTAGTGCCAAATTGTCCATTTAATTGTGAAACTCCATCCAGCTATATATTGGTTTCAGGATGGTTTTAGCACTTCACTGATTTTCTTGTTTATCATCGCCTCTTTGATATTCTGCCATTTATTTTGGACAAGTTCTATACAAGATTTATTTTTTTAAAATACAAAATGTGATGAATTAATAAGACAAACAGTATGTATATTACATAACTGTTGGCAGCCTTAAATTTACAAATAAAGTCTGGAATCCTTTAGTTCTGAAAACAAGATAATACACCTGACAATGCTATATTTCTATAACTGACTGTTCTTTGAATTTGCCACCGGCGTTCTATACTTTTTATAACAAATACAGTTAAGATTATATTCTGTTACTGGCTCAATTCCAGACAAGTTCAAACTAATGCATCATTACTTCTCTGTATACTCCAATGCTGTATTATTTCAGGCTCTAAATTCTTGCGGCAAAAATGGATTTTCCGATTAAGTTGGGATACACACTGTCTATTGATTATTTACAGAGGTAAAGTTTTAACTAGTAAGGATGCAAATAATTTTTGTGCAATTTTCTCTAAAATGTCAACATTTTTTATAAGTTTACAATGATAAAAGAATAAACGTCGCTTTTTTATAGTGCGTGCAGTTACGTTGATCATACAAAACTCCAGTAGAACTTGCTATACCTGCATTGGCTTTAATTAAGAAATATATTCAGTGTATCTTCTGATGTTTGATGATTATGACTGATAGTGGCACACATGTCCTTGCATAGTCACACCAGGAATTTGATTCTATGGTAGTCAATATGGACCAAAATTGACAAAACCTTGCTTATCATGCTATGTATCCTACACAATATAGAAAGCAATAATAGTTAAATTAACTATTTTTAAAATCAGTAATATTTCAGTCTTAATAATAATATTAATAATAGATTCATTTGTCGTATAGATTTCTCTGCCCACATTGCATTTTCATTTTTAATTTCTGTTGTTATTATGGATTTCAACTTAATGGACACAAGCGTATTCAAGTGAGTCATTGGATCTTTTATTTTGGTGGAAATATTTAGCTAGTTCAAGCTAAGATATTCCATTTTATAACTATGTTGAAATTTATGTTTATTATACATGTATGTGTGTGCTACCATGTATAAGTTAGGCACATAATGCGATAACATAGAGTTGTTCAACCACCCACCCCTATGCTACAGTAATCTGGGTCAGCTGCCATATGTTGTTTAATTTACATTTACATGATTTAATTGACAGATATTTTTTTAAAGAAATAAATTGAAGGAAAGTGTGAGAAAATTTACAATTTGTCACAATACAGTAATAACAGATCGGTTTAAATATGCACTTTATAACAAAATTAAGTACTGTGATAATACATCGTTTCAGGATACTGTAATCAACCCTTAAAGATATGACAATACATGCTGCTTATAACGATTTTAGAAAGTTTGAAAATGTTGCATGTTTATCCAACCATGGACATTTTGGGCATTACTGTCTTATTCTGTTTGGTGTTGTTATCGTGGTGGTCTATTTTGTTGCTATTGTCTTAGCTGCTTTTGGTGATTGTGGTGATTGTGGATTCACATCTTTACTTGTTTCAACCCAAAATTAAAAAATGTGCACACTTGTCAAATAATGTGGAATATATTTCATGCCATTTACTAGTGATGGGAATTGATTACTTGGGGAAAAATATATATATCCACATTTATTGCTGGGAAAAAATTTTTTTCTGCATGTTGGCTTTTAAAAGCAAAAATAATAATCAATTTAATAATAATAATAATAATAATAATAATAATAATAATAATAATAATAATAATAATGAGAACTTTGTATAGTGCCTAATCTTTAGAAGCTCTAAGCGCTTTATATCAATAATGATATGACTACCGAAAACACAAAAAACAAAAACCATGAAATTAGAAAACATAAAAAAGGCTGAAAATATTTAAGGTATGAAACATTATTAGGTCTTTAAGTTTGTTCTTGCAGTCGAAACAGGTGAGTTTTAAGAGCACTCTTGAAAGTGATTACATTGTCTTTGTGTCTAATTTCAATGGGCAATTCATTCCACATTGCTGGGCCTTGATATGCAAAAGAATGTTATCTATATGACTTTGTTTTCATAGATGGAACAATGAGTATACGATTGTCAGAAGAGGAGCATAAGTATACAGCTGGTGTGTACACATGGGTGAGGCCGGATAGGTATGTTGAACTGAAATCCGTTAGAGAAACATAGCACAGGGAACAAATTTTGTGTTTAATTCAGGAAATAATGGTAAGCCTGGGTAGGGTACAGAGCAGTGGTGAGGTGTGCTCTGATCGAGGTACTCTAAAGATGATCTAAGCAGCTGTGTTGAATGTTTTGAAGGTTCTGGAGTAGATATTGAGACGAACCAGCCAGAATTGAAATACAACAATCCAGTCTTGAAAGTACTAATGAACATACAAGTGTTTTAGTGGCATCAACTGAAAGATATTTGCAAATGGAGCTGATGCGTCTCGGCACAAGACATGCAGCCTTACATATGTTCATAACATGTTGGTGCAATGTGAAAGTACTGTCTAAAGTAACACCTAGGTTTGGTACTGACTGTGTGAATTTAATGTTGATGTTGCTGATATGTATTGCTTGAGGTAAAGGATGTGAATGAGAAAGTCTTTGTATTGTGATCAGAATGGCCTCAGTTTTATCATCATTCATCTGCAGCTTGTTACATGTCATCCACAATTTGACATCAGAAATGCATCTCTTTATTCCTTGGATGGTAGCATCAACTTCAGTTGGGTTGCTAGACTTGTATATTTGGGTGTCATCAGCGTGCAATTGTTGAGACACTGGGTGATGATTTATGATACTTGAGAGCGGGTGAGTGTATAGAATGTAATTATGTAACTTGACATCTTTTATAAAGTTAAGAGATCAGTGATGCTTGCTTTTTTCAAATTCGTATGCAACAGGTACAATAGAGTCGGCATCATTGACACCTTTTCAAAAAAACAAACAAAAGAAATCAAAGTTAGGTGATATTTAATATCATCAACATAGGACATGCATGAGCTTTGATCATTTTAATATGGTACACAGATGTAAACCAAAAATTGAAGGGCATATACTACCAGGGTTTGCAAGGTCTATAAGGTTGTAAGACAGTTGCCATCATGTGATGTCACCAATCACTATCTCGTATCTCAAAGACGAAGGAACAACACTTTCGGACAAATACATGATAATATGGCTGACATGTACAAATATTTAAATTCTAAAATACCGTACTTAAAGAAAAGTAATATTGCTTTTAATAAGTATACTAAAGCTGTAAAAATATGATTGATTGCTTTGTATATTTTCTTGCTGTCTAACGCCCTATGTGTGTGTATATTCTATTCTATTCTTACACATCTTTAACACTATTCATAAACCCATTCTTATGATTTAATGCAGTATAATAATTATGTATACAGTTATTCTATGATCTTTTTTCAAGTCATTAAATATTTTTGCAGATTTTGTTTGTTCTTTTAACAATTTTAAACATGACTTCATTTTCATGTTTAATAACAATACTTATTATAACCATTAATTCTTTTGTTCTAAATTCAGCTAATGTTAACACATAAACCCTGGAGGGTTTTGCTGTTTTCGCATAAAATGCGAGTAGAAAACACATTTTGGAAACTATTTCTGAATACATTAATACATCGACTTCTAAACAATTTTCCATTAGCCCAAAGTCTAGTTGTGCTAAAAACAATGCGTTTTCCATTAGTTATTTTGCTCGCGCATGAGCAGAAGGTGAAAGCTTTGATTTGTAAAAAAACAATTTGCTTAATGGACCCATACTTTTTGTATGGAGAAGACTATTTATTAAAAATGTCCACCTTATCCTACTTTGTGCACAGGTTCACCTGTCTGTGTATACTTCAGATAATTTTGCCTTAGATCTAAGGCCATCAAGTCTAAAATTTGGACACAAAATCGGATTCTGACCATGGGCGAAATTTGGGTGGAAAAAAAAACTAGGGTTTTCCCTCTGTACATGTATTTTGTAGTGCAACTAAAATGTTCAGATTATTTGGTATCATTGTAGAGCTAAATCTGTCTATCTTTCTATACTACCACCCACTTTAGTGTATCATACATGACATCGACACTACAGACCTTGGCAGAAGGCTACTACCTCCTACCCCATAAACGTGGCGCAAAGGGTTAAAGTGTTAATGGGTTAGTTTGCTTTGCTCTATTCCAAATGGGCAGTTAAATAATTTTATCATGAAAATGTACTATAGAGATTATTATTATCATGATTGCTATTATTATTATTATTGTTATCATGATTATTATTATAATCATCATTATTATTATAACTATTGGATTATTATTATCATTATTATTATTATTATTATTATTATTATTATTACTATCGTGATTATTATTATCATGAATATTATTATTATTATAATCATGATTATTATTATCATTATCATGAATATAATCATGATTAACATAAATATTATTAATATAATCATGATTAGTATGATTATTGTTATCATCATGACTATTATTATTATCATCATTATGATGATTATTATTAGTAGTATTATCATTATTATTATTATCATGAATATTATTTTATTATCATGATTAATATTATTATTATTATTATTTTTATTTTTACGATCATGATTATTATTATCATGATTATTATTATTATCATGAATATTATTATCATGATTATTCTTATTATTATCATCATGTGTATTATTATTATCATGATTGTAATTATTACATTGATTATTATAATTATTATCATGATTATTAGTATTATCATAATGATTATTATTATTATTATTATCATGATTATTATTATCATCATGATTATTATTATTATCATAATTATTAACACCATTCTTTATTATCATCATTATTAGTATTATCATCATCATTATTATTATCATTAATATTATTATTATTATTTTTATTATTAGGACTATTATGATTATTGTTGCTATTATTATTATTATTATTATTATTATTATTATTATTATTATTGTTATTATCATATATCTGGAAGGATTTAACAATGCATAGAAGCAATAATACTGAGTCCTATTTATGTACCATTGTTTCACAACAATTTTTTTTATACAAAAGTTCCTCTGCTACAATACAAGCTATCAATGAGATAAAGATGAAAACAACAATAAGATTTACTGAACGCTGTAGGCCTTTATGTTTCTTGGAAAACAATGCGGCTGACGGTGAAATGTCTAAAGGTAAATTACATCATAGAGAATTTATAGTTCGCCAAACAACACCATTCTCACAAAGGGGTTCATATCGTTGCTTACAATTGACCTGTCATACTAGTTATATAACAGATTATTATATAGTACATGTACGACAAGTAAATTGTAAGCAATAATATGAACCCCTGAGCATTCCCACCAAAAACAGATGCAATCAACTGAAAAACTAATGCTGTGTACAGCTGGCCAATGAAATGAGAGCCAATAAATGTTCAGGTCTTTTTCAAATTTAATGTAATATAATTAAAAAAAATAAATGAACTTAACCTACAATAATTCCTTCTGCAATCTCAAAAGTTGGCAACCTTGCAGACACCAAATTTCCTACTTTGTAACCTTCAAATGCCTTTCTCGGCTGAAAAATATTTCGGAGGTTAGGAACATTTCAAGTAATAGCACTATCATATACATAACACAAACAAGTTATTGCGATTAATGAATCCACTACATTTTGATGAAAGGTTTCATAGACCAGTTTGCTTTCAACAGAATATTTTCGAATTTATTATTATGGCACATATTGATTGGGTAATTCCATCATCTGCATCCAATGGAAAAATGCGAAAGAAATGTCTCCCAGAACTTTCCACAACTTATATGTTTTTTAAATTCAAAATCAGTAAGTAGATAAGCACCTGCTACCAACATTACTTAGGGTTTTTCAATTATTTAAATATTGTTCTATATGATAAAATTATCACCAAGATTCCAATTGTCTGCATACCAGATGTGCCATATCAGGCCATACAATAAAAGTTCCCGGTCGACCGATCATCACCGTTTAAGCTGCCAATCCTAGCACTTTTTTCCTCGGGTTAAAATAAAATTAAAATGAAAATATTAAAAATACAAATACAAATTCCTGACAGAACTTTGAAGTGCTTAGTACATTAAACATATATATGGCGTTAAACCCTAAAACAACAACAACAATAAAATCGTTATCAACTTCAAGAACACTAACACAAGCTTTTGATTTTTACTTGATCATTTTACCACTCACAATTTAGCTACAATTTAACTTTTAACATACAATTTTACTTGATCACTGAAAGAATTAATGTGACTTTGTAAAGTTTAAATGAATATTACAAATGTTGCTTTTTTACTTGGAAAATGTATTTTACAGTACCTTGTTTGTTTACACTTCATGAATACTTGAATATGAACTAATTGCAAATAAAAAATATTTAACACCAGTTACCAGTTACCAGACACCACTATACATGAACAGAGATGGTACACTGTAAAACCCATATCAGTCAATCAAGTAAATTATTGAATTCAAATTCTAGACTTGTTAGTTGTTTTGATACTGACAAACATTATTCATTTTAATAAACTGGAAAAATACGTTCTGCATAAAATGTAGAGAAATCTCTAAGTGCACGGTTAAAACAGTCCATTTCCTAGCTAAAGGGAACGGATAAAGGGCAGATAATCAGTATATAAAACTCAAAACCAATGGACCGTTGATAAAAAAATAAAATAAAACTAAAAATTTTTAAAAATAAAATCTTGTATCAATTTCTCGAACAATTTGTAAGAACTAATCGATCAGGTCTTCACACATTTTGCAGTTGACCATGTCATCAACAAACTCTTCCACTTGTATCGTTGTCTCTGTGATATTGAATTCCTTCTGGACTTTGGCAGTGGCTTCACATAATACAAGCATTGGATCTGTACCAGCCTCTGAAATGAGGTATAAAACATTCTTTCATTTTTTAAAGTCAATACAAAAAAACATACTTCACTGTGGAATTTTGTTCACGAGTTACGTATTTTGGGGTTTGGGTAGATTTGCCAGAATTCAAAGACTCAGATTAATATTGTAAATCCAATATGTGAACTAGTTTAGAGGTATATCCACGACAGCTTTCCCAATGCTATCTCCATGCCTCCTCTCCCACACAACAATGTCTGCTGGAATACAGGACCTATGCCACTGGCCTACTCACTAGCATACAGAGGTTTTCAGATTGGCCCTGTTGTATCCTGGTTGTCATGTCACAAAGGAAAGGTGCCCATGCCATGTAACAGGGGAAAGGTGCCCATGCCATGTAACAGAAAAAGGTCCCCATGCCATGTAACAGGGGAAATGTGCCCATGCCATGTAACAGGGGAAAGGTGCCCATGCCATGTAACAGGAAGAAAGGTGCCCATGTCATGTTACAGGGGAAAGTTGCCCATGCCATTACATGTAATAGCAACCATTGTCAATTGTCTGAGTAAACGTATGCTATTATTTTATCAACATTTTGTGCTATGCATGATAGTTTCCTGCCATCATTCAATTCCAGTAAGCCAGGAAATACATAGAGACAGTTTGTGGCACTCTGAATGTGAAGTTTTAATGTTATCATTAACATTAAAAAACATTATCTACTAAATTAAAATGTTTCTGATATAAATTTCCATGAATTATGAGAGAGAGAGAGAGAGAGAGAGAGAGAGAGAGAGAGAGAGAGAGAGAGAGAGCAAGTGTGTGTGTTTGATTCACAGTCCTCAACAACAAAAATCTAAATTTTACAGAGAAAGCAATTAAATTTTTTAAAGATCTCATAATCTTAAATATATCGAACCTTATTGTGAACAGAGCCACTGGAATGTGCATTAATTCCTGGACTCAAGGAAGTGGGGTTTCATCTGCTTGATTTTTAGTCTTGACAAAAGCAAGAAACTAATATATGTATATAAACAACACCCGATGTTTAATCAACAATTGATGTCATCATGAACCAAATGCAAAAAGTGAATCTTTAGAAGCTCCATGCGCTTTACAACATCTATAATGATATGACTACAGAAAAAAACATGAAATTGGAAAACATAAATAATGATGAAAATATTTAAGGTACAAAACGTTATTAGGTATTTAAGTTTGTTCTTACAGTCAAAAAATATGAGTTTTAAGAGCACGCTTGAAAGGGATTACTGCGTCTTTGTGTCTAATTTCAATTTGCGATTCATTCCACACTGCTGGGCCCTGGTATGCAAATGAATGTTGTCCATATGACTTTGTTTCCATAGTGGGAACAATGAATATACGATTGTCAGTAGAGGAGCGTAAGTATCTTGCTGGTGTGTACACATGGTGAGGTCAGATAGGTATGTTGGACTTGAGTCCGTCAGTCAAATATAGCACAGATAACAAATTTTGTAGTGTAGTATTCTTCAAGACTTGTGCCTTTCTCAATATTGGCATAAAGTATGGCTACAGAATACTAAAAACCTACATGATCATTTGTACCAAAAGGTTGTTAGATTTTCTAATCGTCCTTGGGGCAGAGCTGGGGGTTGGTGGCTACAAAGTAAAGCTAAGCCAGTTACGATCAGTAGTATTGATCATTTTGACCTAACTTTGTATGAGAGTGTGGTACTAATCGAAATGCTTACAGTCATCTAGGTTGATGATTCTACCGTGAATGGAGCATCTGAAATATCCATATCCCTGCTCTTGGGCTCCATCATATGGCCCATCAAGTCACATAAGGACTTTGACCTTGGACACTCCATGTCATATAGAGACTTGAAGGACTTAATTCTGAGCACAAAAAAGGTAGCTGCTAGTACCATTTTTAAAAGTCCTTTGCATGACTCTGCCGGGGTTCGAATCTGCAACGTCCCACATCCGAGGTCGATACTTGAACAACTAGGCCACCAGAGTGGTTGATATACATGTTTATAAAGCAACATGATCTTTAAAAAAATCACTTTATACTTAGTATTTCTGAACAAATGATATGTAAAATTAATTATTTAATTAAAAGCCATGGGAAGAACCATCAACCCACGAGAAGCTACTGGCAAGATTTCTCATGTACCCACATTAGCCGAGGCTGAGACTTGAACCCGTGTAGACAGAGGTGAGATAACAGTGATCGAGAATGGTGAGCTCTTTTGACCACTCGATCCCTCAGGGCCCCAAGGGTATATAGTAAAACAAAACTAAAGTGTTTAATCTGTTGGATATTGTAGTCTTGCCTCCTGGATATGGGGGACGCAATTTTGGCCATGATATATCATAGATCAAGCCCACAATGCCTAACTGTTCAAAGACAACAAGCTACAAATATAATTATAGTTTTCTATTTCCAGCTCATCATACATGGCAAAGTTCAATTATTTCTCTAACATTTTCATGGTAACAAGATAGGTTTTCTTTTTTCTTTACGTTAAATGTTAGTGACAGGGTAGCAGTGAGGGGGGACAACTCCAATAAATTTACTGTCCAATACTGAAAACAAAATCATTATAAAGTCATAAATGAACTTTAGCTACAAATCAACAAACCTTGGTCAAGTTATGATGCAAAAACCAAAGCCAGCAGGATAATTAGTGAGAATAACTGAAGTAAATACCAGTTCTCATGAATACAAAATAAGAAATGAAATTTGGTTGAAACCAACATATATATGTAAAGTTAAGGTGCAGGAAACAAAGTAATGAGAACAATTTAAAAAAGAGAAAAACACCTGAAAATGAGGTCAAAGAATGCTAGAAATTGAACTCTTTCAAAGAGTTACCAATATAAAGCTTATTGCCAAATCTGATCAAAACAAAGTTACATTGCGTGAATCGTGGAAATAGCACCAATGAGTGACAACATGAAATGCTTGAAATTGAACTTATTCATGGTCACCAAATCCACCAAGCAACTGATTTAAAATCCAACAAACCCTGTTAAAGTTATGTTACAGAAACCAAATTCAAGAGGATGGGATGTTGGAAATGAAAATCATTTAAGGTTGTGTCACTACAAAACTGCATACCAATTCAACTAAAAGCTTTGAAAGTCTTTCATTTTCTGGCAAAGTTAAGATCTGCAAATGAAAGACTGGATGTCACACCATCAGGGGCCATAACTCCTCTTTATAAGGAACAGAAGGTTGGAAAACAAACTCATTCGAGATCTTATTAATATGCAGGTGCTTTCTGAATTTGGCAAAAATTATAAAATAGTTGATTTATCAACAAACAAACAAACAATCAAGCAGTTGGATGTGCATGTGATAACCAAAGGGATTTGTTTACTTTATTGAGACATTTTAATTCAATAATCAGATTTGTGAATATGCCTCTGCTGAAGGTGTCCTCATATTTTTCACATAAACAAGTCCTCAAATTTTCCACATAAACAAGTGTTCAATTTTTTCTACATAAACAGGTCCTCATATTTTCTACATAACAGGTCCTCATATTTTGCACATATGCAAGTGCTCATATTTTCTACATAAACAGGTCCTTATATTTTTCTGCATAAACAAGTTTTCAGATTTTTCTACATAAACAAGTCTTCATATTTCTACATTAACAAGTCCTTATATTTTCTACATAAACAAGTCTTCATATTTTCTACATAAACAAGTCTTCATATTTCCTATATAAACAATCCTCATATTTTATACATGATCAGGTCATTTGTTTTACACTGGATCCATTGAATTTGTCCTTTTTGACCAAAGAAGTTAGAAAAATTGATACTCCGTGATTATATATCAATCAATACTTTGTTACATGTATATTGTTATAATTTATTGTCACTGCTTGTCTCTTACACCACTGCTCATTTGCTTGGAGCATGGACACAATATACAACATTGTTTTATTCTAGCTTAAAGAAAACATGTTATCCAACTTAGTGATGAAGAACTTGATAAACAAATAATAAACATATGTGCACACCATCAAGATTTCATAAACATATATTGGCATTTCTTAAATATCTATTTATAGCATTATACATGAAGATCTGTTATTTACAGAGACTATTTATTATGATACAAATGATCAAAATATTACTTGATACTTACTGATAACTAAATGAACAGAGAGGGCAACTTTGCTAAGGGAAAGTGACCACACCCTGAGGTCATGTATATTGCAGACACCATCTATTTCAAGGAAGCTACTCTTTATAAGGTTCATGCACATTCCTCTTGGAGTCCCTAGTAAGTAAATTAAGACTTGTTAGTCAGCTACCCTTTATAAGATCCATGCTCATTCCTCTTGGAGTCCCTAGTAAGTAAATTAAGACTTATTAGTCAGCCATACTTTATAAAATCCATGCTCATTTCTCTTGGAGTCCCTAGTATGCAAATGAAGACTTATTAGTCAGCCATACTTTATAAGGTCCATGCTCATTTCTCTTGGAGTCCCTAGTATGCAAATGAAGACTTGTTAGTCAGCTACCCTTTATAAGATCCATGCTCATTCCTCTTGGAGTCCCTAGTATGCAAATGAAGACTTATTAGTCAGCCATACTTTATGAGGTCCATGCTCATTTCTCTTGGAGTCCCTAGTATGCAAATGAAGACTTATTAAACAAGCCATACTTTATAAGGTCTATGCTCATTTCTCTTGAAGTCCCTAGTATGCAAATGAAGACTTATTAAACAAGCCATACTTTATAAGGTCTATGCTCATTTCTCTTGGAGTCCCTAGTATGCAAATGAAGACTTATTAAACAAGCCATACTTTATAAGGTCTATGCTCATTTCTCTTGAAGTCCCTAGTATGCAAATGAAGACTTATTAAACAAGCCATACTTTATAAGGTCTATGCTCATTTCTCTTGGAGTCCCTAGTATGCAAATGAAGACTTATTAGTCAGCCATACTTTATAAGGTCTATGCTCATTTCTCTTGGAGTCCCTAGTATGCAAATGAAGACTTATTAAACAAGCCATACTTTATAAGGTACATACTTTTTCCACTTAGAGTCCCAAGAATGTAAATGAAGATTTATTAAACAAGCCGTACTTTATAAGGTCTATTTTCATTCCCCTTTGAGTCCCTAGTATGCAAATGAAGACTTATTAGTCAGCCATACTTTATAAGGTCCATGCTCATTTCTCTTGGAGTCCCTAGTATGCAAATGAAGATTTATTAGTTCAACTACTCTAACATCAACTACATTTACATGTGTATACAAAATATTAAACTGTCAACAATGGGATCCCTAGAAGGGGGTCAAAGGTCCAATTTGATTTTTTAAAATTACAGTAACATTATCACTTTCTTTAAACAAAATATCAATATGCAGTCAGAGTAAGCAAATACATTATGGATGTAAATAGTTTTCAAATATAACCATTTGGTTAATGCCACACTGGGAAATTATTATTATTATTATTATTATTATTATTATTATTATTATTATTATTATTATTATTTTTATAATTATTATGTATTGTTACTATTATTATTATTATTATTATTATTATTATTATTATTATTATTATTATTATTAAGATTACTATTTATAAAAGTATTATTTATTGCTATTATTAGTAATATTATTATTATTAATAATACTATTATTATTATTATTATTATTATTATTACTATTATTATTATTATTATTATCACTATTATTATTATTATTATTAAAATTACTATTTTTATAATTATTATGTATTGCTATTATTATTATTATTATTATTATTATTATTTTATTATTATTATTACAATTATTTATATTATTATTATTATTATTATTATTATAAAATTACTATTTTTATTATTATTATTATTATTATTACTATTATTATTATTATTAATTTTTTTTTATTATTATTATTATTATTATTATTATTATTATTATTATTATTATTATTATTATTATTATCTCACTGAGTATTTTGAAGAATTATTATAAAATGATAATATAAGGGATTACAATATGATCTGATGTCATGCAAGTCTTTGTTCTGTGCAAGAAATAAACCTTAAATTATTAGATATATCGAATGGTTTGTACAATTTCTATTCATCCCTGGGGGCAGAGCTGGGGATTGCTTGCTTTTTGCTTACAAGCAAATAGGTTATTATCTCTAATGCTATTGATTTATATTATTCAAATAAGGGTATAATTTAAACCTGCTGCTTAAAAAAATAAGAGCCTGAAGTGGGCCTATTCAGCTTGATCACCTAGTTGGCAAAATGTCACATGGTTACTTAATCCAGGTCAGCATGATGCTTTATTAAAAATGAAAAAATTTCCAATGCTTTTGTCTGAAAATGTTATGAAAATAATTGTTTTATGGTTTATCCAGCTTTATATCTTCATTCGGGGCCCAGAGTGACTGATTGGTTTAAAGTGCTCTCCGTTACAGATCACTGCCATGCACAACTTTTGGCTCATTTGTTAAAAGTTACTTTGCAAACACTAAAGCACTCTGCATTTAGTGAATAGTGTCCAGAAACTGTCACTAAATGTCAATTTCGAATATTACAAAGTGGCAAATAGAATTAAGCACATCTGTAATGCAGTCTGTCTGTATGTCTGTCTCTCTCTCTATGTATGTATGTATGTATGTATGTATGTATGTATGTATGTATGTATGTATGTATGTATGTATGTATGTATGTATGTATGTATGTATGTATGTATGTATGTATGTATGTATGTATGTTTCTCTCTCTTTTTTTTCTCTCTCTCTGAATATATATATATATATATATATATATATATATATATATATATATATATATATATATATATATATATATATATATATATATATATATATATATATATACCCAAACACTGGGCAATAAAGATAATGATGGTATGCAGTGTTTTGCTGATATTCAACTATATAAAACTGTGAAAAAAAGACAAAACAAAATCACCTTAGGAAATGTGCCAGACAAAGAGAAGAGAGATCTTCAAAATAATTTTGAAAAATATACATCATATTAAAAGCCTTTAAATTCTTTTATCTGATATTCAATTTCCACTTATGTATTAATCAAATTAAGTTACAAGAGAGGAAGATGTTAAAGCTAACAGTTTATTATATTAGATCATATTGACAACTGGCACATCAAATTAGTTAAAGTTACTGTGAGTTAAAATTTAATGGAAAGAGTCCCATCTACCAACACCATTTTATGTAGTGGATGTTAATTAGTTTCTTCAGCATGCTATACTCTGCTTGTACACTTGTCTCTGTCTTTGAATGGATTATTTAATTTAATGATTGTTATGAGAGTACATGAACTTGGTATAGCCTCATTATTATTTACCTTTTATTGCTTATGTGTATAATATTTATTTCTTCCAGCATACACCATAATCTGTCTTTCATAAGTCCCTAACCACTCCATCCTCATGGATTTGGGCAATTTAAAGGACACCACAAAATGGTAATGTATTTATATGTTATTGGCTGAATCAAAATAACACTGAGTTGACACAGTGGTACATGAAACATGGAAGCAAAGTTTCAACTTATTCAATTCCATGAAATACTTGGTAATTATGAAATCAAGATATGAAAATTTTCAATGGGAATTAATCTTTTCCGACAAGATCCCTGATACACATATACATCATAGTCCCATAGCAACCTTTCTGTATGAAATGCTTCTTACCTTCCATAAGAACAAGCAGTATATCCCTAATAATAGTCATGGTGGTGATCAGTACCAGTATGGAAAATATAAAGGTGCATATTGGATCAGCAAGCTTATACTCTGGCTGTAATTAGAAAAAATTTTGTTTGGTTACCATAACATAACTAGATATCGAACTTTGGAGTAAAATAAGTTTATCTGTTACTACATATCCATAATTCATTATCTGATAGTACATATCCATAATTCATTATCTGATAGTACATACCCATAATTCATTATTTGATAGTACATACCCATAATTCAATATCTGATAGTACATACCCATAATTCATTATTTGATAGTACATACCCATAATTCATTATTTGATAGTACATACCCATAATTCATTATTTGATAGTACATAACCATAATTCATTATTTGATAGTACATACCCATAATTCATTATTTGATAGTACATACCCATAATTCATTATTTGATAGTACATACCCATAATTCAATATCTGATAATACATACCCATAATTCATTATTTGATAGTACATACCCATAATTCATTATCTGATAGTACATATCCATAATTCATTATTTGATAGTACATAACCATAATTCATTATTTGATAGTACATACCCATAATTCATTATCTGATAGTACATACACATAATTCATTATTTGATAGTACATACCCATAATTCATTATCTGATAGTACATACACATAATTCATTATTTGATAGTACATATCCATAATTCATTATTTGATAGTACATACCTATAATTCATTATCTGATAGTACATACACATAATTCATTATTTGATAGTACATACACATAATTCATTATTTGATAGTACATACCCATAATTCATTATCAGTACAGCCCCGCTCTCCAAATTTGTTTTAAGCAACAAAGTGATAAAAGGTGTCTGCCCATCTAACTAGAAGTTAGACAAGAGTGATCACACCATATATAGAGGAATTAGGTTAAAATCCCCCATCAATTAAATGCAGAGATGCTTGGAGGGGGGTGGAGCATTAAGAGGTTAGTGTTATGACCGGTCAGCCTGGTATCAGGATAAATGTGACTTGGTGGGACACCATGCTAAATGTCTGAGGCATGATGCACGAGTGCTAAACATTATTATAAACTGCAACACCGCAGAAATCACAGCGATATGACTGGAAAATTGTTAATGCTATGTTAAAGCTTCATATTATACACACGCACACACACACACACACACACACACACACAAACTTGGATGGTGTGTGCTAGGATATTCAGCCTTAGATGTGGTAGACTTGGAGATGGATTTATCAGAAATTACAGCAACTGTGAAAATCCCCAAACCAGAGGCAGCAATCTGGAGATTTTTTCCATTTGCTGTCTGATATAAATACATGTAACACAGATAATATTATGGATGTAATGAGTATGCCCTTTCTAGGTTGTGGTTTTGGACACCTTTCTCCATAAGCAGCAGAGAGGGTGAACAGACCACGATTTCGAGCAAAAATAAGGCTTCCAGATAACGTTTTCGAGCAAAAAATGGCCTATACACTACGTTTTCAAGCAAAATATAAGACTTCCAACGAAATCTCATTTAACCAAAAAAAAAGTCTCCATTTTTGCAAAACGGAGATTTTACGATTTTGCTCACAACGATGTGGTCATCCACCCTCTCTGCTGCTAGAATTTTCAGTTCTGGGTTAACAAAAACTATGAAATGATTAACCGAATATTTGATCCAGTCCGATACGATATCGAGTCCGAGGATCATGTAAATTTATTGTTATAAATCCATGCGGGGTTGACTGAGCGTTACTAAAGAAATTTTTAAATTGATTATGATCCATATCTCCACCGCACCAGGTTTGCCAAATATTTCTTAACGTATGAGTATCAACTCCGTTAAATACACACAGCATATTGCAGTTATCTCTGATCACTTTTGGTATTTGAGTATAACGTTGAGTTACATATATCACGTCAGTGTTTTTATGCCTGCCTCTGGAAAAGATCCTAGCAGGATTTTTTTGTTTATCCAACATTATATCGTCGTATACGACTAAATTGTTAATATCTCCATTAATATCATCAATACTCGGTGCTTCATCGATATCGGTTATAAAATCAATGGCGTTCTCACCGCTAATTTCTGATGCATTTTCGTTAAAATCTTTTAGCACTTCATAACATCGTTGATCATCTACGCTAGGAGCAATTAAATACAACTTATCCCACTTCATCCATCTCATTATTAAATTAAGCAACAATTGCGTTTTACCGGATCCAGATGGCCCGATTATAATCATCCGGATAGAGTTTGGTAGCGCTGCATGATGCTTAATTGGTTCTCTTGTTTTAGTCGCCGAAAAATCAATTATATCCATATTTCTATACATAAATTATGGATCTATATTGTGTGAAGTGTAAAACGCGTACTGGCACAGATGATGTGACGACGGTTACAACTAAAAATAACCGATCAGCGCTTTCTGGTAAATGCGTGCAATGTGGTACAAAGAAATTTAGATTTGTGTCTATGAAATCTGATTTAAAAAAAAACGAGGAGGTGATATCGCAGCCAAATTGGCAAGGCTCCCTGGAACCCCATGGGCAAAGTACCCCGGAGAAAAGCACCTCCCAGGATATAGCTACTGTGGACCGGGAACCAGACTTGATATCAGACTCAATAATCAAAATCAACCCAACCCCGGTGAAGAACCAATAAACGCCATTGATAAGGCCTGTCACCTTCATGATGTTGCTTATAAAAGCAGCAATCTGCAACACAGGCATCTAGCAGATGTGAAATTAATTCATGCGTTAAATGCTATTCCTGATAAATCCTTCAAAGAAAAGTTATCTTCGTGGTTGGTAAAATCAGCTATGAAAGGCAAATTGATGTTAGGTGCTGGTAATTGAAAATGCTAGCATTTTAATATGGAATCAATTTATTATTCCCCAAGAGGATACTGGAGGGGTAAATCAGCAGTCCATAAACTCGCTAGCGCTGCAAAAGTGAAAAAAACTACAGCGGCGGATTGGTTATCCAAACAGGCACTATGGCAAATTTTTCTACCACCGCCTAAACAAATTAACTACTCGCATTTTGATGTGACCGTTCCTAATGAAGTTCATCAAGCTGATATATTATTTCTGCCACATGATCGTGGTTACAAATACGCTTTAACCGTAGTTGATATTGCAAGTCGATACAAAGAAGCAGAACCGTTAAAAACAAAATCAGCCACTGAAGTCGCTTCTGCATTTGAGAGGATTTATCGACGAGGTCCTCTGCACTGGCCAAATCTATTGCAGGTTGATCCTGGAAAGGAATTTCAGGGTGCGGTTCTATCTACAATGAAAAATCATAATGTCACCATACGACGAGGGCATACTGCGCTACATCGCGATCAGGCCATTGTAGAACGATTTAATCGGACGATTGCTGAGCGGTTATTTGGATATCAATACGCAAAAGAATTCATTCAAGAAAAGCGATCCCGTGAATGGGTCAAAAGGTTACCAGCTGTGATTACCGCACTGAATAACGAGATTACTAGAACAATCAACATGAAACCTATCAACGCGATTAAAAAGAAGTCAATACCTGAAAAACCACAAAAAGATTTCAAAGAACCAATTCTTGGTAGTAATGTCATTGTGAGGTACTTATACGAACCAGGAGAGCTTGAAGGTGGCAGAAAAAGGGCTACTGATCCTATTTGGAGCGTCACTACGCATAAGATATCTAGTATAACACGATCTACGGGTAGACCAGCAATCTATAAACTGGATTCAACTGCCCCTCAGCGGGGTTTTACTCGACAACAACTACAGGTAATTCCTGAGGATACTCAATTACCACCGCATGGTCTTAACTAGCACCGTTGCGTCTATTGCACTCAAGACAAGTCAACATCACATTATTTCTGACATGACCGAGACTGTTATTTTTTCTGTCTACGGTGAATTGGCGAGGATCCTTATCCGAATACTGCCAACGCATTATACAATTGCAACTCGCGCAGTGATTATTCTGTTGTTTCTTCAAAGTGATTATTAATTCAGCATCAATATCAAATTCTCGTTGTTTTTTTTTGTCCTGTTGTTTGTAACCGGAGAGTTTTTTATTAATGATGCTAACATCAATATCATTTATTGTGGTGTCATTATCATCGAGGACAATTCTTCGAAGTTGATTTATGTTTCGTACTCTGGATACTGCGAGATAGACTAAATTCGACCATTCGATGTGATTATCCACCATCCAAACAATTGTATCCGATATAGTCAATCCCTGTGAAGAGTGTATTGTTGCTGCGTATCCTAGAGTCCACGGGGATTTATTAGCACGCAATGCATCTTCAACGACATTGATATCAACCAGCACAATATCATTTAATACGAGAATTTGTTTTTCACTCTGTCCTGGAATATCAACTTCAGTGTTCTGTTTTCGTGTATCCGATGGCCTATAACAAAGGGGTACTGGAAGCGTTGCAAATTTTTCTTTATGTAATTCAAATAACTTCATCTGAAGTGTATCCCTGACTATTTTTCTACTTGCAATTATCAAATCATTTGGTCTCCATGTTTCCCAGAAATCGTTTATTTGAGTTTCTGAAATCACTTCACGCGCTATTTCGCACTGGATTCTATCCGGTTGTAATCTAATTAGTTTCTTAAATTCTCGTAATCGTTCATCAAGTGATCTATAATCAGTGGTGATTTCTTCATAGTAGTCTACAAAACCCCTTAGCCATTCATGTGGAGATGCACCGACAAATGGTGGTGGTTGGCCGTGATCACCGCACATGACGACCTTTGTGTTTTTGTTTAACAACCATTCGAGAAATGTTTGTAATACATCTAATGACACTGTGCATATTTCATCCCAAATTATGATTTCAGGAATGAATTTATCACCCATACGCTCAGGAGTCCATTTGTCACCCTTCCATCGAAAGAAACTATGGTAAGTACAAGCATTTACCCCTCGCTGTATCATCTCTCTGGCGAGTCTGTGAGTCGGTGTTAGCACAATCATGTTAGTAGAAATACAAGTATTTCTACCACCACGAAATAATTCAATTGCACGAGTTGTCTTTCCTGACCCACCACAACCGTTTAAATAAACTGTTTTATATCTACAGATTGGATCAGATACCGGTGGTGCATTAGAAAATTCTGATTGAATTTCAATACGGTTACAACAAAGATATTTATCATCCATGGCAACGTCTGCGGATTCACAATACTCATGTAGCATCTCCTTTTTAAATCGCCAACGCCCCCAATTTTCTTCGGGATCTGTGAATTTAGCTACAGCTGATTTGTACTTATTGTGTATATACATCGAATCAGTGGCCACTCTAACCGCGGTATTAGGAAATCTATTTATCATCGAAAATAGATTAATAGAAGCATAGGCTAGCATTGAACTTCTCAAATGTGTGTACTGGGAATTATATCCATCACAGTAGGTAACAACCGTACCCATTTTCTCACCATTGGATAGAAAAGCATCCTTACGGGATACAAGTTTTCCCTGCTTCATTAAATCCGCTACAATAAAATCGTATTCAGCGACATCTGTGATCAACCGCGAAGAGTATTTTGCGTTGTCGTATCGTCCACCCTGGGTAAATTTACCGATTATTCTTCGTCCGAGATCCTTTGCTTGTTCTTTTTTAATTTCAAATAACTTCTTAGACCAATTCATGATTTGTTCTTCATTGAAATCAGGGAATTGTTTTCGCAATTCGCTAATTATACGATCTAGATCGGGTTGTGGTAGCCAAACTTCTTTCTGAGCTCGATAGCATATAATAGCCTCGGAAACAATCAACGATATTAGCATACCACAATCAATCATATATCTCAATAGCACTATTGGCATCCAGGCCTTTTCAGATAGGTGTTTACCGAGCCAAACATAACTACACGGATGTAACCCTGTAGCTAATTCGAATGATATCACACGAGCGAATCCGGTTAAATCAAAATCAGGCAATGGTCCATTAATCGCAACACGAGTCATTTCATGCGTGGGATGTCCAAATCGTTTGAAGTACTCAGCGCATTCCCCATATCCGAGAAAACTTCCGGGGTAACACGCGGATATATCAATTGAAATCATACCATCACGTGAGTAATTCGTATTCCACAGTCCTCCATGACCAAATTCGACGCAACTCAATTTAACATCCTCGAGAAAATCACTTCGTGTTGGACGCCATGAGTTTTTTTCTCTTGCGAAGTGAGCTACCACTGATGGAATAGTAAAACTATCCGTGAAAAGTTTTTCATGGGAACTATCTGGTGAAAAATCACTAGCGATTTTTCTCATTCTGTTATCTAATTCTTCAACGCGATATAATTCTCCATTTGGTTTTACAAATTGATCAAATCCTATTTCGGGATCTTCATCACTTCTAAGTAACCACACTGACACAGGATCATCTTTACACAACGCATGAATAGCATCAAATAATCTCTCTTCATAGAAAACATCCCGGACGAACTCCTTAGGGATATATTTCACGGTTCGTTCTCGTGGAAATACTGTTACCGCAGGTGTCCACGCGTGTTTGTTATGATCAATTATCTGTATTGGTGCTCCTCGCGATTGATATTTCGGTTCGTATAATACTTCTCCGGTTATTGTTGTTACTGATATTGGGAATTTTAATGATGCTTCTAATTTAGCTATATCAGAAATCTTTGCACCATGCTGTTTCACTGTCAGTTCCCATTCGGTTATTTTCCTACGTCGCAGATCAGTTAGTTTATTTCCTCGGGATGCATTTGTGAAGTGTTCTATTATTCGTTCTGCTACACAATTAAGCCCTGACGAATATTTCATAGGAGCTAGTTTTGCGATATCGGGTTTATCATTTAACGGATATATCCCATAAACCATTGCTGTTACGGGATAAGATCTTTCGTAGTATGGTTTGTCAATGCCGGTTAGAATCCCTGGTTTGGAATCTCTACTCACAATGACAGCTTTTTTATTCTTGAGAATTGGTTCAAATTTATCCCTAATAATCCATTTGCCATTGACTTCGATAATGAATTTGATTCGGAAAAAATACCGTTTTTCCCCAACACGTGAAATTATCACTGCTGCTTTTTCATCATTCATGGTAGCGTCAACAACACCATCAATTCGAAATGTTGACCAACAATAGGATGCTCCATCACGCTTAAATTCATTGAAACAATCTCTGATTTTACTAATCATGGCTTTATCAAGAATTGTATTCTTGGGTGTATTAGAAACTATATCGAGATTGAATTGAGCATCTTTCCAGGATAATTTCTTGGACGTTTTTTTTGGTTTATCGAGATTGATTTTGTTACGTTTTTTTGGTTTATCGAGATTAAATCTAGGACTGATTTTCAATAATCTCTTAAACTCTTTCATGTTTCCGTCTCTTGGACGTTTGTTACGTTTTTTGGGTCTATCGAGATTAAATCTAGGACTGATTTTCAATAATCTCTTAAACTCTTTCATGTTTCCGTCTCTTGGACGTTTGTTACGTTTTTTTGGTCTATCGAGATTAAATCTAGGACTGATTTTCAATAATCTCTTAAACTCTTTCATGTTTCCGTCTCTTGGACGTTTGTTACGTTTTTTTGGTCTATCGAGATTAAATCTAGGACTGATTTTCAATAATCTCTTAAACTCCTTATCAGCATTGAATTCAGCATTTTTCGAAGGCTTAATTTTGGATAATCTGTTGAATTCCTCCATGTTATAATTAAAACAAGTATTTAAATAGAAAAATATAGTATAATGAATCACTGCAAGTGGCTAATGATTGGATCAACAACCCCGTGTAACAAATCATGCAGAAGCGAATTCTGTGGGTATCATTTACAAAGCGTTAGGCGAGGAAGTTTTGGCCCTCTCCCATGCCTCCAATGTGGGGTGGGCGTTAGAGGAAAATCGCAGTTGTGTCTTGCTTGTGGGGGTAAACGATACAGGGAACTAAAACGCTACTATGACAAACGAATCATTGACCCTAACGTCCTTGATAAAATCAAGGACAAAATCATCAAAACCCCTCAAGACTACATTGATAGACTTATAATTAAAGCAAATAATAAATTAGACAAGTAATATTATTATATAAATGAGCCAAGATTTCAGACCTCATCCAGTGCTCGTTAATTACGAAGCCTCCAGTGATGGTGTTGTCAGGCACCGCAGACTAAAAAACCCGGTTGGATATCTAAATAATATGGGGTATTTGTTGTTTAGTGCTAGAAATAAAACATATCTCTGTCACAGAATTATTTTTGAATGTCATAATGGATTAATCGAAGACGGATTTGTGATTGATCACATAAATGGCGTGAAGACTGATAATTGTCTTGTGAATCTTCAAGCCGTCTCACAAAGTCGGAATGCAAAATTAGGTGGAACTGGCAAACATGCAAAGCCCCCTAGGAGAGTTAAATCGTTTGATTTAGAAAATAATGAAGAGAGAAGCTTTCAATCGATAAATGAAGCCAGTAGATACTTTGACATTTGTAGGGCTTCAATACGATTTGTTTCAGAAAATATAATTAAAACTGCTCTGTCTAAAAAAAATGGTCATAAAATAAAATTCGTATACACCTAAACGATTCAAGGTTGCACGATGTGGTCATCACCCTCTCTGCTGCTGCTGCAAATGTTTCATTTGTGGGTTAATAATTCTTTTACGAGTTCAACCGAAAATTTGATCGAGTCCGATACGATATCGTGTCCCAGACCTTGTCCCAGACCTTGTCCCAGACCTTGTCCCAGACCTTGTCTGGGGGGATGAAAATCCTTTGTTGAAAATCGAAGATTTTTAGGATTTCACAAACAAACTAATCGCTAACACCTCTTCTTGTAAATCGATCAGATTATTTGACTGGTCGGTGAGTTTGAAATTAATTCTCGTTAATGAATTATTATGGCATCGCATGTAGACAGGATTAATTGGGTTTTCAATAATCAGGAATCCTGGAGGAGCTGTTGGTGCAAACGAATAAAGAATATATCCTTGCTGAGCTTGATTTGATTGTTCTAGATTAATCTGATAGCTTCCTTCGATAACATCACATACTAAATTAAGCGCAATCACTGAGGATATATTCACGTTGAACGGAGCGATATGCCTACCACCGCCATCTGGGTCATTATTATATTTGAGGAGGACAGATGGATCTTGTTTTTGTAGCGCCTTGATATCGGTTTTAACAATTCTTGCTAGTTCATCAGCTTTGTACCCGGGAAACTTGAAATTACGTAGATTGTCCTCTGTGATATTGTAATCGGTTAGGAATCGTTGTTTATTGTCGCTGTTGTCATTAATTATTGTTTGAATAATTAGTTCATAGATATATTCCATGTCCGATATAAGTTGATTTATTATTTCAACATGTTTTTGCGATTTTGTTTTCCGTAGTTGTTCTAGTTGTGTTTCATATAATTGTTTAATTTCATTAAAATAACCACGGACGTCAGTTAGCGTAAATGAAATAGTAACAGATGAGTCGGTTGTTCTTTTAATGATAAAATCCCATTGCAATGTGTCTTTGTTGGTAAATATAAATCTATCGGCGATTCTTCCTTTTCTTATATCAGATAAATTATCTCGATAACTGGGATTGATTTCATGATATGATTGTACGTCCGTGGTTAAGTCGGTGGCGGATTTTTCCGGTGGTTTTTCAGGCCATCCTAACACTGTTCTTAACGAACTGTTATATATATCTACAATGTATCCCTCTGTGCTTATTTCGATCGACGACGAGAGCGTCGGTTGATGAAGATTAATAGCTATTTTTGATTCTTTTCCAGTGATTGATTTTATTCTACGCTGAATTTCAGCATCGATTTGCTTAATTTGGTACGACCCAGTTGGTAACGAAACAGTTTCCCACTCTGGAGTACCATCGGGTTTATTCTTATACGAGAACACCAGTGCGTTATTGGGTTGCTGACCGCCAAATGCAACCGATCTGATATTAGGCCAGCTATGATATACTCGTAATTTTGCCAGCGCGATCTCACGCACTGGAATCGGAGAAGGGAAGTTCACACTAAATTCAGGACTCGTTGATGTTATTGATATCATGCTTGTTTGTACTGGGTTCGTGTTCTTCACTATTTGTTGAAGTAATTCCATCGGTGTTGTCATTGTTATTATACTCATGATTTATTTCTAATTTTGGTATCGAGGAATCATAAATACTGACCATCACTGAGAACTCACAATCTGGTATGGTTGAGATTATTGAGATCATTCTGGTTTTTTTTGGGTTTGTGTTTTCCAATTCCATCGGTGTTGTCATTGTTATTATATTCATGTTGTTGCTCTAATTTTGATATCGCTGAATCAAAAATACTGACCATCGCTGAGAATTCACTATCTGATATAATTGTATTATCGAGTGACGATGATATCATCAATGATAATTGCGAATATGCGGTTGATGCAATATGAAATTGAAGTAAGTAATTCTGCAGCTTACTCTGGCTGCATGATGATATCTTTTTTGCTATCCCGGTTGATATACCCCCGATTGTAGCCACCGCAGAAATGCAAATTGGAACTACGACCGGGGCAATCATTATAACCGATGCAAGTATTATTCCGGCGCCAGTGAGAACGCTTGACACCGAGTACATAATAACATCAATTGCGGTGATTCTTCGTCGGTATTTTTTTATTTTTATTTGATACTCCTCAGTGAGGGTTTTGAGTCTAGTCTGAAATTCTCTGACTTGATCATAGCGACATTGCGTCGATGACAAAGTCATTGGTAATGACGAAGTCATCATTATTTTAAAAACGCTAGCGTTTTCAATTATTTGTCATCGTTAGCGGGAATTGCTAGTACTTCAGCCGGAAAAATGATATACGAGTTCTAAACACCAGTGTATTGGTAATCTAATTGTACTATCAACCGCGACAATCTCAAATTCTTCTTTACCATTGATAATTACTGTCGCGGTGCCACCAAAGTAGGTTTTACCTTTCACGATGATATCAAATTGCTTGGTAGAGACTAACGTTATCCTGTAGATACCACTGGACCCCTCCCCGATATCGATTGGCAATCTAACACTAGATTCTTTTACCCAATCAAAGGTCCCATAATCGACCGTATACACGATATTTTCAATGCTTCCGTGTGGATGCGGAATCTTTACCTTTTCAAAGGTTTCTTTTAGTTTAAGAATATCATTATACATTTCGAGGTAATTTGTCTTGATTTCGTTAGTATTTATCGTCCTCAACCTCTCTTTGTTAAAAAAGAACGAACTCAGAAGATATTTAAATTCATTGAGAGTTTTTAGGTGAAGAATATCATTGTAAATCTCGAGATAGTTTACACGGACTTCGGTAGGAACCATCATCCTCCCATCCCTCTTGCTAAAAAAGAATGAAATCAGAAGGTTTGTGAGTCCAAGCTGTGTTTGGTTTTCAATATACCAGTCGATGTTCGAAAATTTTGTCGTGATATCCTTGGGTTTACTACCCTCAAAGAACTTATTAACAAACTCGTTGGTGAGTTTTTGTTCGTCAATAGCGCTTTTAACTTCAGCGAGAGTCATGCCTGTCAACGATGTGGTTTCAGATTCATCACGTGTTCTCCCCAAAAATTTATCAACGATGGTATTAAGTGTTGTTTGTCTCACCATAAACCTAATAATATCGTTGAGAGTCATCGTAGATGTAGCCGGGACACCAAAGAAATTATTAGCGACGTAGGCATTGTGAGTATGCCTGATAATAAACTCGCTGATTTCAGCGAGAGTCGAGTCTGCCACAGGTGGGGATCCAAAAAACTTAACAATGACGTCGTTAATGGGTTTTTGATCTTCTTTTAGTTTAAAAATCTCGAGATAATTTGCCTTGATTTCTGAAGCAGTCATCATCCTTCCAGCTTCCTTGTTAGCGAAGAATGAATTCAACAAGTCTTTAATTTCAGCGAGAGTCATGCCAACCACAAGCGGGGTTCCAAAGAATTTATGTACGACATTTTTGCGAAAATTATTATAACCTCGTATAAGATCATTCAGCTCACGTTCGTTGGTAGCAATCGCGTCGGTGATCGTAGAAATAAGATTACCAGGTTTAAGTTGTCCACCGTTGGAATAAAGCGCAATAGAGTTTTCAGCGGCATCGCTCTGCCGTATCAAAATGTCATTCACGGATATATTACTGCTTTTCAATTTACCCTGTTTGTCTTGAAATACAACTAATTCGTTCGGGTCAACATTTACTAAATTTAACATCTCAGCGATTTCATCTTCAATTATTTTTTTTACATCCTCGATAGAACCCGCAGATGTTTCCGCGGTGGGTTCCGACATTGACAGAGATTGTCCCCAAATATCAATCATTATTGTTATCGTAACTTGTGTTTTCAATTTATTGATCCTTGTAATTTCCCACTCGTGTATTCGTTTACAACCAGATGAGGTGGTTTCCACGGAGATCCAAAGGATTTTAATGAAATCTCCGCGAGGACATTTAATACTTCACGGCCGCATATCGGTGGATCATTTAATTGTTGTGTTGGCAGCGTGGAATAAAAAATCGGAAACTTTTTGAGTTTCATCGAAGAATTTATATACCGCATAAACTCGCTTGGTGGAGCTAACCCATATGAATCGAAATAGACAATCCCACGTGGATCAATCGCGTATGCAACCCAGTGAGTTCCCGATCCGCTGCTGTTATCAAGATTGATAATACCGGTTTCAACGTTATTTGGTTTTCTTGGTAACTGATCTCTCATAAAAACCCCTCTGAAGTTTTTTATCGCTAGTTTTTTAGCAGCATCAATTAAATCAAAATTGGACATAGGAACCATAGGTTCGGAAATCGAAGATTCGGAAATCGAAGATTTCTGAATTAATAAACCGTTCCTGGTATTCTTCTTAGACCCGATCCGTTCACGGATTTCCCGCTGTACCATGAATACGGGGTTCCTGGTAGGTACAACCCCTTTCCCTTTTTTTTATATCCTTTCCCAGTTGCCTTTTTCAACGCCATCCCTGCCGCGGTACCAACGGCTCCCAACGCTGCCGCTTTCGCCACCGCTGGGGCAGCCGCTGCAATCAATGCTGGTATTGCGGCTAACAATGGAAATATACCACCTGATTTTATCATGTTCGCGACTGCGGCTTTTGAAAATTCTATTTGAACTCCTCGCTTATTTTTCATTGCATCATTGAAATGTTTTATTTGACGATCCGTCAGTGATATTTTATGTGTACCGCCAGACATCTGCGCTGGTTTTAACGTTATTGTGGTTCCACATTCTTTAGCGGATTTTGATTTTAATTTCTTGACCTGACCATCAGTCAGCTTGACACTAACAACACTATATGGCATTTTATTGTAAAACACATTTATGCTTTCAATTGATCTAATTGTGAAAATCGTTTACGATTTCAATCATAGATTTTCCACTGGTGCATCAACGAGTCTCATTCGTCCGCCAGCCCCTTCTAACAACATTGATTTGTCGCTGAGAATAACAGCAACCGCTCTATAATCAACACCACCAGGATCTATACGAGCCCTAAAATGTATGTCAACAACGGATTGTCTTGTTAAATCAAGATGTTCCAGTGAAAAGTAATAAATTGGATACAAGTTCTTAAAATCGAGTTGCGATATTTGCAAACCGGTATCAACATTTTGATCACGACCCATATATGACAGCATCCGATGATACACACGTGCTATTTGGTTGTTTCCGTAATCAAGCTGTATATCCTCAGATGGTTCTTGTTGTCCGTTTATTCTCAGTGAAACCTCACTTACCCCTAATCGATCAAATATCATATGACTGCGTTCTTGGGAACCTAATCGATTCCGATTCTGCAGCGCTATAAATATATGACGTGGAGCTGAAACGCCTTGTTTTGATGCCAGGTGCCATGTAAATGTACCATTAACATTATCCTCTTTAGCATCAGTCGTTGTTGTTAGCCAACTTAGCAATGATTTACCACCGGTTTCCATAAATGAAAGTAGCCGCTCTTCCGTGGTAATTGATGGAGTCATTACTGGCATCCATAATACTATTTTACTCAAAACGACTTTACCATCATCGACACCATTAGCGCGCCAAATTGCCTCGTTGTCATTGCCTTTTCGTACTAATGCGATTGTGTGTTTGGCTCCATAAATAACTTTTCTGACATTTCTGCAGAATCCAAATATGTGATGGAGTGGAATCGCACATGAAAAATATCGCTGCTGTTCTTGCAATGCTGCTTTTCGTGTTGCAAATCCTAAATTGAAATTACCATTAACGCCTCTGAGAATGTCAAACGCAGCTCCGGGTCTAACTCGACGTTCTGGATTAGCTGCTTCTTGTTGATTTTCTTCTGCAGTATCTTGTGCTGTCAACACTTTAATGTATTGAAGGTGGTCAGCGTTATCTGTAGTATCCTTTGCAAACATCATAGATGGACCAGCCGATCTTGTATAATCATCGGAGTATCTTGCTAGTCCGATTATTGTTGTTGCAACATCAACTTCACGGTCTATTGATTCAATTTCTTTTCCATCAATGAGATATCTTGCACTTTCAAATAACGCCATTATACCATTGTTGACGAAACCAACTCGGATATTTGGATCATTTGCATATAGGGTATCAGCTGCAACATTTGTTACAAGTTTTCCCTCGATTTCAATAAATGCTTCACATGGCAAAAAGTATTTACTGGTATCTTGAACTTGAAGTTCAATTCGCGATCGTAGGTCGGGTTGTATTGCATGATAGGAATAGTATTGATAATCGCGGACGGAATCATCTTTGCGCACTGGGGCTTCCATATCTAACGCGGGATCAGCTGTTCGTTTAAACATTTTATTAAAATACTAGTGTTTTCAATTGGTGAATTGCAAAGCAATAATTATCGTCGTTGAAAATTTTTCGAATTTCTTTTTTGTTTCAAACCACTTCCTGCTATCGCGTTCATGATAGCGCTATCTGTTACCGGTGGTGACGAAGTCAATTGCGCTAGTTTTTCTTCCACTGCGTTATTTATTGCTTTGCTGATTTTTGCAGGCATCACTGTAGTTGATGGCAGCACTAGTGGTTTCACCACTGACGAAGTCATTCCTGGTTTCTTTCGTACCAATGATGCTATTTTATCTTTCGCGGCAGAAAATGCCTTTCCTGCAAGATTTCCAACGAAATTGATTCCCTTATCACGAATAGCATCAATGGCTTTCATTGATAATTGTTTAGCTAACGGCGCCACCTTGGGAGCCATTCTTGTAAATAACCCCGCAATGGTATTGCCGAAACCATCTCCGTAATATGCTCTATAAACAGGCAATCGTGAGTTCACCACGTAGACGCTTACTGGTTTATCATGGTTGTAGTGTATAATCATCTTGTTATAAAACTAGTAGTTTTTCAATTAGTGATTAATCGCTTACATCCATTGGATTTTCATCATCAATGACGTTGTCATCGTTGTGATTTTCAACTAATTCAGCAATAAGTTCTCGATATACATCAATGTCCATGATACCGCCGGCAAATAATCGTCTACAGATATCAGCTGCTTCATTAATTACTTCCGGTGAGTTATTTCCGGCTCGTTTCCCTCCGATGAGAACCTCTAACCGTGATATATCACTTAGAATGTTACCAGGGCATGTCACTGTAGAGTGAAAGACATCCTTTGGATTTTTAATCGAATATCCTTTTCCGCTTGTTTTCTTAGAACCGGCTTCTGCTTTTATGTCTATTTGTTCCGGGATTGGATCCTCCATATAAGGTGGTGGTTGTAGACCGCCTTTAACCACAGCTAGAAAGTTATTATAACCAGGGTGCTGCAACGCTGTGATTTTATTCCCGCCATGTTTCGCTAAATATATTTTTGATGCCCAAGTGTCTTTGCTTTTTATAAAACTTTTAAACTCGTCTTTTAATAAATTCTCTCTTATACCCTTTGGAAAATTTTCTCTAGCAAAATCAGCTAATTCGTAATCCGTACCGAGTTTTTCAATTCTATTTAATGCTGCGATTGTAAATATACTTTCAGGTGAATAGTCTCTTCCTGCAGCTGCTTCTTCGCGTTCTTCAATTTCGCGTTGAGTTTTTATATCACTGGATAACTGTTGTATCCCTGCGCGTGTTTGTCCGGTCTCTGCTGCTATCTTTTCAAGCACACCAAGAACAGGCACTTCTCGTCGCTTGCCTTCCTTAGGAATATCTCCGTATATTGCTCGTTCAGTTGCTGTTTTCACATCTTTGGTCGCACTTGTTATCGGAGTAAACAGTTGTTCACTTGACACAGAAAAGTCAGTCTGCGCTTGTTGTCGTTGTTGAAGTTTCTCGCGAAGTCTGTCTCGAACCGGTATAAACTTTTTAATTGCTGCTAGCCGCTCTCGGGCTAATCTAGTTGTAAGCGATTCACCTACCATATATTGTTTATGAACTAATTTTTCAAATGTAAAACTATCACAATTAAAAGCTTAGTTATTAAATAACTTAGTTATTAAATAATGTACCATCAAGCTAACGTATTCATCTTCGACAGGGTTAAACTGTACGACGCTATCCGCGAGTGTTTCAGAAATAACATCGCTGGGGATTTCAGAATTGTAATATCTGAGAATGGCGATGAACGATTTGTGTTAACGACGCGGCAACAAGAACAATTACGTGAAAATGGAGGCGTCGCGGTGATTACTTGCTACTACGACCAGATCATCCATTATGCACATAACTGCATGAGCAAGTCCAGACTGATGAGTATCCTTTCAGGAGAAAATCCTATGTAAGTGTTACAAAAAACGCTAAAAAAAATTTATTTTTAATAAAAATTACTGAAAGCCTATTTTTTTTTTTTAGTAACACCCACGTGGTTAAGATACGGGTTTTTCCTCGTTTAACATTTTTCTAAGATCACGAACCTTAGAACTAATTTCAGCTCGTTTTTGATACTCTTGGCCGAGCTTTTGACGTATTGCTTCAACGGTGCTAAATAGCGTTATGAATACATTAATGTCGTTACCGTACAAACAAGCATTGATGGATTTTTGAATTCCTTTCACGAGCCTGTACATCCTAGGTAAAACATAACGACCCTTACTAGACTGATACTCAATATCTTCATATTCCGAGGTAATCCTGTCACAGTCGAGACTTTCAGATAATAATACCCCTTTATTATTTAAATTTGAGATTTCAGCAATTATAGCATTTACATCATTGATATCCATTATTTATATTTATTATAAATATAGTATACTGTATCTCTAATTATTAAAAAAAACAAAACATATATGACAACACATCTTTGGAACTCCTTGGGTGCCTTCGCATCCAAGTAAGCCCAAGGGGACCCGAAACATACATCTCCGGCGGGAGGCCTAAGGTGGCAAACGCCATCTTAGACCGCCCAGAAGATATGCTTGGGGGGACGTCACAACATGGACGGCACAATGCCATATATATCTCCGCTCGAGTGTTGCGGCAAATTTTAGGCATAACATGTACTTAATTAACTTAATTAAGGATGGATTATAATTCAATGGAACGATGATGGTATGATGTGGGCGTGGTAAACCAAACCAACATGGCAACCCATGAAATCTAATTCATGGTTGCATGAGTTGGAAAAAACACCAACCCACGCTACCGAGAATGCGATAGCATGAGTTACAATGTTGGTTTGGCTGAGGGGGATCGCCCCTCCCCCCCCAATTAATAGAAAAAAACATCTTCCGTTTCGCCATCAAATAATGTATCTGCTATGGGGACCGAACACACGTAGTTGATAGATCTATGTTTACAAGACAAACACGATATACCATTACACCACGGAGCTGTCATACAGAATAGAGATTTTTTAATATATATATATCTTCTGATATACTTAACAATAAGAGATTTTTAAAATAGACAATTTTATGCTGCAACATTTTAGTTGTTAAATAAAACAGCGTTTTATATACTCTGTTATAATTCTCTAGATAAAATACATTCATAAAGAGCTGTATACAAGGAATTTTAACCACGCCCACCTACTTCAATGAATAGGAAACACTCGCGTTCCGGCTGAGCGAACATAGGTAATGCGTAGATTATAAAGAAATGTCTGTACTGAAAAGAACGAGTTAGCTGTCTGCTTTACTGCTAGTCCACCCACCCCCACACATGAGATATGTAGATAAAGAAAAATACAGCTATTTAAATAATTCAGTTTTAGCCCACAAGCGACAATAAAAAGTTTTATTCTCGAAACTCATGTTCTCCATTACAGTCACGTGGGCGCGCCTAGTTACAGGTAATATAGCAGGCGACAAATTCCTTTGACGTCATAATACAAGGGAACTTAGTAGGTAAATGTTATAAGTTGTGGCAGATTAATCTATAAAGAATTATTAACATGTAGCAGCAGAGAGGGTGGATGACCACATCGTTGTGAGCAAAATCGTAAAATCTCCGTTTTGCAAAAATGGAGACTTTTTTTTTGGTTAAATGAGATTTCGTTGGAAGTCTTATATTTTGCTTGAAAACGTAGTGTATAGGCCATTTTTTGCTCGAAAACGTTATCTGGAAGCCTTATTTTTGCTCGAAATCGTGGTCTGTTCACCCTCTCTGCTGCTCCATATGATGAATTAGCGCTCTATACTGTCAGCCAGACCATGCTAGTTTTTGGAAGGATGGCCAAATGTAGGCACCATAGCATGGCCAATGGAGAACTAACCTTGGAAGAAATTGCCTCATGGATGACTCACCCCATGGAGAACTCGCCTCAACATTAACCCTCACCAATTACCTTTATCAACGTAAAACCCAGAAAACCTATTTAATATTAATCTTTAAGGATGACTAAATTATTTATAAGATTTTTACCAAAGTAATATATTGCATCTTAATTCAAGTTTATAATTTTACAAGAAGTTGTCCCAAGCCTACCTTATGTTCTGTTAATTAACTAGCTGACTTGATTCTTGAGTGATATTGTCAAGACATTCCCAGGTGTAAATCCTGTCTAAAATTTTGCAATATTTTTTTGCAGGGCCACAAATTTGTAAATACTATACTTAATATGCACTATTCATTTCTTTTTCTCTTAACTTAATAAAATATAAAATATATAAAATGTTGAACGTTTCCAATTTTTGAAAAAATTGGTTAGTTTGCTTAATATCTCATGCCATTTAATGGCATTGCTACATTAAATTTTCTAAAAATAATTATAAACCTGACCAAGGTTCTCGTTTAAAATGCTGATGGAATGAGTCTATAGCAATAAATTAGACGATTTTCATAGACCGATGCATAAACATTACGTCGTTTCAAAGACATGCGCAATGAATAAGCTGACATATCGTGTGTCATGAAAAACACGAGTAATCTTCCGTGTTTCCAGAATTAGGATTATTTTGAACAGAATGTTCTGGTGACATTAGCACATTTCAGACTGTAAGCATTATTACAATTAATTCATAATAAAAGTTAATTGGGGCTTTCACTGGTTTTTACACCTCACTAGGAAGTTGACATGGTCTTTTGGGGTTATGTGCTGTGCACGTCAGTAAAGTCAGTGGATGAACAGATGTAGTGAAGACCTCAGATAATCCAAACATGTTTCATTTATTATTTCTCTTAAAAGAGGTATTTGCTGACATGATTTAGATATAAATAAATAAAAAAGGCTAGGCAAAGATTTAAATTCTTTGTAAATAATGGGGTTCATTTAAAATAAGTAGTTTCATATTTATAATGAAGGATCTTTTTTTGATGGATGGAGAAACACATTAGGTCACATTAATCAGAAAAAAACCCTCTTAATCAACTATTACAGAAATGCAATAATCGATGACCGTAATAAACTGTTATTTATGCCAGTAGCTTGTCGCGGGTCAGTACTTTCTTTCTGGGGTTTTCCCGGGTTCTACTTCCACCATTAATACTCGCCGCCATGTTTAGTCTATCTTGTGCTGAAAAATGGCGTTAAACCCTACAACAATGACTATTAATTATCATATAAAAGTCTGCTTTTCAAAATGTATTAACAGCTATTAAAATAATTACAAAGCGATGCTTGTATACTCTGATAAGCATTTATTAGCAGAGAAGAATGAGCGCTAAGTGGCTGTAAGAGCCAAACTTCCATTACAATATATGAAATTTTGATAAACAAAGTTGACAATATTCTAGACAGAACATCCTTTTCCAAAAATGATAAACATTAGACATCCCTGAAGCAGCATTACAACAGCCAGGTCAATGGATTCGAAAGTACACTTTTGTTGGAGCAAATTGGAAATACTTTCCTGGAGAGAATGGAGGGGCCCCGAGTGTCCGAGTGGTCTAAAGCGCTTACCGTTACGGATCACTGCCATCACCTTTGTCTGCTTGGGTTTGAGTCTAAGATTCGGCTAATGTAGTTATGTGAGAAAGCTTGCCAGTAGCTTCTCGTGGGTTAGAGGTTCTTTCTGTAGGTTTACCCTGGTTCTTCCTCCACCAATAATACTGGCCGCCATGCATAGCCTATCGTGTGCTGAAAAATGGTGGTAAACCCAACAACAACCTGGAGAGAATGATCTGACCTAAACAATGAAGAAGGTAGCAAAGAAAGCAGCTGGAGGCAGCCCATATGCTGCCTGCTTGCACACAATTTTAATTCCATCCCTGAACAGCACTGATGAATATAATAGTTAGATCAGGGCAAATGAATAGTATGGCTTCAGTTAGGATGAACATATTGTGTATCAACTCACTAGGTCTAAAGTGGATAAATGTATCAGGGCATAAGTCGTGAATTCATATGTCTGCCTCTTTAGTGGCAATAATATTTTACTTTGACCTGGAAGTGGCTTGAAAATTAAAAGAAAGACATTCTATGGGCCCTGAATCTTGCGTGAAAGATAGTTGGTGATTCCTCATCGCTAAATGCATATTATATGTGTGCTCACCTTCTTGATCAACTGAAGCCTTAATCTTATCAGCCTGATTCACAGTCAGCGGCGGTGGTGGACACTTAGATGGTGATAAACTTCATTCCTCCCAGCAGAGGCCAGTAGCTCATGCAGCAGCTGTAACAACATCGGTTTCCCATGTTTGATAGCTTTAGGCGGGATGTCACTACCTGGTGCTTTGTTGCTTGGGGGGGGGGGGGGAGAGTCGATAGCTGTGCTGAGCTCCTCTAAGGTGGGCACTTAGTTGAGCTCTACCAAGGTGGGCAGTTTATGCATGCTGCTAAGGGCCACAATGGTCACTGACGTTTCTCAGGAGTATATCTCTGAGTAGTGCTCCTCCCATCTGGCCATCTGTTGCTCACGGTATGTGATCTTCTCTTCCGTCATATATTTCAAGGGGCAGGTAGAAACTTTCTACTGTAAGGTCTAGAGCATTCTTGATGCCACTGTACAGACCATTGGATCTTTCCAGACATTGCACTGCGATGGATTATTTCACATACTTGTTGCCACTACTTGTTATTGCTGGTTATGTTGGTTCTCATTGTTAGTTGCCTTACTTGCATATACTGCATGAATTTTTTGCTTGTTTATTGAAAACTTAGATGTTATTTTGTTTACCCTGTTGTTCTTGTTCCTGTGGTTCCTGTCATTTTAATTGAACAATGACCACCAAATGTGGGATGAGCAAGAGGTGTGAAGTCCTTGGGTATATGCATGATACACACCATGCTAGCACTGTGTCCATCTACTTAAATGGCTTTTTCAGCGCTTCTTTATTCTACTATTTATCATGATTCATCAATGCAGGCATACAATTCATTGAAAATTGTCAACCCGTTTCATAACAGCTCACTTGGCCATATTAATCCCAAATGTCAAAACTTGAACTGTGGAATAGCAAATCTATGCTCATTGAGTACAACACTGGCCTTGCAAACATTTCTTTCAGTCAATTCGCCATTGCTGCATTCCAGCAATTCTACCATTATATGCGGAATTTTATTGGGTTTTGTCTAATCGTGTCATTTGCTTTTTCTTCATTTCCATCCAGCTGGCTGCCGAGCCAACTTTCCAGCCAACAGCCACCTAAAAGTCCAGGATGCTTTCTGTTTGCCTTGCAGGTCATTGATATTGGCAAGACATGCCATATCACTTGCTTGACTGCCAGTTTAATCAGCGGGTCTGTTCTTCATGGTTTATACGGTGGACAAATACAGTGAAATACATAGGAATAACTTTACAGCCTTTTCCTTGTAAGCCTAATGAGCACTATCCACACAGATATGCAAGTTAAGCCCAATGAGGATTATCCGCACAGTGATTACCAGAACAACTTTTTTCATTTGGCTTACTCATGGAGCATATGTTGTTAAGTTTTAAGCCCTGGAGACGCCACTCCAGCCTTGCTCCTGAGTGAAAAAACAACACGGAAGCTGCCTGTCTACAGAGTATAAGTCCCACCTGATTAGCGTAGGGAAAGGACACCACAGGTCAGCTTTGATAGTGGGAGGGATCATTACGTTCTACTGGCCGACTGTCACCCACCTCAAGCCCGGCAGCCGTCCGGTCAGTAAGGTGTTGGCCTGCCAAAATCTGCCTTATCCAGTGGGTGCCTGGAGCTCAACATTTTGTTCAGGATGACAAACAGAAATAAATTTCTCACGAGACAAGAGAAACAGGAAACCAACAAATAAGACTCCAGCTCTTTGATTCACAAGCTGAAATGTATGCACCATGTGCACAGGCATCTCTGATGACCTCAGGGAGGTTGAGAACACGAGGAAGACGGCCATCATCGACAAAGAGCTCACCAGACTAAATGTCAACATAGCTGCCCTCCAGGAATCCGGGCTCAACTTGAGAGGCTCCATCAAAGAGGAACACTCTGCCTTCTTCTAGAAAGGTCAAAAATCAGAGGAGCCCCGCCAGCACGGGGTGCGCTTCGCCATCAAACGAGTGGCGCAATGTCCATAACTGATTGCATCACCTTCCTCTTGATAGTGTTCCAACGTTTCCTATTTCCTCGAGTCTTCCTTCTCCGACTGCCTAGTCTTTCTTGGACTTTCCCCTTTTCGGACTTCACTCGTCGAATCACCCTATTCGAGCGCTGAAAACAAACTGTTTCCTTAAATGACAAAATTATCCCTAAATCTCTATATGTACCACTTTCTAGATGAAATTGAATAAGATAAATTGTATAACAGCACTTGCATCAACACATGTCCATGAAATTGAATAAACGATACATAATATGGAACCAAGACATATTAAGCAAATTTGCATATAGTTACCATGGAAATTTAGTGACAGTCTGTAGGTAATTGACTTTGAAATCGATCAATCATTATATTTGCATTCATTTTGCGTCCATTTTCATTTCACCATTTCCGGATATATAAAACATGAAACACATACTGAACTTGTTCAACACTGTTGACACTTTTTTCGTTTTTTTAAACAACATATTCATTTCATAATTATACCAATTGATTGGTCGAAGAATGTGAAAGAATCGTTTGCTGCTTTGCAACCGTCGTGTCTTTCCTTTTTTGACATCAGAATGAGAAACACGTGCAGATGCTATGAATTTGTTATGTATTGTGATATGTTAACTGTAATAATTTCAACACAGTAGTTTAACATCTATAACTATAGCAATGCTATCACTAACACAAAAGTATAATTTTTAATTCATTATACATTGCACTTTAATAGAGTAGTTCCAATTTATAAGTGAAGAAATGAATCAATTTTACAGATCGGTAAATACATCCAGATGATTCCCGAAATATGATGCAAGTGAGTTTGTGCAGTACATATATATAACAATAATGTTAGAATTTCTTGTTTCTTTTTTGAATCTGTGAAAGCAAAATGTAAGCTCATTAAAATTGTGATTTAGACTGCCTTACCTTAAAGAATATAATAATTGCAGCGACGAGAACTCCAATACTTTGTATAAGGTCTCCAACCACATGAATAAAGGCCGCCTTAACGTTGAGGTTGAAATGTCGCTTCTTATGATCTTTTCTATTAGAATTCTTTAATACGTCACTTGAATTATTTTCTAGCTGTACAGTGCCATATGCGGTTTCATTTTCGACAAGACGATCTGTTGGTGAGAAGGGGTTAAAATGGTCCGATTCTGTGGAATGTGGACTCTCGGCATGTTTGCCATGGCTATGGTGGGGGTGCTGATGTAGGGAAAACCCCATTCTGTGAAGGAATGGTGCAATGCGTTATATGTATGACACATTACATGATTGAAAACTAAAAATAATATTTAAAAACCAAGATATTTTTGTGAGAAAAAAAATTAATTGCTATTCATTCTATAATACTAATGTACAAATTTCGTTTGGATATAGTGTTGCATCAAACCAGAATTTGAATAAGTAGCAAAAAGGATTGACATTAAACAATTACACAACTACACCTCACATTGTTTGACATAATGATGAATATGTAACATTCTGAAAAGCCATAATTAACAATAATATCAACGATTTTAATTATAGTGAAATCATTCCATTGCAGTCAGAAGGTAAAATTGTGGCTGGATACGTAATATTGCTATTTAAAGAAATTTAAAACTGTAGATAAAATTAAATAAAATTAAGAGAAACGTCAGACCTGGCTGGATTTAAGATGGTTTTGACTTAAGAGAGGGAATCATTATAGGAAGTTCCAATTTTAATTCATAGTACAATATGCGGCAGGAATTGATGAAATATAATTCAAATTTGTGCAAAGAATGAGTTTGTGGTTCAAGGTTTTCCATAATAGTTTGCTATCTCAATGACTCATCTGTTAGTGTTAAATGTTACACACAGTGCAGTATAATAACATATTTAAATGCAGTGTGTCATATGATATTTATATAACAATTTGACATGTGATATTAAGATGTTTTGTGCAATGTATTATGTTTAACTGTAGGGGACCCGAACGGATCACTGCCATCTCACCTCTGTCTGCGTGGGTTCGAGTCCAAGATTCGGCCAAAGTGGGTATGTGGGAAAACTTGCCATTAGCTTCTCATATGTCGGTGGTTCTGTCCGGGACTTTTCCCGGGTTCTTCCTCCACCATTAATACTGACCGCGATGTATAGCCTATCTTGTGTTTAAAAATGGCGTTAAACCCTACAACAACTTATGTTTAACTGTACAATGTTAAAGCTCTCTGGGACACACACACACACACACACACACACACACACACACACATATTAATACTGGCCACCATGTATAGCCTATCATGTGCTGAAAAATGGCGTTAAACCCTACAACAACAACAACAACATCAGCAACAACTTATGTTAACTGCAGAGTGTTAAAGCTCTCAGGGACTCCAGCTTCCATATTTTCAAATGACGTACCTTTTTTTCTCTGTCACACTTCACCATCATGTACCTGTCTTATCCTTAAATTCTTCCCCTTTATATATTTTGGTCAGCCTTAGAATAACTAAAGGCTGGACTTAAATAAACGGATATGGAAAAACTGTGCATAATGAACAGTTAATCTATATCACAGTAATTGTTTTGTGTAACGGACTGACTATCTGAAAGTTACTCTGACCTGACTTCAAAGAAACTAAACGCTGTGGAATATGTTTCAGCGTGTATGTCTGAATTGACAAGTTTTGTTGGCAAATAAACAATGTGATACGTATCTGTACAGTGCGACATGATATTTATACATCTATGTACAATCTGATATTTTTATATGTACTATGAGATATATGATATTTATATGTACAGTGCAACATATGTACATGTACAATGGAGCAGGATATATGTACATGATGTGATATATGATATTTATATGCACAATGGGATATATTATATTTTATTTACAGTGCAACATGTTGAGTGTACGTACAGTGCGACATGATATTCACATGTCGAATGTCATATATGATATTTATATGTAGAATGAGATATATTCATATGCATAATGATCTATGATATATATATATATATATATATATATATATATATATATATATATATATATATATATATATATATATATATATATATATACATATATACATATATATATATAATGAGAAATATGATGCTTTTATGTATAATTAGATATATGAAACTTTTATTTATAATTATATATATATATGATATTTATATGGATAATGTGATTTATGATATTTATATGTATACTGATATTTATATGTGTAATGATATTTATATGTATGATGAAATATATGATATGTATATGTATAATGATATTTAGGGGTCTTTCATTAATTATGTCAACAAAATGGGGCGGGGGGAGAGGGTTTGAAGAAGTTTTGACAATTGTTGACATGGGAGAGGAGGGGGGTTCACGACAAATTGACACCAGCAATGTTATTATTTACAATAAATTTAAAAAGTTAAATAAAGGAAATAGGAAAATAGGAAGATGATAGAAGCTAGAATATAAAGTCTCATTTTTTCATGAATTCAAAGTGTTATAGTCAATTTGAAATATGTTAAACAAGTTAAACAAATGTATTAAAATGTATTTGCAGACCTTTTAATTTTCATAATTCTACTTTTAGCATAAAAGCCAGCCGTATAAAATATTGTTAGTTTTGGGGGTGGGTGGGGAATTGACATAACTTTATTAGGAGCTCACTGAAAGTTTGACAGTTGTTGACAACGTGTGGGGGAGGAAGGGGAGGAAATTGCCTAAAAATTGTTGATATAATAAATGAACATCCCCTTATATGTATGATGATATATATGTGTACGATAATATATAATGATATTTACATGTATTATGATATTTATATGCATAATTATATTTATATGTATGATAATATATAATGATATTTACATGTATAATGTGATACATGATATCTATCTGTATAATGATATTTACATGTATAATGTGATACATGATATTTATATGTATAATGTGATACATGATATTTATAAGTATAATGATATTTAGATGTAATTTAATATATTACATTTATATGTATAATGATATTTATATGTATAATGCGATACATGATATTTATATGTATAATGTGATACATAATATTTAAATGTATAATGTGATACATGATATTGATAAATAGAGTGTGACACATGATATTTGTATGTATAATGTGACGTGCGATATTTATATGTATAATGTGACATGTGATATTTATATGTATAATGTGATATGTGATATTTAAATGTATAATGTGATACATGATATTTAAATGTATAATGTGATACATGATATTTAAATGCATAATGTGATACATGATATTTAAATGTATAATATGATATGTGATATTTATATGTATAATGTGATATGTGATATTTATATGTATAATGTGATATGTGATATTTATATGTATAATGTGATATGTGATATTTATATGTATAATGCGATACATGATATTGATATGTATAATGCGATACATGATATTTAAATGTATAATGTGATACATGATATTTAAATGTATAATGTGATACGTGATATTTATATGTATAATGTGATACATGATATTGAAATGTTTAATGTGATATGTGATATTTAAATGTATAATGTGATATGATATTTATATATATAATGTGATATGTGATATTTAAACGTATAATGTGATACATGATATTTAAATGTATAATGTGATACATGATATTTAAATGCATAATGTGATACATGATATTTAAATGTATAATATGATATGTGATATTTATATGTATAATGTGATATGTGATATTTATATGTATAATGTGATATGTGATATTTTTATGTATAATGTGATATGTGATATTTATATGTATAATGCGATACATGATATTGATATGTATAATGCGATACATGATATTTAAATATATAATGTGATACATGATATTTAAATGTATAATGTGATACGTGATATTTATATGTATAATGTGATACATGATATTTAAATGTATAATGTGATATGTGATATTTAAATGTATAATGTGATATATTTATATATATAATGTGATATGTGATATTTAAATGTATAATGTGATACATGATATTTAAATGTATAATGTGATATGTGATATTTATATGTATAATGTGATACATGCTATTTATATGTATAATGCGATATGTGCTATTTATATGTATAATGTGATATGTGATATTTATATGTATAATGTGATATGTGATATTTATATGTATAATGTGATATGTGATTTTATATGTATAATGTGATATGTGATTTTATATGTATGATGTGATATGTGATACTTAAATGTATAATGCGATACATGATATTGATAAGTAGAGTGTGACACATGATATTTATATGTATAATGTGACGTGCGATATTTATATGTATAATGTGATATGTGATATTTATATGTATAATGTGATATGTGATATTTATATGTATAATGTGATACATAATATTTAAATGTATAATGTGATACATGATATTTAAATGTATAATGTGATACATGATATTTAAATGTATAATGTGATACATGATATTTAAATGTATAATGTGATATGTGATATTTATATGTATAATGTGATATGTGATTTTATATGTATAATGTGATATGTGATTTTATATGTATAATGTGATATGTGATACTTAAATGTATAATGCGATACATGATATTGATAAGTAGAGTGTGACACATGATATTTATATGTATAATGTGACGTGCGATATTTATATGTATAATGTGATATGTGATATTTATATGTATACTGTGACATGTGATATTTATATGTATAATGTGATATGTGATATTTATATGTATAATGTGATACATAATATTTAAATGTATAATGTGATACATGATATTTAAATGTATAATGTGATACATGATATTTAAATGTATCATATGATACATGATATTTAAATGTATACTGTGATATGTGATATTTATATGTATAATATGTGATATTTATATGTATAATATGATATGTGATTTTATATGTATAATGTGATATGTGATTTTATATGTATAATGTGATATGTGATATTTAAATGTATAATGCGATACATGATATTGATAAGTAGAGTGTGACACATGATATTTATATGTATAATGATATTTACATGTATAATGTGATACATGATATTTATATGTATAATGTGATACATGATATTTATAAGTATTATGATATTTATATGTAATTTAATATATTACATTTATATGTATAATGATATTTATATGTATAATGCGATATTTGATATTTAAATGTATAATGCGATACATGATATTTTTATGTATATAATGACGTGCGATATTTATATGTATAATGTAATATGTGATATTTATATGTATAATGTGATATGATATTTATATGTATAATGTGTTATATGATATTTAAATGTATAATGTGATACATGATATTTATAAGTACAGTGTGACGAGATATTCATATGTATATTGTTATTAACTACTTATAAATTAATATTCTTAAAGTGATGACATGTGAAGATTTTTAAAATAAATTCATTTCGTTTTTGTGCTGTTTCGTCACTAAAATTATATAGTTTTATGTGAGATAGCATTTGTTTAAGAAAATGTTAACTATTACACTACTCAATTGTTTCAAGTGTCTAAAATAAATGAAAGCTATTACCTGAGATAGAGTTTGAAAATGTGTCAAAATCTTTGATTGACAATATTTTTGTTAGTTTTAAAATATAATTTTCTTCAGACAAGTTTGGCCAGCCCCCCCCCCCCCCCAGCCCCCACACCAAGTAAAAACAAACTATTAAATTCTAGTAACAAACACCAAGAGTGAAAAACAAAACATTAATTCTTAATCTATGGAGAAAACATTCTGCAAAATCATGGAAACGTAAACTTTCAACTTGTGCTACAAACACCTCAATATGCGTTACATTATAAAAATGTGCAGTTATTTTGTTTCAAAAACTGGAATATAATGTTTCATAAACTCACATCAAATTGAATACCACTCCACAACTGGCTGTGATTAGCATGATGGTGGCATTGATTTCGTAAGATGGATTTATTACTCTTTCAACACCTACGTATACCAACACTCCTGTTAATACCCACAACAGCAAAATTGATGTCAAGGCTCCTAGTATCTCTGAAGAAAACAATCAAAGTATTCATAATACTGATCACATGCAATGATGATCTAATCAGAGGGATTACCATTATATACGTGACATAAATATTTATCTTATATTATATTATGTTATGTTACATTATTATTACAATATTTTTATTATTAAAGTATGTAAAGTCTTGTAGCATCAAAATGAGAGTAGTGGAAAGAAGACTGTAAAAAAAAACTAAAAACAAAAGAGTAATGTTCAATACTTGTATTAAGAAAATACTAAACAATGCTTTCATCTCAAGTGTAAAATCAAATATTTTTCACTAGAGCAGTGTAGCTTATTATAACCAACACTTGAATATCGCAGTGGAATTGCAATATAAAAATACATAAACAAAGTTCTCAAATTTCATTTTATTTAAGCAATATAAACACGAAATATATACAAGCCTTAAAAATAAAAGCGATGGGCAATTAGCAGCACTAAGGGTTAGCATAATGCAATAAATCATGTAGAGTACCATGGCATAAAACTATATTGGGAAATATTGATATCCATGTTCAATTTCTGATCGCCTGCAATTACCATCATCCCTCTAAAAACATACAATCTTAATTTTAATTGACACTGTCTCCTCTCTTATCTCATAAAGGGATAAATGATTAAAAAATGTATTCAGAATAATCAGACAGAAAATATCTAAGAAATTTCTTTTTATAAGCATCTTGCTTTGAAATTGCTCAACATAAAGACTCTCAAGCAATAGCAGTTATGCCCCTTTACTAAAAACGAATCACTTGCAGTACCAAAGGTATGTGCAGCTAATCATAAATGACATGCCATGTTACGATTCCAAACACAGACTATTGTGTGTGTGTGTGTGTGTGTGTGTGTGTGTGTGTATAAGCATACATGCCAGAGCTATGGCACTGTGCATTGTAAAGGGCATTATTTATTCAATTTGATCTGGATGGTCTTAATTACAAACGTGGATATAAATGTAAGTGCATGCAGGAATGAGCCATGACTATAAAAATAAGAGGCTTAAATGGCCAGAGATTGGTCACCGGACTGAAACATGTCAATCAGTCGAATGCAAGAACAATTGGTAAAGAAATGTTGATCAGTAAAATGCTTTCATATAAATTTCATCCAGTACTGGTTAACGTCAGATGGACCTAAAACAGCTTTTATGGTTTCTCTATTTGACCGCTTCATTAACATTTGCTGGCACATCAGGGAAATTTATCCATTAATAAAATGCTTCTATACTAGGACACACTGTCTTTGGTCATCATGAGTATGAATCTGAAAACAACTCTATCCTAGATTATGCCACTCTGTGGCAACGCAATAAAGTATGTACCACTTAAACTTCGATGTAGATGAGACAGGAAACTCCTGACCCAGCACACCAATATATGTTGGATTTCCCGCTGTGTAAAGAGTAATGATGCTGATATTGTCGCTTGATCCCTCCAGACTCCAAGTTTAAATTCTTTTCTGCCCCACTAGTTAAGCCTCGTCGTGTAAATTTCCACGGCGGATGGACACTGCATCTTGAATCAAAAATTGCTATTTTGCGCGTTTGTCGCCTACTCATTTGAATTTATCGATGCCGCTAAATGCCATGAAGAATAAAAATACCATACGATGATGAAACACAAAACAACATTGCCAGGAATATTCGCCAAGTCACTTGCTAGCGACGCTACTTTTTGTCCTTTTAACGCTGGAGTCAACGCACGTCTTGTTGGCAAGTCCCTCACCAGCAGTTGGTACGGACGACGATTTTACTTTATTGGTCCCCATGTTGAGCTAACCTGCCATTGTGACGGCAACATTTTTGACTAAAGCTGACGCAGCATTTAACTTGAAAATCGGAATAGCGTCACCTGGGTTGATTGGGGTGGGTAAATGTTATTTTGTTTCTGTTCATATTAACTGTTCCTGTCATAGTGCCGCCCGATCTGCTCGATGTGTACTCTGTCACGTAATCAGCGCTTGCAGCGTACGTATTATCCCCTGGATACGACTGTGATAATGATATCTGATTTAATTAACTGGATTAGCGTGGTGTGCCTACAATAATGAACATGTACCTCGATATGCTATGATCACTCTACCGTTCATATTTTTTAATCCGCTTATCGAGAAACCGCTAAGACGAGAGTACTTTGCTAACTTTTGATTAACATCCACATAATTTACATCATCAGTGTCACCTGGAGGAAAATCTGACGGTAAACATGTGATCTTTTCACCGTTGTAGAATGACAGGGTACCAGGAATTCTATCGCCACTCTTCCTAACTTTGAAATTGTTTAGTGTATTTAGCTGATTTAAGCTAGCAGCCTGATATGGAATATACCGTTGGTAAAAGATACGTCGCCTCTAAATTTATATATTTGTACCCTCTAAACTGAGGTCTCACGTCATATTGTCGCCGGCCTTGCTTACTTTAAAATCGTTTACAGCATTTAACTGGCTCATATTGGCGGGCTGTGACAAATTACCGCTGTGTTATGGATAGACTATCTCTAAATTTATACTGTTTTTGCCGTTAATATTGAGGAATTCTGTCATACTGTCAACATCGCGCAAAACATACACGTCACTGTCGTCACCTCCACCATTCCCTCCATCGTCTATTGCCGTCCAAAAGTTGGTAAAATATGATATTTTATTGGTATATTTTGTGTAATAAGAGCATCATTAATTTTGACACAGAGAAAGTAACCTCTCATAAACAAAAAATTAATTTACCGAATTGCCATTACCTGATCATCGGCCGAACTGATTTAGGTAAAATAAACTTGATACGCTGCAAAAATCTGATATCCCATAACAATCCCGAAAAGATTGATAACAGAGCGATCATGAAAGATATTGGTAGCGATCTAGACGACAATGATGTAATAGACCAGGCAAAATTCAATGATGATGATGTAGCGGTTATCTCAACTGAATCTTTTATCACGGTGGATGAAAAAATTAAAAGATTATTGTATCAATTATAAAATTTGCTCTATAAGATCATTTACTCAAGAGATGGAGATGAAGATAACAAAGAAAAAGACAATTACCTGAGATGAAGATGAAGATAACAAAGAAAAAGACAATTACCTGAGATGAAGATGAAGATAACAAAGAAAAGGACAATTACCTGAGATGAAGATGAAGATTACAAAGAAAAAGACAATTACCTGAGATGAAGATGAAGATAACACAGAAAAACACAATTACCTGCCGGCTGATATTGTTACCACCATGATTTTTAAACACAACGATTAGACGAAAAAGTATTGATGAGGATGTTAGAGCATTTATACAAGACGGAGAGTCAGTGTACGAGAATTATATTAATAACTTCAACAAACTTAAATAAAATAATCTGAAGAGACTTAATGACAGATTGTTAAGGGAAGGGTATGGAGGCACAATAACAACTTATCAATCTACCGATGAAATGATCGATCGACTGTTATCATTAGCGTCATCAGGCAGCGGTAGAAATGAGTTGATTGAAATATTGGATCATCTTAGAAGAAACGGCGCCATAACAGCTGAGAAACATAAAATACTATACAATGACCTGGCCTAATTTTATCTACGTGTGTTATATGATGCAGTCTCTTACACTACTGTTCGACTCAAAGCAATCAACAGAAAACAGTTCAAATTGTTCTGTTACGAGGACACCGCCGATATTTGACACGAAGACACAATACAAGATGGTATTGATTTCAGCAACAATATGTGTCGTCAATATTCAATATCATGTATGGTGTAAACGACAATTTTTGCTACTCAACTGGAGTGTGGTCATCTATCATAATACCGCCGGGGATTTATAACGCCACTGATTTAAATACTGTGATAAAACAGTTACTATTGATACGAACAAATTTCTTTTAGAGCCTATTTATAATATAAGACCACGATAAAAGAATAGATTTCTTGTTGATTTGATCCACCGTTAACATAATAGGGTGGCTGTTACGATTTTACAAGGTACAGTACGCTTTAAGTGCCGCAACGATGACATACAAGGGTGAAATGGCTATTCGTATCACTGAGCTAGCACTAGCCTTGCAAACTGCTCGATTGGGGAATGGTCTCTTATCTTAACTGGAAGAGGAGGACAAACAATTGCTCATTTTCATCAAACGTCCTACCTAGATCGCTGTTACAAGTTCAGGTGAGACAGATGATATACTATCCACTCAACGTAATAAAACTAACGAGCATTAGAATGACACTAATCGATCAATCGGGCAGTAAAATTGATCTTAATAACAAGCAGGTGACATATTATTTGCATGTAAGGAGGATCGTTTAATTGTATGAATAACTATAAAATAATAACGAGTAAGAATGAAGAATCGCAAAATTTATAGGAGAAAGGTAGTTGGAGGAATTGTTGGGAATATTTTCTCTAAATTAGTTGAAAATTTAACTGCCATAGCTCACAATGGTGTCCCAATCGCAGCTGAGGCAACAAAGGCGTTTTCTACCGTAGGACAGACAACTGCTGACGAAATATAAAGCAAACCACCACCTACTGTTGCAGAAGTAACAGAAGTGGTTAGTGAAGTGGCGCCAAGAAAAGAAACAGTGGTAGATATGACAGAAATAACAAAACATTATTGTACCCGCAGGGTGAAGAAATAGTTAAAAAATTAAAGCAGTCTACGGCAAGATGAGTACCGATCTTTTGACAATTTTGTATAACCAACAAAATAAGGAAGTGATGTTGACGATAAATTATTCAGACTTTAGCAAAACCGATGATTTCGATACCTCAACGACCAAGTTTGAGTACACTGAGTACTTGGACTGCAACACAAACGACCCAAATCAGGCTAGGCAGAGGAAATCAAATACATGAAACGAGGATATTCATATTCTGCCTCACAAAACCTTTCTTGAGGTAAGAAGATTTATAAGCTGGTGTGGCTTTTGCTGCTGGTTCACTGATCAAGTTACAAAACAACGGTTGGAATATTTTCAAAAACGCCTGATACCAGATTGCTAATAAAACAATCGAGGATGTTTCTAAATATTTACCAACTGCCAGCACAATGTTAATGTTATTTCATTTATCGACGACTACTCGAGAAGTGCGACAATTAATATGTTCTGGTTCAAAGGAAGCCTGTAATGGAGGCGCTTGAAATTTAGAATTCTTTCCTCTAGGAAATCCAATTGATCATAGAGCTGATGGGGCGACTGATCTGGTGTTGGTATTAAATTATTTTATTGGGATTAATCCACAGTTAGATATTGCCCTACCAGTTGTCGCCACGAATGAATCCGCAGTTAGATATTGCCCTACCAGTTGTCGCCACGAATGAATCCGCAGTTAGAGCGTCACTGACAATAGTTTCTAATGCACTCAGTATCGACACACCTGGTGGAGCCGACAATGGGGTTGCGATGCTCAATAAAGTAAATGAAATAATACCAATTGGGTCAGTCAGATCGATTTGTAAAACGTTGATGGTCGCAAATAGAAGAGCATTCGCTGACAGTTGGGCGTCGGGAGCATTCACTCACAGTTGGGTATCGGTATCCATGTTTCTGCCGTTATCATCAATCTTTGGATTTTGTCGGGACGTGAACACAGTTTTCAGAGGTGTGTAGCACACGCTTATCACTAATCGAAAACAATCAGCTGAATACATTCACAAAGCGGCCAGTGTCGCCAATGGGGCGTTTGCTATAACATTCCTGTCGCTGACGATGTCAAAAGTGGTGCCCTCAGTAACTCGCACTAATGAAAACATTAGAGACATTCAGGAGAAATACTAATACAATAATACCAATTGGGTCAGTCAGATCGATTTGTAAAACGTTGATGGTCGCAAATAGAAGAGCATTCACTGACAGTTGGGCGTCGGGAGCATTCACTCACAGTTGGGTATCGGTATCCATGTTTCTGCCGTTATCATCAATCTATGAATTTTGTCGGGACGTGAACACAGTTTTCAGAGGTGTGTAGCACACGCTTATCACTAATCGAAAACAATCAGCTGAATACATTCACAAAGCGGCCAGTGTCGCCAATGGGGCGTTTGCTATAACATTCCTGTCGCTGACGATGTCAAAAGTGGTGCCCTCAGTAACTCGCACTAATGAAAACATTAGAGACATTCAGCAGAAAACTTTACTTTGTGCAAAATCAGATATAAACAGATACCAGTTACCAGATCATACAGCTGGAGAATAACGAGCTCGCCACGAGAGCAATTGCCACGCCATATTTTCGTTGTGTTTAAGTGAGGATCTGGCACAGTGTTTAAGCGAGGACCTGGCACAGAACCACGTGATTATTATTTTAAAATTTTTCCAACATTTTGATCTGAGGGTAATATACGCTTCAATAAATTCACGAAGGTAACCAGACAGACACTTTGAATGTGATTTTAGAGGAACAACAATAAATGGCTAGAGAGCCTACGCAATGATGCAGGAACCAATGCAAAAATATCAAACCGCTGGTGACCACATACTTATTAGTCGATGAGCTTGTAACAAACTACCCTATTTTTTATGTAAGTAAAATCCGGGGAAAAAACCGGGCTTATCAGCCGAAAAAGAAAAAGTTGTACGCTGGGGTTAATACAGCTGTTCCTTTTTGGCGCTTGCGCTCTTGTCACGTTTGATCTTTACATTACGCTTGATGCCATCAACCAAGATGAGTGTTCAAGTGTTATAACCAATAAGAAACACAATAAAAAAATTATGTTGACTATAGTAATGCCTTATTTTGTTTGAAGTAAATTTGAGTGAAGTACAGATCAGAAAACTGACCAGTGCTGCGTCATCACGAAAGAATGTATCGTTGAAAATTGATCCCGGAGCAACAGGTGTAAAACCAAGAGTCAAATGAAAAAGGTAACAATAGGGTCACCGTTTATCCTGAATCTGTCAGGTGCCTAAGTAAAGCAAATGAGTAAAACTTGCGGAGTATTTCTACAGGCAATATCGACGTTAATAACGACTATCGAGCCGAAAGTATTGCTCATACGAGGAACACTGAGAATTGCGGAAGCATCAGGGGAAAGACAAAAAGATAAGGAACTGAGGGCGGCGGTGCCGACAATCGGCTCTCGAGGGGCAGTGGAATAAAATTTAATTTGTATAAACCAATTAAATATTAAAAAACAACGAAATAAACATACAAAAATACAAAATCAGCGCCATCGATGAAATGAGGCCTCATTGAGCCAGTACTTGCGAGATAGCGGAAAGTCTACTGCCGAACCTTCTGGGAATGGTACGAAGGCAAATGCTGAAACGGATAACGCAAACTACCCCGTCCATAAAACAAATCGTTGCACCATGAAGTAATTTTGTATATAGAGAAGAAACTGGATGGTGTAAGACTTTCATTGGTATGTATAGTAAGGACTAGATGCCAAAGCGACGACATTTTGGTTATTCATGCATCATAAACGTATGCTTTCTGTGACGGTTAGATAACACAAAGTCGCATTGTACAACAATAATTACTTTGATTAGTTTGGATTGTCTCAGTGTAATAGGATTAAGGATTACTAAAGAGACACAATAAACCGTTCTTCGAGACGGTTACAACCTCTTGGGACGAATGCCTGTAGATATTCCATAAATTTCATCAGATACATGAATAAATACGAGTGGATGAAAACAGCAAATTCGTTGATTATTTTTGTTCAGTTGGATTCAAATTCATGATTAAACAACGATGATATAGCATATTTTTTAATATCTAAAATATAAGTATACCTACTGTTTAAAATATACAAAACCAACAGAAATGTTCAACCCTGACGAAGTAACGACAAAACTTAAAGGAAGGATAATAAAGAGTATTTGTGAGTTTTGTAGAAGAACGAAAAGTGTGCTCGTTAAACATGAAGTCACCAGATTTACCATGCAGTGGCCAGATCAGATTTACCATGCAGTGGTCAGATCAGATTTACTATGCAGTGGTCAGATCAGATTTACCATTCAGTGGTCAGATCAGATTTACCATTCAGTGGTCAGATCAGATTTACCATGCAGTGGTCAGATCAGATTTACCATTCAGTGGTCAGATCAGATTTACTATGCAGTGGTCAGATCAGATTTACCATGCAGTGGTCAGATCAGATTTACCATGCAGTGGTCAGATCAGATTTACCATTCAGTGGTCAGATCAGATTTACTATGCAGTGGTCAGATCAGATTTACCATGCAGTGGTCAGATCAGATTTACCATGCAGTGGTCAGATCAGATTTACCATTCAGTGGTCAGATCAGATTTACTATGCAGTGATCAGATCAGATTTACCATTCAGTGGTCAGATCAGATTTACCATTCAGTGGTCAGATCAGATTTACTATGCAGTGGTCAGATCAGATTTACTATGCAGATAAATTTCTTTTAATAAGGACAGTTAAATAACAATGCGTGGTTTAGATGAAGATTACAATGAGGACAATAAGATCGTTGTCTATTGCAAAATGTGCAGCCGTAGAAAGGTCATCGGAGAAACTTATCAGCTTGAGCCAATATTGAAGAGGATTACAGAGGGAAAAATGATTTTCATAATTTAATAGGAACAATACCACGGCCAAAGAGATGATGGACACTTCCCAAACATAAATACACTGTCCCATGGGATCCGTTGAATGAGCAACTCGATGAAAACGATCAGCCAAGAACCGTATAATTAGGAAGATGAATCTGCTTTCGGACACGACATTTCTTACAGAGACTACTCTGACGATAAAAATAACTGTGAAAGAATAATATTGGATGAGTTGTCAGCGAAGAAACCTAACGACATGCATGAGTGGTGTGATAGACGTCTTGTTCAGGGAATAATAGGATAAAAAAAATTACAATGAAAGGATTTAAACAGGCGAAAACCTCGAGCCAAAGTTAAACTGCAGCTGTGTCTGGAGTGGCGTTGTATGGTGACTCTCTGGGCAGCAACCATAGAAGCAACTAGATCCAAGACAGATTTTAGTGAGTCCATGTCAAGCGAACAGAAAGAAGAAAAGGTTGGGTTGAGACATTGCGTTGAAAGGCGGGGCTTGTAGAAACTGCTCATATTTCATTAGCTGCAATCCTAATCAGACCCGCCTGATCTTGTGTGAAATCATAGTACACTGACTGGACGAATTCCTATACAAGAGAGATAACGCTTGTGAGGTTACATCTCGTTGACATCTTGACCACGATGGACTTCGTGCGCTTCAAATATCGTAGGAGTGTCGTTTTTGAAACCTATCTCCTCTCGAAGTATCGATCAACGAGAGGGGTCTTAAAGTTTATGTTCTCGATTCTATTAGCAGGAGGTCAGTTGCTAGCAATAAAACATGTTATATTATTTAAGCGATTCAAAGTGGCGATCTAGTTTCGTATTTTACATAGGGTTAGAATTTGTAAGAAAAAGAATTTCCCTGGGTTTTCTCACTAGTTATCCTGGCTAATTCAAAAGACCTTGTCTGTCTTAGGTATTTTTCAAATAACTTTTAATTCCTTTTATTTTGGTGTATGATTGATGGGTGTAATATGGGATATATATCGTATACAGCTTGGGCGTACTCCAGATGTGCACCTCTCAAAAACGTGCTGGCTCCACTTGGTCATTTTCACTTCCTGAATTTCAGAGGTAAATTGTTAAAAGAAGAGCCGATAACATTGTTTACATTTTATATATTTGGTATTTCATTTATTGCACTTTCAGAAGCTGATATTGTCTAGTTTGACCAAATTCATTTCCCTATTTTAATAGCTGCTACGTATGGTGTACTTTTAACAGATTCAGACTGATTTGTGGAGCACAAATTAGCATTCACTTTAGGTAGCAGTGTGCAAAGATCATTTACAATTTCCAAAAGTACAATATCGAACAGAAATGCCAGCCACATTACATTAAAGTAGTATAGAGGTATGCCAACATTCTCTCCACTGTACATCTTTTAAATAGAAACAACTTCACTTGACATACGTCACACTCTAAAATGTACATAATAACTGGTGGGCACCTCCTAACTGTCTGAACAAAAGTGTAGGTAGTTTGGATCCGCGGTCAAAACATGATGTTCACCTACTCTCGATGCAAGATATCAGGATGTGTGCTTTGAATGATAGATGCATCAGCTCTTCAGTTGGCTAAGGTTCGAACTTAGCAGAATCAGCACTGTTAGAGGAAAGCATAAGCCCATATTCCATAGACAGTCCATGCATTCGGATCCGAGAATAGTGAGACGAAAGTAAGTAGGTTGTTGCTCTACCTTGCCGCAAGCAGTCTCTGTTATTGGTCAACTCCACAAGTTTCACACTCGTTGGAAGATAGATGGGTATAGGGACCACGCTGTGTACAGTAGCTGTTCCCTCATTTATATGGAATCGGCCACAATATTTAGCCAGACCGGAATCTGTCGTAACTGAATACGTATTTCGTGATGGGTAAAACAACGAAAGTAGACATATATCAACATGCATAGTTTTCTTGGTTCCGAAGATAATTCACCACCACTACATTTTCAGATCTAATTAAGACTGTTTTTCGAATGATCTCTCCCGCTGTTCTGTCTCGTAATGCCATTATCTGCTTCTGCAATATGTCGGCCTGTATGGCTTCTGTTAGAGTATCCACCATGGAGAGGACTGATGAGAGGGCTGGGGCCAGATGAATGAGATGCAGAGCCTCTCCAAAACAAATTGCATCAATCATGAATAGTGATGAAAGTGATTGGTCATGAAATGAAGAATAGGAGGAGTATGGCACCAACATGAAGGCTGCCTCTGAGAGATAGAAGTGACAAACCCTTGTTTGGAGTTAGGAGGCCTAGAGGAAGACAAAACCTGTTTTCCCTGTCCCATACATTCCTGCCTGCGAAAAGGAGGATAAGACTATATGATGTTGCTTGCTAAACTAGATACTGTTGCCACGTATGAGTATCACCTAATGATATATCTGATACCTCCCAGCCCGTCTCCGAGACTGTACGTGACAAAACTTTAGAGGCATCTTCTGTGCTATGTGTTCTTATTTTCTATATGCGTCCTTCAAATTGGAATGGCGACGGGGAAGGAAGGGATATTAATATTTCTACGTGGTGAGTATTGGGCGAGGGAGAATGTAATAGAGTATGCATTTATATTATACCTATGTTATAGTTGTTGGTGTGTTAGCTATAGTGTGATGAGCCACCCTATTATTGACTTTGGAAATGCAACATACCGCATTTTAGACGAGATCGCAATCGACCTTCATTGCCAATCGGTACACTACGAGACAGGTAACATCCAGTGTATTGGAAATAGATACCACATTCCGCACATGTTTTGATGTAACTTTAAAAACATGTGTACACCTAGCAATGCAGATATGACATATTTTCCGCTGTCAAAATCATTGCGAAGGCTAGACACATGCGATTGATAGGTGTTTCTGCGAGCCCTGTACCAATACAGAACAAATGCCTTGTAATTACTAGAATTGTTTATTGTTTCTAATAAACAAGCAGCTTTTTCCGCTCTCAACAATGATGGGACAAAATTCTGAAGGATGGATGTACGTCATCCTTTTCACCCGAAGCCTTGACTTTGTAAGCTGTATTTATAACTTGGGGGTGCGGGGTGCGGGGTATATCTCATTATATGTACGAAGGGTCGATCTGGGTAGCATTGTCAACATAAGATATTGTTGTTGATGGTACGGATGAATAATGTTTGAAAACTGAACCCGTACCATACCCGTACCATACCTATCTGTCGGAGCGACCGAACTGTTTTGTCGACTGCTGGAACTGCAACTACGTTAACATGGTCAGCTCGATGGCTGGAAGGCTGTATGGGTTGGTCAACTCACACTGGCTAGATCGGTGGACAAAATGAAAAATGCATTGCCCAGTTCCCGGCTAAACTAGATAACGAGTCAGATAAATGCTGTAAACTTAAAAATGTTTTGATACCTTTTTTGGGATCGAATACTATTTTCCTTGTTTTTAACGTGTTTTTGGAGAACACTAGACAATATATCACATGTCTACCGTCACTTTAAAACACCTAGATTATTAAAAGACGTTTAATAGCCATGTTGTTGCAGACTATTTGAATATTTCAAGAACGAAACACATCTGATGCAAATACAACGTGAAATAAGGTCTATCCAATATCAAAATATAAACGTATAATTCCGTTAGATTTCACAAATCAACAACCTTCTTCGAAAGGAAAAGGTAAAATTATTTCTGATCTACTTTAGCAGGGATAGAATTAAACGGCAATAAAGTAAATACCAATAGTATTATAAATATATTAAAAAGATATAAGAATAAAGCGAGAATATGCGCAAATAGGCGAACCTAGGAGCAAGGACGACTGTACTGCGGTACTATTCCGCTGTAATATGGTGTTACCGATGTAAACAAATGTCTTAAATTCGCACAAAATATCTGAAATTTCACTAAAGTACACAAAAATGCATTATCATGTCAGTATCGATGACATAACTATATCACCAAAAGTATTGGATGTTTATTAGAAAATGAGAAAACCACGGATTCTCTGAGGTCTGTTGACATTTTGCAGTGAAAGATAAAACTGACGATATCCGATATTAGCGCGGCTCCGGTAGGGTCAGGGGAGATAACCTGTAAGAGTTACGTCTCTTTGTAAATACAAAGATAACATACAAAGACTGCTTAAGTCTAAAAGCGGTCTGGATTCTTGAGATAGCAGAAGTAATTCCAAATATTATTGTGATTGTGTAATGCATTTGACGGAAACATATCTTATGACACAACATTTCAATAACATTGACATAAGTGTTATAACCAAGAGCAGTATTGTTTGAATAAAATAATAATCGCATGAATAAGTAAATTGTTAAAAGATTCCGTCTAAAACCCTGAATACTATTAAACGTTTAAATTGCTAGAATTCTGTTCTTTGGAACCTAGATGTCCACAAATGCTCCTGAACAAATTACTTAAACAAAACTTGAGCGAATGAAAGGAAGGATGGGTGAGCAGACGAACATGGACATCACTATACCTCGACCACAATTATGCTTGGGAAGAATGATTTCACAAATACTTTCAATGTGATACCGAGTGGAATATATAGATGAACCTGACTTGAAAAACCATTGCGTTTGAATACCAACAGCATTTTAAGACCACACTATTAACTCTACGATTAATTTTGTTATATGCCGGAAGTTCTCCTTTCGTGGTCTTTTAAGGAAGATTATACTGTATCATCCTCTGAATGACTATATTGCATCACTCTGCAAACTCACCTGCCCGTGCCCATCCAAAACTGAGTTTCTTGGAGGCTGGCCTTGAGGCCAGATAGATGGCTACCAGACTTATAAGGAAGCTGGCTAGGTCTGTTAGAAGATGGGCAGCATCTGACACGATAGCGAGACTGTGGGCAAGGACACCACCTGAAACATATGTCATTGCCAGTAACAAGAGAAAAACTAAAATAACACTGGTAAATTAATCAGAGAAAATGTCTAGATTGTGTTATTAAAATTCAACAAGAGTACCATCAACATTATATGATTTACCCATCCCATGATAAGTAGCCCTTTGTAAAACCACTAGTATGGCATGGTTAGTAGCCCTCTACATAACCATTAGAATGACATGCTCAGTAGCTGTCTTCATAATCACAGGTATATCATAGTACGTAGCCCAACACATAACCACTAATATGGCACGGGTTAGTAACTCTATATAAAACCTTTAGTGTGGCATGGTTAGTAGCCTTCTACATAGCCATAAATATCGCATTGTTATTTAGCCTTCTACATAACCACTGGTATGGCATGGCTATTAACCCTCTTCATAACCACTAGTATGGCATAGCTATTAGCCCTCTACATAACCACTGGTATGGCATGGCTATTAGCCCTCCACATAATCACTAGTATGACATGTCTATTAACTCTCTTCATAACCACTGGTATGGTATGGCTATTAGCCCTCTTCATAACCACTGATATGGCATGGCTATTAGCCCTCTACATAACCACTAGTATGTCATGGCTATTAGCCCACCACATAACCACTAGTATGACATGTCTATTAACTCTCTTCATAACAACTGGTATGGTATGGCTACTAGCCCTCTTCATAACCACTGATATGGCATGGCTATTAGCCCTCTACATAACCACTAGTATGTCATGGCTATTAGCCCTCTACATAACCACTGGAATGGCATAACCACTGGTATGGCATGGCTATTAGCCCTCTACATAATCACTGGTATGGCATGGTTTGTAACCCTCCCATAACCACTAGTATGGCATTGTTATTAACCCTCTACACATCCCCTAGTTTGAGATGGCTATTAGCCCTCTACACAGTCCCTAGTATGACATGGTTATTAGCCCTCTACATAACCACTAGTATGAGATGGCTATTAGCCCTCTACATAACCACTAGTGTGAGATGGCTATTAGCCCTCTACATAACCACTAGTGTGAGATGGCTATTAGCCCTCTACATAACCACTAGTATGAGATGGCTATTAGCCCTCTATATAATCACTAATATGGTATTGTTAACTCTGGTGATTTTTAACCAACAAAAGTCAGTGGCACGACTCTCTGATTAAAATCGTCAGATTAATGTGATGGGCAGAAACCAATGTTTTCTTATTAAACTTAACATGCCCGATGATGGTTAGATCCCAGCATCCACAGATGTCTTATTGCACAACATGCATAGAATGCTTAAAGTTTCCACAAGGACATAACTCCAGAATTTAGAGGGAAAAAGATCTGCGAAATCCATTTTTTGCTTCTACACTTTAAATGCAAGCTTACGCACGCTCTGGTCAAAGTACCTCATCTAAAACTATCAATCACATTGACCTTTGACCTATTGACTGCAACATTTAAAGGGTTTTATCTTTTGTCAAGAAGAACTTAACTATACAATCTGACAAAAGTATGTGCTGTAGAACGGATACTATCTCGGGAAGATGAAAATAAAGTTAACAATCATACAAACATGATTTAAACAATATGTTTTCTGATAAAAGTCGGGCGTAGAGAACTGTCAGTCACATCGACCTTTGACCTATTGACTGCAACATTTAAAGGGTTTTATCTTTTGACAAGAATAAATTATCTATACAATCTGACAAAAGTATGTGCTGTAGAACGGATACTATCTCGAGAAGACGGAAATAAAGTTAACAATCATACAAACATGATTTAAACAATATGTGTTCTGATAAAAGTCGGGCGTAGAGAACTGTCAGTCACATCGACCTTTGACCTATTGACTGCAACATAGAAAGGGTTATATCTTTTGTCAAGAAGAATTTAACTATACAATCTGACAAAAGTATGTGCAGTAGAACTGATGTTATCTCGGGGAGAAGGAAATAAAGTTAACTGTCATACAACCATGATTTAAACAATATGTGTTCTGATAAACGTCGGGTGTATAGAACGTGTATTTTCCTCACACAATTGTACATCTGTAACGTACACTCAAACAGGCTCGGCTTTCCAAGTACAAGCTTTTATAAACCATACTGTAAATAAACAAAGAATATAGCTCTACGAGGTCAAACTTGGCTATTTTAGTAATTGGACTTATTCCACATTTAGCCCCTGACCGCCTTTTGTCCATTTAGATATACATTGCAGGTAACAAAGAAAAGAAACTTTTAGCAAATATTTTAAAGGGTACATTTCATATGTAGTTACATGCATCTATTAGACATATACCTAAGGTAGTACAATCTTTCTGCACAAAAGGTAATTTGATACAACGCGGACACAACTGGGTTGTAAAAGGGACCATATCAACTATAACTAAATTGCATTCAACTAAGTTTAAAGTTAATGAGATTGTATTTTAAAGACTAAACTAAGCTGGATTCCCATATATTAAATTCGGGCAGCCAAGATTACAGAACTTGAAAAAGCCAAGCTGCATAAAAATCAAACTGACTACGGAATATACTCGCTTATGAGTTGTAACCACCTCCAAACAAATTAGACCATGACCTGCCCTCGCGTGGTGTACCGGCAGGTCAAGGTCATGTCGTTTATTCTACTGATTACACTTACAAAGCTGTATATATATATATATATATATATATATATATATATATATATATATATATATATATATATATATATATATATATATATATATATTTGCAAGCGTGTCAATGTATAATGCGACATCAAATCTGGATCCGCAGCTTTGCGCTTGGAAGCGAGTAAATACGGTATACATACATATACAAAATACATTATGTTTATCTAACCATTTTAAAAGCCTTTGGTATAACTCAGCCTGGATTCGAACCCTCTACCTCCCTCATCTAAGGCGGACGCTGGACATATTATAGGTTTCATTGTGCGATAATACAAACTTATCACAGGAGTATAATGGATCAATCACATCATTAGAAACAATATCTCTTCATTTATCTGAGGAATAGAATGTCCTGTTCGAGTTTCTTGTTAGAAAGTTATGCCATTATTTGTGAATCTGTATTTACATTTGTGTAATAATGCATTTTAATTTTTCTGAAAACAATGTACCGAACATTATTATGCAAATGGCACACCTGGTAAGAAAACTAGATGTTGCTAAAATGTGTGCTAAGTTAACTAAGTTGAATTATATTCTTGCAAAAAGAAGTCATTTTAAAATTTTGTAAAGGAAAAGAGAATAATCATTGCAATTATTGTGTGTATTGCTATTAGTTATAACTATACAAAGTGCACAGTCATATCATCTGACTAGCCCTAACTGACTAATTACTAATTTACTAAACTTTCTGTCAAATCTGAACTTGTTCATACACTACGGCAGAGGTCATGCTGCTTTAGCTCATTAACTGGACATAAAGGACTAACCCAATTCATCGATGAAGGTCCATTCCTTATATATTATCGCTAGAGAGTGATTTATTATATTGTCATATATGTCTAAAACATTGTCCGAGTGATAAAAGCATATGCGATAAGAATCACATTTGTCGATATGAGATAGAGAAATTTCACCCTCAGGGTCTACATTTATCGATAGGAACGTTGGTTACACAATTTCTTTTTAGATAGGATTTACTTGTTCCACACAAGTGCATATAATGCTTTCTGGTACCTTTGAAACTACATATTTCTTTTTTTCTCTCCTAATTTTATGATTCCTTTCTCTTACTCTAATAATATTCATTACTTGGATACAATGCTTAGTAGATTAAGTTCTAATATTGAAGAGAGTTGTTCACAAGGTAAAAATTGTCTTTTGCAATACGTAGCTGAAAGTATATCAAACTATATTCAGTTTAACATTTGACAAGTTATCCACTTGTCTGATGTGGTTACGAAGGGGCGATCAGACAGTTAAAACACAGAAAGAGCGTGTGAAACGTCATGTTGGAGATATTATCCCTTTTATAACAATATTACGGCAAACTGCATCATCTCACTGGAAGGGGATAAGAAAGTCAATAACTCTTACAGGTACTTAAAAATCAATGACGATCAAATTGTAGCTTGATGCAGGTGAGAATGTATTGTCAGGTGCTTCATTAATTATGAATAATATCTATATGAAACGAAGTTTTACCTTTATATTATCACCTGCTAAGGTAAACTTACGACTTGTTTACTGTAATGAATGATCGAGCTGTGAAACAGCTGCTTTCATTGATTTTTACTCACACCTTCAAGTACTCCACTAATAATTTTGGGTACTCTATGAAATTGCATAATGCGATAGTCATCTTTTCAATTGCATGTTTTAATTACCGGTAAAATAATTTTTACTTTATAATTCAACCTGAACGTTTTAAAAATATATTGTATTCCAAAGATTTTCATGCTATTGAAAATTATTGTTATGAAAAGATGTTTCTCATAACCTGCTTCTCATTTCTTGCTTTGAGAAGAAATTATTCTGAAGTTATGAAATGTCTTTGGCCATGGAGAGAGAGAGAGAGAGAGAGAGAGAGAGAGAGAGAGAGAGAGAGAGAGAGAGAGAGAGAGAGAGAGGAGGTTTAGGTTCATTTTAAAAATGGCGTAACTTATAACGGTGTAGATACGGCTACATCTTGGGGAATGAAATACGGGAATCGCTGTAATGATACAAGACTTTTTGAGTTCCGGCGAAACGGACTAATGTTATCAAGCAAATCTTATCCCCTTTCTACACAGGTTCATAAGACGAGGCCAAATATAGTCATATGTCTTAATTCTTGGGTCTTGCCAGAAACTCAAAGTGAGGACTCATCGTTTCTTACAGACTACGGTCTGGATCTATGTACGTCATTAGACAGACAATTTTGCCACATCAGCTTGTTAACTCGCTCGAAGATAATTTTAGGAATTCGCAATTTCAACGACCTGCAGAACTTAGAGAGTGTAATGTTTACTGATTTTCCGATACAAGAGAAATGTACAGTGCAAGAAAGAGTTCCCTTTATTAAAAAAAATTACTTTCAATATAATTTAATTTTAATTTTAATTTAGAGACAATTCAATCTTATTAGTTTTACTAAACATTCTGTCATAATGTTATTACTAATATTGCAAACATGGTGTCCAGACAATTAAGAAATCCAGATATTTAAATTTATACATGCAGATAATAGGTTGTCTTTTTATATATTTCATGCACAATAAAGACCATATGCGCTGTTCTCATTTTCAAAACATCTTTTAAATTTTTTATTTACGTAAATGTATATAAATAGGGTACACTGTTAAATATTAATGTAAGTTTATATTTATTCTGGTTTGAAAAGTTGAACATGTGTTGCAATGCTTTGACATTATCTAAACATTTCTTAGAGTAACTGAGGACTGCAGTAGCTACAAAAAGAATAGTCACTCTCCAACAAATATAAGAAAATTTGATAATGACCTGTACATTTTCCTTCTCATGAGAAAGCTTGAGTGTGTTCAAACAACGCTTGTGCTGTATATTTAGATGGACCACTCAATTTATAAGGACCACTCAATTTATAAGGAATACACAGACTTGAAACTATTATCTACTGGTCCCCATTACGATCTCACTCATTCTACAGAATGATGGGAGGTTTTGTACAAGCATATGTAACTGTAAGACCTCTGTTTAGTTTTCTTACTAAACCCGATTCAAATATTACACGTTTAACTACTGCAGAATATCTACGTTTGTGGGTAGAATAGATGTTACGCAGAAAACATAACAGGACAGGTCTTTTTAGTTATCATCAACATTGAAGTCAAATGTAGTAGTGTTGGATTTTAAAACTGTTTGAAAAAGTCTTGTTATAAGACGACAATTGTAGGAGATAACCAAACATAAGATTATACATCAAAGAAATTCAAATTGTGCTAAAATTGCCATGTGTAAATACTTTTCCGCTTACCAATTATTTCTCCAATCATGAAAATTAAGGACATCAGACAAGCAATCAATAGCTTTCGTCTGGCATTTCGGTCAATATCTGGCGATTTCTTTCCTTTATGACAATGATCCCCTGCAAGAAAAGAAATATATTATAAAGATGTGGAGATAGATCATAGATTAAAACTAATTATAATGATGTAGAGATAGATTATATATTAAGACTGATTATAATGATGTGGAGATTGATTGTAAAGATGTGAAGATAGATCACAGATTATAGTTTAAGACTGACAATAAATACGTGGAAATATACGAATATAAGTTAGATCCCATTTGAAAGAAATATGTGACATTTATCAAGACTGGCAGAAATCAAACTGAACGTAACAATCTTTCGTTTAGAAAGGATAAAGAGCGTTCAAGAAGAAAAATACACCTGCATGTCAAAGGTCCTGATCGCGTTTACTAGATCATCTGCATTAATTCCTTTAGTCTTTAGTACTAATACAATCTTACTAAAATCAAGATCTCCAGTCGAACGGAGATCCGAGACACCGATATGAAATCACGTTTAACTGACATTTTTTAATTTCCCAATCAATATACAGTTTTAAAATTTATGAAAGCATAAACCATCATTCAGAACATAATGATTCAAACGATAACTCCTTTAAATAGCTAGCATAATATGAAATGCTGATCGGTTACTAGACCTAAGTGGACCTCGCATTCAAATTGGGACCAGAATATGTGAATTTCTTTGTCAATGCCCATCAAATCTCGTTATAATACGTAACCAGACCTTACCCACTAATATTGCGGAGTTCCAATTGAACGAAATGTGACTTTAACTGAAACCAGAAGCCACATTTGGTTAACATACATGTGTCAAACAACAATCATAAAGGAAGTAGAAGTTTACATGTATGCTTATAATGCTTGCATGGCTGCATTACTATATTATTATGACCCCATCCGTTTGTACTGATGATTGAATCTTAGTGTCCGTTGTTTTATCCAATTTCATTACCATGTCATATTTTGTAAAATCATTCAGCAGAATCTGTAACTAACTCAAGAATCAAAGCCAAGCGCGCCATATGTGACCACTAGTTTTTATTTTAATTCTGCCCTTGATTCAACAGCTGCAAGTTTATAATGAGCAATTAGAGTACAGTCTTAATGTTTATCGGTAATTATGCCGCTGCTGTCCCAACATTAAACAGTAGTAAACATTTCTAACGAGTAATTAGAGTACTGTGTCATACATTTATTTTACTAGATTTTCTGTTGTTGTCATAGCATTCAACAACTTCTAGGTGTAATTGCGGATTTGTATAGTCCTTCTGTTAACTCGGTGTGCACATATATTTGCCACAAAATAGTCATGATACATGAATGATTTATTGTGCATGGTAAATGTATGAATTAAGAATAATGAGCATGCTTTAAATAGACACATGCATGGGTTATTTTCCTTAGTTGCATCTTTGCTGTTGAAAGTGATATTATGACAGCACTGCTAATAGAAAAAGGAAAGTAGTAAAAGCAAATTTACGTTCTCAAACATGTTTCTTAAAATCTTTTTATGAACTCTCTTTATAACTATTTATATTTCATGTTGGTTTATACCAGGACTTCTTAGTCATATAAATGTGTACTCAGCTCGTAAATTTGACATTGATCTTTATACCCTCTTACTTATTGCAAATAAAAATTCAGTCTCTTGAAATTCAATTGCTACCATCCTATATTTTAAACCAATAAGTTGCACTAAAACCTTGCAAACTGAATAAACTGCATTGATTTATGTCACGAAAATGCAAGTAACTAATTTAAATATTAAAAAACGTTTTTGACATCCTACATCTCATTCATAGCTCATGTTTCCATAGCAACAGTGACGTCCAACCACAGTCTACAGCCTACGGGATAAACGTTATCTTATCATATAAATTCAGTGTTCCATAGAGTGAAGCATACAATTTGTCAAAGAAAAGAAGCGGTATACAGAAACAAATCTAGTTGATGCAATGAAAAAGAGACAAATCAACTTTGTGGGAAAATATTTGATTTATTCTGACATTGTGCACCCCACATTAGCATGCCTTACATCGTCACATGATATCTATTTATTGCCTAAATGGCAGCAGTATTTAGCTGAAGCCACGACTTTTCAACCTGTGTTGGAAGGTTGAAATCGTTATCCATCATTACTGCATGTTCTGTGTCTAGTTTCTACCATCCATGCAACTGCCTCAGCAATTGTAACAATCTATTTTCCAGTGTGATTTAATTGCTTAATAATAAACCATGGAATAACATAAGAAATGACAGTGAGGGATCAACTACGGTCAACAAAGACAAGTCCTCGAAAAGTCCTTTGAAAAAAGGGGTTGCAGACTTATACTATAGATTAACACTCTTTGATTCCAGGTGGCACTTGTATTCTCAGTCTTGACCACCATCTCTATCTAAAACGACAATGAATGTTGGGCAGTCCTCTCTAAATGTCGAGGTACCAAGATACAGAAGCCTCCTCCGTATAAAGACAGAACCCAGATCGTTAACATATAATTTAATCACTGCCACAAAACCACATCTTCATAGTTTTGTTGTGCAGGAGAAAATAAACGTGTTATGTACTTGAATTCTAAGTTCGATCGAAGCCTGATCAAGTCAATAAAAGATAGACCTTGAGTTCCACTTTCTGTGTACTTTTGATACCTTCATGAAACGTTATCTTTATTTAACACCTGCCGAACTGGTGGTATCCACTCGCTGTGTAACACATTGCTGTTGGTTTACATCCTTCACATTCAGTGATTTCAGTCACGATGGCAGACTCAAATTTTGCTTTTGGTGCATCTATTTAATTTTAATATGTGGTACATGTGCGATAAACTCCACTTGTTCTTTTCTGTTTTACGCTGCTAATACCATACCAGATCTTAAAAAGGACAAGCATTGAGGAGATTTAATTGCACAAAATATATTTTCATTCATCAGTTTATAATCTATTACCCAAATGTGGCAATGGGGTCTATAACTCTCTAATCATGTTCGTGTTTAAAAACAATCGTGACTTTCTTTGCTAAAACGACCGCATACTTGCGTTGGCGAATCAGTTTTCAGGTATCAGAGGTGATTTTTATAATCCTTTGCTGCCATAACTGTAAATTTTCGTAACAGTGGATGTTACATTCTTTGGAATCTATGTATATATGAATTATATTATCAGGAGTCTCTGGTTGAAATACTTACAACCAGGAATAAGAGCAAACTTGTGTATAAATATTATTTGAATTGGAATCCTTGTTTATAGAAACACTTAATACCAGGAACCTGAATCCTTTTATACAGAAATATTTAATACCAATAACCTGAATCTTTTTATACAGAAATAGTTAATACCAAGAACCTGAATACTTTTATACAGAAATACTTAATACCAAGAACCTGAATCCTTTTATACAGAAATACTTAATACCTAGAACCTGAACCCTTTCATACAGAAATACTTAATACCTAGAACCTGAATATTTTTATACAGAAATACTTAATACCAAGAACCTGAATCCTTTTATAAAGAAATACTTAATTGCAGGAACCTGAATCCTTTTATAAAGAAATACTTAATACCAGGAACCTGAATCCTTTAATACAGAAATACTTAATACCAGGAACCTGAATCCTTTTATAAAGAAATACTTAATAACAGGAACCTGAATCCTTTTATAAAGAAATACCTAATACCAGGAACCTGAATCCTTTTATAAAGAAATACTTAATACCAGGAACCTGAATCCTTTTATAAAGAAATACTTAATACCAGGAACCTGAATCCTTTTATAAAGAAATACTTAATACCAGGAACCTGAATCCTTTTATAAAGAAATACTTAATAACATGAACCTGAATCCTTTTATACAGAAATACTTAATACCAAGAACCTGAACCCTTTTATAAAGAAATACTTAATACCAGGAATCTGAAACTTTTAAGCGTATAAATACTTATAACCAGGACGCTGCACCTTTTAAATGTAGTAATACTTATTCCAAGAAATTGCACCTTTCAAATGTAGAAACACGTATTCCAAGAAACTGCACCTTTCAAATGTAGAAATACTTATAACCAGGAATCTCAGCCCATATACACAGAAATACGTAATCTGATCCCTTTTATATAGAAATAAGTAATCTGATCCCTTTTATACAGAAATACGTAATGCTAACCTTGTATGCATAAGTACGTAGAATCAGAAATCTGAACACAGTTATGTGAAAATACTTATAACCATGAATCTGAACTTTCTTTTGTAGAAATATTTATAACCAGGAAATACAAACACTTGTATGTAAAAATACGTCAAACATGGAATCTGAACTCTTTTACGTAGAAGTATTTATAACCAGGAATCTGAACCATTGAACCATTTTAGGTAGAATTATTTATAACAAGGAATCTGAACACTTTTACGTACAAATACCTATAACCAGGAATATGAACCCTTTTACGTAGACATATTTATAACAAGGAATCTGAACATTTTGACGTAGAAATACTTATAACAAGGAATATGAACCCTTTTATGTCGAAATACTTATAACAAGGAATATGAACCCTTTTATGTCGAAATATTTATAACAAGGAATATAAACCCTTTTATGTCGAAATATTTATAACAAGGAATATGAACCCTTTTATGTCGAAATATTTATAACAAGGAATATGAACCCTTTTATGTCGAAATATTTATAACAAGGAATATGAACCCTTTTATGTCGAAATATTTATAACAAGGAATATGAACCCTTTTATCTCGAAATACTTATGACAAGGAATATGAACCCTTTTGCGTAGATATATTTATAACAAGGAATCTGAACCCTTTTACGTAGAAATATTTATAACAAGGAATCTGAACCCTTTTACGAAGAAATACTTACAACAAGGAATATGAACCCTTTTACGAAGAAATCCTTATAACAAGGAATATGAACTCTTTTACGTAGAAATACTTATAAGCAGGAAAATGAACCCTTTTACGTAGATATATTTATAACAATGTATCTTAACCTTTTTACTTAGAAATATTTATAACAAGAATATGAACCCTACAATGAAGAAATACTGCATATGCTATATGACATATCACCATCTGATTCTATGGAAACTAGTATAAATCTTGGGAATATAACAGATATGGTTAAACCGACTGCCTGTTGCTGACGATCATGACATTAACATATCTAAAGTTTTTGTGTTACAGTAGCTGTCATATACAGCCATATAGAACTAAACAAGCATGCTATTACAACTAATATTACCATATTCTTTCAAACTGGAATCACTCTGTGAGTGTGCAATTTCATCCAATGTGTTTTTCCCTTCGTCTGCTGTACCAGCATGTCTGAAAAAAGAGATATTCATTGCGTGCAGTTGGTGGAACATATATTCAAGAAATCTAAGATAAAATGGTTTCTTCATTTTAACTGACATGAGGAGAAAACCAACTCTGATGCTTCTGAACATTTTTAAGGTGTACAACATGGCAGTCATATTAGATGAAAATTCCGTACCATATTTTGTGGCCAACAAGAAATCAGAACAATCCATTTGGTGAAAACCAGTCCCTTTTACCATCCGTTCACAAGGGTTTTCCAAAAAAGCAAACACTATTTCAAGATGTCAGTCTTGTCTTTGTGGCAATATATGATGAACGATTGCCTTCATTTTCATTTACAACCTGTTATCATTAGAAGGCATTTTGGTGTCAATATGACCATCCATGTCAAGGAGAAGCAACCATAACCCTGTTTATTTTTCTCTTCTTATTGGATGTCAGATCACCATCTTTGATATTTACGCCCAACTAGATACGATCGAAAGTAATTCTGCGAAAAGTGCACCTTGATATGATGTTGCATTCAGGAGGCGTGGCGGTAACAATGTATTAATGATGGTGCTAATGGCAGCCATATTGTGTGTCATGTCTGCACTAGTTGCATTTAGGAAGCGGTTGTAATAACATAAAGTCTTGTGGTCGAAACAAACATGAAGAATAAATTGTCGATATCACTTTCTGCCCACGGGGAATAGCGATTGCAAGATTTTCAATATGGCCACGGTGTTATCATTGGTTATAATCGTGTCTTCGACAGAGGAGAGCATTGGATTTGTTGCATCATATTATAGGAAGCTTTCATTAATATTTACATCCTGTAATCCAATTTCTCAATGCTTCTTTTTACAGCAACTATATTACTATCTCTTGATATGTATATCCCATTTCATCTATTAGAACTTGTCACGTATTGCAATAGGTATATGTCTTGTTAAATCCCAATATTTCAGTGCTTTGATCTTGTCACATAAGATAGTAACAGATAAACATTGGGTCGTTTTCATGGATCTGAAATGACTTCACTAACACTTATTTTATTTTGATTGTCATCTATAATTTTCTTTCTTCTGTGAATCATTTATGTATAAACTGTGCCAAATAATAGTTTTATTAGTCCGTTTATCTTTCAATTTTATCACACCAAAATTGAAGTAAGGTATATTTTTCTTACATGAATCTGTATTTTGTTCTTGACCTTATCTAAAATCAAGGACCGCTTCGGTCGCATAAGTGGTCTGAGCATCCGCTTCGGATACGGGAGCTCGAGGGTTTGAACCCCGGCTGAATGATACCAAAGACTTATAAAAATGTTACTAACAACTGCCTCGCTAGGTGCTCATCTTTAAGAGGGTAGATGTATGACTGGTGGGTCTGGGTCAGGATAATGTGACTGTATGTCTGCAGCATGATGCCCCAGTGCTACACGTCACTATAGACTGTCCCACTGCAGACAGACATCGTATCAAAATGACTGAATTTTTTTTAAAGCTACGTTTAAAGTCCAAATCACACGCACGCGCTCTATAATCAACTTAATGGTCTCACCAACCCTTGACGGTCTCTATTAATATGGATTAAATATTCATGTACATTATTCATTAACATTATTAATGAAAACATGTTTGCTTGAATGGGAGTTAAAGATAGTCTTGATTATGACCTTAACTATTTCTAGAATAGAAAACTCCATTATGCTTACAAAGTATTTTCAGAAAATGGTAATTGCCACCTATATCAAGGAGATGGGTATATCATCTTATTTTCATAGGTCAAGTAGAAGGGTATATTGTCACGTTATAAGTAAGGAATAATAACCAGATTGCAACATGTATATGCGAGACCCTGAGGTTAATAATTCCGCGTCATAAATTTTACGAGATCAGCCGTACGAACAATGAAGTGTCAAAGCCAGTGTATATAACATAGCCATATCATGGTTCACATGTAAGTGTTGAATTGCCGGTGTTGGTTTCAAATGAACACATCGGGGTGGGGGTGGGGGATGGGGTAATAGATCCAACTTGACATACTGCCGGGGAAGGGGTAGTGTCTGCTAATTATGTAGACCATACGTGAATCGACATCTTGGGGCTCAGAGCTTTGCATCTCTCTATCACTACTTTAATTTCTAACAAAAACGAGCCAGGGTGGGTCTTCTGTAATAATTAAATATAATACTGCGAGCACCACACCCCATATTAGTTAACGGGAACCTCTACATATATATATATATATATATATATATATATATATATATATATATATATATATATATATATATATATATATATATATATATATATAACTCGTTTTCCTGAAAAGAAATACTCATTCTTGCCTTAATATATGAAGCAAACAAGTCTTTATGTTCAGTTTTAAAAATAGTTAAATTTCATTTATTTATTCAAATCATCATTCCGTGGAATTACAAGGTGCTCAATAATATTTTCGG
>JARLTB010000196.1:2752500-2792500 GCA_030141615.1 Unio pictorum
TGGCAATGCATACAATGTTTAGGGCCTAGCTGCATTCAAAAATTATAAATCGGACGGACGGACGTAATGACAAAAAATGTAGGGAAAAAAACAAACTCAGAACAGATAGCTAGGGCTAACACGTGCATGCAACACCGTAACTAATTTGCCTATCTAGTCCCTGTGAATCTAATTTGTCTATCCAAAACCTATGTAGCAAAATTTGCCTATCCAATACACGTGTTGCTAACTTGTCTACCCAGTAGTTGTCTAGCTAACTTTCATATGAAACACCGCAGCTAAATTGTATATCCAACACATATGTAGCTATCTTTCCTATTCAAAACAACAGCTAACATGCCTATCCAACACATGTGAAGCATTAATAGACGAACAAAACACCTGAAACATGTTCTTGAAATAATATCGCCTGGTGTACACTTATGAAGATGATCATGTACCTCTGCGCTCGTGCGCGCGCGCGCGCGTGTGTGTGTTATTTATTTTAATGCAAAAATGGTTGTAATGGAAATTATAATAAAGTTGGACAGAAATAGTGGGTGGCAACACAAATAGACGGGGATTTTTAGACCAAAAATGGGACCAACATCCTTCATTGCCACATTGGCTTCCTTCTCTTGTAAATCTGGCTCTAACTACAGAATGTACTACTGTGGCAAAATATACTTGACTGGGCAATGGCTATCTTGACCATTGTCAATTTATTGATGAAAGTTGGTCATAAATGTATAATTACTGTACTAATAATTGTCTCGCTCCCATTGAAAAGCCAGTCGTGGAGCTGCTCTTGGTCTGGCCTGTTAGAGGTGGCAGTTGACGGTTGGCATAATTGTTTCTCATAAATTTTGCTGACTTAAGCATCGAATCCATAACAATTGTTTTATGCAGTGCACGTGCGTAACTTAGATTTTGACTCATACATCCATGTACTTTTCTCATCCAATCTTTTTGTTCTTATTTCCTAAACATCAGTTTAAATGAATTTAATTAAAACTTCCATTTAGTTTACTTACCTAGAATTCTCTGCTTCGTTCTTCATTGTCTTTATCCTTGTGAGAGTAAAATAATACTATGTCTCTAACCACGAAGCGTACTCAAAATAATAACAGGAACTATTTTCAACGCCGTTCAGGTGAAATGAGGTACACATCAACAGTAGGCGTCACTGAAGGCAAACCCTCTACATACTGAACGTATTGCATGGTTCGGCTGTCATATTATAGCTGTGTAAAGTAGCCCGCTCGCAGCTTTTACCCCTGGCCATTTAAATGTACGTATATAGTCAGTTTGCTGGTCCATTACTGACATCATCATCATTTTCATACTACTGCTGCTGCTGCTGCTGCTGCTACTACTACTACTACTACTACTACTACTACTAATAATAATAATAATAATAATAATAATAATAATAATAATAATAATAATAATAATAAAATATCAGTATTGAACGGTGAGATATAACATACATTTACAAATGATAAGACAAACATTGGACATTCAGCATGAGAACTAAGTTAAATTAACTGGGTATATCGTTTGGTCATGGATAGCTTTCAACATTATTATGTACATTATAACAGTGTGATTAACCTTTATGCGAGCACAAAGGTCACGGTTGCAACTTACTTTTAGAGGTTAACAAATGATACTCATTACAAAATTCCTGATCTGCAGGTGAATTTTTTTTTTATGGCAGATCAGGATCTATAAATTTTTAAGTTGACTGGACTTTTGAGCGATAGGATATTGTCTACTACTACGCATGACAAAGGTTTAATTAGGAATACGGCCATTATCAGTAGCGATACACCCGAACGTTTGCTGTATGTTTTCTCCACATAGAAGCAAGAAATTGTGTACTGGCATGCATAATGTTTGAAGTCTGATTGCATGAATTTACAAATTATCTTACATTTGTATGACATGTACGACATTATGGACAGCGTACTTGACGTTATTATCGCTACTGCCTAATCGTGAATCGATATATCTTGGCAATAAATGCAAGCAATACGAAATAATCGATATCGATACTGGCAAGATAGTAAATAGAATATTGACCATATAAATAAACATCGTACAAAATATAATCTCTTATATTTTATTTCATTTCTTCATGATAGTTAAATCCAATTTCGAACTACGACTATACTAATTCTTTTTCCACATTTGGCGATATCAGATGTGTGCGATGCATGTTATCGTGGTTGGGTTTTTTTCTCTCACTTTAATAACGTTGAGATTTAATATTGTTCATTTTATTACATGATTTCTCATCCCGTTTGTTATGGCAGTATGTCATGCTTTAGTTAGACAACAGGAAACGAATTTGTTATTATCTTACTAACGAAAATCAATCGGAGTAATTAAACGAACTGTCATTCTTAATATGGGTTTAACGCCATTTTCACCACATGATGAACTTCATATGGCGGCCAGAATAACTGGTGGAGGATGAACCTAGGCGAACTCCCATAAGACCCACCGGTGGCTACTGGCAAGCTTTCTTACATGCCCACATTAGCCCCGTCTAGACTAGAGCCCAAGCCGACGGCGGAATAATGGCCGTGGGCGGTCAGTCAGAGTGCATTAGACTTGGACCACTCAACCACGCGGGTACCCCTAACTCTGGATGGGCGCTAGCGTCGGTATAGGCGAGGGACATTGGGCCTGAATGTCTTACAAGCTGCTAGTGCACAACAAACTTCAAGTTTCATGGAAGGGACCATTCGTGGTAACGGAGAGAAAGGGTGGGCATAACTACCGTATCCGAGTAGGAGACAAGGAGATGTACCGCGTAAATCTCCTGAAACATTACTGTGAAAGACAGACATCCACAGAGTTCGGGGTTGCTAGAGCTGTGACTGAAGAACCCTACGACAACGGAGGAAAGGCGGAAGTACTCCCTAGTTGATCTTAGACGACGGAGGAAACCTACATCGACTTTGTCCATGACGAGACGTTAACGTCAGAGCAACGTAGGAAAGTGGAGTCGTTTCTCCAAGACTATTCAAGCGTCTTGACAGAACAACCTGGCAAGACGGAGTTGGAGCAGTTTACCGTGAAGTTACTGGAGGAGAAGCCAGTGAAGTTTAAACCAAATCCGCTACCCAGTATGAAATTAGAAACTGTTCCAAATGAAATACAAGCTATGATAGACTTGGGAGTTAGAGAAGAACAGTCGGCGTATAGCTCTCCTGTTGTGTTGGTACAGAAGAAAGACGGTACACACAGATTTTGCGTCGATTAAAGAAAGTTAAAAGGATCACGTAATTGCAGGTAATTCTGTTTCCTGATCCTGAGTTCATATTCCGGGGTAACCAACGCAAAGTATTTTTCGAAAATCGATCTGTCTAAGGGATACTAGCAAATTCCATTTCGAATGGAAGAAGCAGCGGAGAAGTTGAACAGATCTTTTGCCGCAACGTCATTTGCTTTAAAAAATAATGCTTCCTACGAAAATGCAAAAAAAACCAGGTCAATAACGCCAAACCGATGCCTCAAACGTACCGAGTGTTTCTCTAATTGGGATAGTTACTTTTACTACTTTATTTGTTCCCTTTCTGCTGCTGTGGTTTTTGTTAAACTATAATGCTTCGTTCAGTGTATATAATCATAGTTCAGCGTATATCATCATAGTTCAGCGTATATCATCATAGTTCAGCGTATATCATTATAGTTCAGCGTATATCATCATAGTTTGGCATATATCATCATAGAGATTACACAGCTGCTTTACCCGATGTAAAAAATATATACCAAAAATGGGTGTTTTTCAGTCATGTGGTTTTATTTTAGATTTAAAATATTCAGAATAAAATGTATTTTGTTTATGCTTATTTCGATGTATTTGGTTCAAGCGTGACTGTACCAGGACCTTGGTTAGGTAGATATTTTTTTTAATCTTTTGGTGCTAAATGCGTAACAACTATGTTTTAATCGAAGGAAAACATAATCAAAAAAATTCAATCTTGGGGACTGGTGAGGTTGCAATGCTAAAATTTATTATGAATGTTATTCTATTTAAAATAGTTGAGGCAGACGTTTTGATTAGGTGTGGTCCAATCTGATGAAGTCCTTTATCTTTTTCTGTATCAAGTTCACTGTGACATTTATAATAAAGTTATTTTTTACACTGGTGGGATTAAGAAAAATATATCCTTAGTGATTTTGCTGCTCCAGAACGTTTTAGTTCATTAAAGTTGTTTTTTATCACTGGTTCTTTTAACTTTGTGCTAATGTTGGTTAAAAAATCATTGCAAACATTTGCAATGTCAGTGTCATTTGTGACTCTGATGTTTGTGTTTACCCCCAATGAGTTCACTGAGGACTTTCCAAAAGGAGTTTGTGCTGCTTTTGATGTTTTCAAGCAATGATTGATAAGTTTTCTTTAGCCTTTTTAATGATACTTATTATTTTATCTCTCCATACCTTACATTGTTCATGGCTTCCCATAGCATTGAATGAGGAATCAGAGCCAGTTATCTTCCCTTTAAACCGATAGGTGGCACCATGAAACAAAGCGGTCCAAGATTACATCCGGTTGACGTCCTAACCAAACAAGCAATATACAAAATATAGCATGTTGAAATTGCTTTGTAAAATATCTAAATTATTAGGATCATGGACGTTATCAGGGTGAGATAGGAGTGTAAAAGATACGGAGCTAAGTTATCAGTGCAAAATAAGGAGTTAATCGATAGGTTAAACAAATATTAGGCATAATCAGTGACATTGTTGTCGCAAATAGAAAACCACATTTCTCGTTTCTGCATAAAGATGAACATACTCGTCAGTGTCAAACAATTAACTTTGTGATTCTTTTTCGATACTACTTTTCAACAGATCCCTGAAATTATATGATACACGCAACATTCAACAACTTCTCATTATAATGCTTTTAGATGGTTACTTGATGTGGTAATGTAGCAAAAACTTGAGATTTCCTTATCTGTTAGCTTGGAAATATGCAAGATTCTCCTTCAATATTTTTTACGTTAAACATATATTTAACATATTTAAAGTATTATTAAGTCTGCATTATATTCAACTGTAATTGATCGTTTCAATCTCAGGTTGGAGGCATACGGCAAAAAGCTTTTCAAAGATGTCGTACTATACAAGTACTCTCACAAGTAAATGAAAGAAAATGGTTACTGCTGCTCTCCTCCAGAAATAAGTTTTCCATCAACAGACATAGCTTTAGTTTTTCATTATGACGTATTTGCGATTGTGTGTTTAGTTTGATATTCAGCCCATGTTAGGCTGAGAGAGAGAGAGAGAGAGAGAGAGAGAGAGAGAGAGAGAGAGAGAGAGAGAGAGAGAGAGAGAGAGAGAGAGAGAGATAAGGTGGTTGTGTGTACAGTGATATTTGTCAGATTTGATAGAAGTGAGCTATTCTATGTTTATTTTATTCAAAAACTCATCACACACAAAATGACTGCTTGAGAGGGACAGGGTGAGAGATATTATCATCGTTTAAATAAAGTTGCATTTAGCGTGTGTTTAGTTGTGCATTGGCAGTTTGCAATAATATTTAAAACATTACATTGGACTGTGTCGCGATAAATCATATGATGTAAAATTTGAAAATGAGATGCTTAAGATTAGCATACACATGCACAAAAATATCTGTTATATTTATCATTTATTTCGACGATACCAGGCTTTGTTAAAATGGGTGCTTGTTGTAAATTTATACCAAGTCTGTCTACCTCTCCGTGTCCAAATATTTCACATTTGTTCACCCAATAAATGCAAATATTGAAAAAAAACTTTTATTAATGTGAAAATACGAAACAGTTATTACAGTTGTTTTGCATTGTCTTATAATGAGTGAATCAAAGTAATATATCTTGACTGACCAATATATAGATTTTTCTTAGTGATATTGTTGTCTGCAGTGTGGCAGTTTATATTAATGTCGCAATCATGAAGCATCATGTCCCACCCAGTCACATTATCCTGACATCTGGCCGACATGTACTAATACAGTACTAACCATTTTTTTTGCTGAGCGCCAAGATAGGCTGCTGCTAGTATAATTTTTTTTTTTTTAAAAATCTTTGGTAAGACTCAGCCAAGGACCGAACCCGCGACCTCCCGCATCCGCTCTAACCAGTAAGCCACTGGAGCGGTCACCATTAATAAGAAACTAAATCAGTAAAGAAATTGGCCAATGTGTATACAAGACATTGACAGTCAAAATCAATATCTTGCGAAGTATAATCTTTTGCATTTTTTCTTTTTGATATGGAAGTACAGATTATCCCTATGTACGCTTATGCTGTATCGTTTTCTACATTTAGCGATATCAGATCTTCGTGATACATGCTGTCCTTTCTTTGCTTTTATGATGCTGCACTTCGGATTAAGGCATGTTAAGTACATAATTTGTCTTCCCGTTTATTATAGTAGTATATGTGTACGAGACAACGAGAAACGAATCTGTAATTATCTTAATAAGGAAATTGAATTGGCCCAATTAAATCCAGTGTTGTGATAATTGAAGCGTCAAAAACATACTACAATGTCGAAACTGCGAGATATATATTTGATGTGTGTCATCAGCTACGATTACCAGGTTCGTTGCAATTGTACTGATAAAAGCAGAAATAACACTTTTGAATTAGGCCCAATGTTATAATAATACATTTCAGCGCCGACTAACACTTAGTTTCGAATAAGCAGTAACACAGAAAGAGTGAAAACTAACTATTTTTCGTAAACAAGAGGGATCACGTGATTTTCCAGAAGGTCATAGAAAGAGCCCATGCTCGCAAAATAACGTATACAGCATGATCTAGAAAAATCAACCAATCATTTTTAAAGTAAAGCTCCAATGTCCTTGGAATTAACCAATCAATTTATAAGCTTATTTACACTCTGAAGCAAAGCCAGAAATGAGGTTAACAAGCAAGGTCAACACCTGTGTTTACAGATAAAGTATAGGTCAGTCTAATTTTCCAGAAAACACTTCCCAATTTAATGAATTATAAACCCAAAAATGACAAATGTGAATTTGACAATTATAAATAATTTATTTAAATCAAATATACGTAGCAAAGAGGTATCGTGTTGCCATGAATACTCTGAAAGGAAAGAAAAAATAATTACCGGTGTTATGTTTCAAACTAGTATGGCTTTACCAACTTATATATGCTATCAGTAGTATAGTGGGGCACATCAACCTCAATGGCAAAATGCATTATAGACACCTCCCCGGGCAACTCTCGCCTTAAGGTGTTAAAAATCATCCTGGGCAACTTTAACCTCAACGGGAATTGAACATTTGTGGAATATTGGGTCTGTATAGCGTCATTTTGTTGTATAAGGACAATAGAAATGGAAGAGGTGAGGTGACGGTACGAGAGATTGGCAAGAATGTTGCATCAATGACTGACTTTTTATGGACATATATATGAAGATATGTAGAGACGTAGACACACACACACACACACACACACACACACACACACACACACACACACACACACACACACACACACACACACATACATACATACATACATACATACATACATACATACATACATACATACATACATACATACATACATACATACATACTAAAACATTAAGTCAAGAAAGCAAATCTTTTCCAGGCATATGAGTGGCACATGAAAAGGGCTTTTGGGTTTCTCTTTTAGTTTCTTTTTTCCTCCACCATGTTCTTAGTTTTTTTCTCTCACACGTCTGGATTCTTCCTTTACAGTTTTTTTCCTCCTGTTTCTCCTTATCCTCATCTTTCTTCCTTTCCTTTCCTTCCTCCTTTTCAGTCTTAGCATTTCACTCTCTCATTTATTTTTGTCCTCTTCAGCCTCATTCTCCACCTTTTCTTGTTTCAATAATTCTCTTAATCTTTCCTTATTTTGTTTCAAAATGTTGATCTCCATTATTATGCCATCGGGGTTATACGAATAGTGGTCCTCATCCAGCTTGACTAACATCTCATCGAAAATACCCAGATTGTCCAATACTTCCTGTAGGTACTTCATCTTATCAATGTGATTATTTTCCACCTTGGTGTATTCAATGTTGTCAACATTTTGAAGTAAAACTAGATTGCCAGGAATGGAAGCAATTGGGGCATTTATGTACAATACGTTTCCTAGCTAAAGACAACATATAGACATAATAGTCCACTTTGTCATCGTTTCCAGATGAGTAACAATTAAAATAAGTCTCTAAATGTTCTAAAGAATATCCAAGACTACGTTGATGCAGAAAATACACACATTGTTGTTTTCACCATGGAATATGTCCCTTGAAATTTCACATTTTTGAATCGTGTTTTATGGGCCTTTCGTATCCTAAAGTTGATGATGTCGTCTTCCAAAGGTAGCAGTCGGTACGAATCAAAATACTCCATACAGCTGTCTCGGTGAACGTAGACGGCTACCAAGTGGACTCATGGTAGATGATTGTCTGTCGTGTTGATGACATACGCTTGATGGTCTTGATGTATGTAATGAGTCGCACACATCACCTGATTCCAGGAAGCAATGTACAAACTTTGGTTTAAATGTTTATAAAGTTCCCATATATCCGTTATTATTATATCCGTTATTATTTTGCTTTGTTTTGTCTTGTTTTTGTTTCTTCAAAGGTAATGATGAGTCATCAATTCAATCCGAACGTTTTGCTTGAAAAACTCTGAGAAGTAACCGTTTATTCGCATCCTTTCCGCCCTCTGAGCCAAGAGATCTTCGATGAGATTGATCTCTAGAGCAATGAATGGAGAAGAGGAATGATTACACAAGTCTTTATTCCACTGACGCAGATGAGTCCGATACGAGATCCAAGCTTTGTCAAGGTATTCGTACAATATTTCTTCTTGACTCACCACAATACACGTATTGTGTTGAATTTGATTTGGATGAGCATTGTGACATCCATAGCACTATTTCTTGATTAATTCCTTAATTTGCTCTGTCAGGTGTTTGGCAAAGCAGGAGACTAAATGTTATTCTTGTTATGGCCATTTGAACTTTGCTATTACGTCCTTTTCGTCTTTGTCTTGGGTTCTGTTTCCACGGTATTCTTCTCTTCCATTTCTATAGATTCTGCGCCATTCAAAGAAGAATAAGTGTATTCAATAGTTTCAATTAATCTAAGATGACTTCTCTCAAACTGTTGATTTCTATCGTATTATTGATTCGGCATACAGGATGACGTTCACCATGTGGTCTGGAACATCAGCAAACTGAAGTTCCACAGCTAACCGGATTTTATAGGGTGGAAATGTCCCTCATTGCTGCCTTGGTCTGTAGTGAAATCAAAAGCACACAAAGTATAACCTCCTGCATAACTCTCGTACATAATATCGTGGCTTGTGTTGCTGCCAAACTGTCCAGTGGCTTGGTTCAGGGACAATTACGATCTCAAGTAATTCTTCTTGGCACTAACGTCAGGGTCGAAAAGCCTGGTAAACAAGGTTTTGCAATCGCGACTGGCTTCGATCTTGGACGCTTTGCAATGCTTAAACTCGAAAGGATCGGTAATGCAAGATCCGTTTTAGGCTTTGTTACTCACCATACCAATGATTACACGTTTGGGTAACTGTCCTTGGAACAAATGATCTTCGATCGATCATATATCGCTGTCCTCTGGGAATTGTGAAGGTTTTCACTTCCACGCGTAATATCGGATACTTGGCGGTCGTTCTGCTCAAAGTGTGACTGATGTCGTTTTAGGTAACAATTACACGCAACGAATATAGAGTCGGGCTTCTTTGATGACATTTTTATAAGGGGTATCATCTTGAATTTCATCAATACGTACTTTTTACGTTCTGCAAAATCGAATGAACTGACCAGTATCAAGGAAATCCTGACACATGCCGAAATTGTACTATAAGGTCGACTCCATTTCCAACTGGTGCCATTCACCTTGCTGCACTGGACTGCTTAATAAATCCAGTCAGTCATAGGCAGAAAAACGGGATTTAGTTGGATCAACAAAAAAAGAAAATCCACCCATTCCAGACCAACTGGAAAGGTTTTCAACGTGTATTCATTCAAAATATGACTCTTCATTTCAATTTAAAGCAGAAAACAAAGGATATAATTTCTAATATACCTCGAGCGCACGACGAAGTATTGATGTCGCTGGGCAGTGATATGATCGCATTAATATTGTTACTGTGTATTGATAAATCTCATGTTGTGTATTTAATTTGAAATACAGCATCAATTTAATTACTTTGTTTATTATTGTATATTCCTTTATTATTAATCATTTGGTAGGAAAACGAAAATAATAATGAAAAGGTTACAGCACTTGTATGGGAAAGTATGAACTCGTTTTATTTTCTGAGATTGATACTGCGTTCTCAAGGTCGTACAGTATTACTCAGATAACTCGTTCATATTTTCCCATACAAATGCGGTAACTAGTGTCACTCGAGGCTGACAACGTTCGTCAATATAATGCGAAGTCTCTCGAAACGGTATTTGTACAGTTAGCGTAAACTAGCTTTTCGCACTCTTTACAATTCCATTGTAGTCAATGTTGACCCGTTTTGTCATCTTAAATGTGGGAAAAGGTGGATAAATACACAACAACAAACAATGAGATCATGCAGCTGGTTGCTATATCCCCATTGAATCCAAAGAACCCACGTGACTAAATTTTGCCGAGATAGTGCATGGATGGTAAGAATTATTTATGTTGTACAATAAGCAGAGAGAAACAGATACATTTTAAAATGTAAAACTGGCTTAAATCATATAATAATGAAGAGTGGCTTCACAAAGCTACGGTACTGAGTATGATTATAAAGAGATAGCAATTAACGATATAAAGTCGACAGTAAATCTGCCAGCATACCACATATACCATATGGCTGCTGATGACTATATATTGTAATAAATTTGGAGTTGCTAGCCCGAAATAGTTAGCCAGTTAGTAGGAGCAAACATCACAGACAGGAGTGTTAGTGAATTTGAACCATGCTGGGGTCGTTAGTAGTGATTTTAGGCACAAGCCGAATGACTGTCCCTGGAATAGTAACATAGTCCACATTAAAATTCAGCGGTGTATACAAGTATTGTGATTGAAAAGGCAGCATTTATGGTTGGAAATCAGTAAATTATAGAATGGAATCAATAAGTTGGAACTTAGTAGGTACCGTTTATGTGGCCATAGTGGAAAATGGGCGTATGTATATGAGCGCGATACGCCGGAAATTATTTGGATTGACTGGCCTAGGGTCGCGCAGTTAAATATTTCCCAGTTAGTAAGGGAATACTGGTGTAATTTCTATGGCATGACAAGCTATCGGTACGGAAAACGGATGATAATGAATAAAAACCATGCAAAGGTGCAGTTAATGGACGTTTGGGCAAGTTGTCTCCTCTGGGTCGCCAATTGATTAGAGCAAAGATTATTAGTTATAGCAGACACGTCTTTCTTTCCATTTTACAACTCAAGTTGTTTGGAAGTCTTTGGAAATTTGGGGAAAACTTATGACTTCCAGCGTGACTCGCGCCAGGGTTTTGACACCGCTCGGTCAAGTGAATACCCCTGTGCGTGTAACAATATATATGAAGACTTCAAATTAGTATTAACCCACATTAAAAAAATAAAAAATAAAGAAGAGTGATTTCAACAAAGAACTAAATGGTTTGTTAGGTGTGTTAGGTAAGGTAAGTTAGTAACTGTATTAGCAACTCGAAGGTAAATACAATTCTCCTCAAATACCGTAGTTATTCTAATAGAAACACCCTTCTAATACCTTTACCCTATTTTGTGAAGAAAGAAAAACATAAATCCATACCTTATCAAGGTGTATAGATCCGTATATTTACATTACGTTATCTCCATACAATTAAAACAGCAGATGATTGATCCAACGACTGTTAGACAAATCAAACAACCTATATTACGCACGTTTTCAGTAAAAATGAGATGTACGGCATTTCCAGGGGGCGTCTTTTGAAAAACTACTGTATACAATATAAAGAATTTGTCAGCACACGATAGGCTATACATGACAGCCAGTATTAATGGTGGTAAAAGAACCCGGGGAAACCCCCAGATCGAACCACCGACCCAAGAGAAGCTACTGGCAAGCTTTCTCACATACCCACATTGACCGACTCTGAGACTGGAATCCACGCAGAGCTGAGATGGCAGTGTTCCGTAACGGAGAGCTCTTTAGACTACTCGGTAACTAGAGGCCCCTGCGTGTTTGGAGATGTGGTGGGGTGGGGGGCCATTTAATAACACAATTATGGTCCGCGCGCACTTAAACATTACACTTACATAAATGAAGAGAGAGGTTATGTCCTGCCTTATATATCCGCCTTTAAATAACAAGTTTGAAACATGAGCCTATTTACAATGTTGACAACATTAAACAGTAACACTAGCCGTCTAATTTTTTTTTACAGTGTTTTTCGCTCGAAGCACACTCCGTGTATGGGAGAAAGAAAAGGTAAGGCTTGCATTGTGATTTGTGTGCCTATTAATTGAAATACCCGTTTGCCTTATTGGCGTATCGAATGTGAAACGTAACGGCAGAGAGAGAGAGAGAGAGAGAGAGAGAGAGAGAGAGAGAGAGAGAGAGAGAGAGAGAGAGAGAGAGAGAGAGAGAGAGAGAGAGAGAGAGATTTTAGAAAAGGTAAATACCATGTATTACGGATGTATGGTTAGAAGTGAAATCTGGAGGGAGGCGTGGCAGTTCCCTTGCATTACGCGAGGACGCCAATTGAAATGTTAAATATGAACAAATATAAAGTTGACACGGTTGTGAAGACGTGCAGTCTAAACATCTAGTGCAGTGACATTTTGACATCAATACCCATTTTGTCTCATGGCTAAATGCATTTTAACAAAACCACCATGTCTCCATTAGGAGGGACAGGCACACACTCATCTACTAACCACACAGGGGATGATATAAAAGACGGGGTATAAACTAGATATTATATCCCTAACAAACAAAACAAAATATTGTATTAAAGACTATCACTTTATACAATAATAATAATAATAATAATAATAATAATAATAATAATAATAATAATAATAATGAGGACTTTGTATAGCGCCTAATCTTTATAAGCTCTAAGCGCTTTACAACATATATAAAGATATGACTACAAGAAACAAAACACAAACCATTAAATTAGAAAACCAAAAAATGTTGAAACTACTTAAAATATGAGACATTATTAGGTTTTTAAGTTTGTTCTTGCAGTCGAAAAAGGTAAGTTTTAACACATTAACCCCATGAGGTTTTTGATATTTTCGCATGAAATGAGAGTAGGAAACACATTATGGGGACTAGTTCTGAATACATCCTAATACATAGACTTCCAAGTAATATTCCATTAGAAAAATGGCTAGTTGTGCTAAAGAAAATGTTTTTCATTGGTTTTATCGCTGGCGCATGAGCAGATGGTGAAAAGCTGAACTTTTGTTTTTCCTTTTCCTTTGTTGTTGTTTAACGGACCCATAATTTTCGTATGGAGAAGACTCTTTATTCAACGTCAACCTTATCCTAGTTTTCGCACAGGTGCACCTTTCTGTGTGCGCTTCAGACCGGTCTGCCGTAGATCTGAGGCCATACAGTCTAAAATCTGGACACATAATCAGATTCCGATTATTGGCGAATTTTGGATGGAAAAAAAAACGGATCCAAAAACTTAGGATTTTCCCTCTGTATTTTGTAGTGCAAGTGAAATGTCTAGATTATTTGATATCATTGTAGAGCTAACTCGGTCTACCTTTCTTTAATACCACCCACGTTAGCGTATCTTGAACGACATTGACGTTATAGACCTTGGAAGTAGCCTACTACCTCATAACGCGTAAACTCGTCGTTAGGGGTTAATGTGTTAAGAGCATTCTTGAAATGGATCAATGTGTCTGTGTCTAATGTCAATGGGCAATAAACAGACATAAAAAAACGTTATCTCGCAACATTTTTGATGATGAAGCTGTTGGCTAACATATGAAGACTATCTTCAGTTGATAATAAAAACATATAATGGGATGGTGTGTGTATATGTATGTATGTCTGTCTGTGTGTGTGTGTGTGTGTGTGTGTGTGTGTGTGTGTGTGTGTGTGTGTGAGAGAGAGAGAGAGAGAGAGAGAGAGAGAGAGAGAGAGAGTGTCATTCGGATTTATTACGTAGCTTTAACACTTCTTCAGTCATATCGTTAATATGCCTGCAGTGTGGCAGTTTATAGTGATGTCTAACACTGGGGCATCATGCCTCAGGCATATGATGCCTCATACACTTGGCATGATCTCCAACCCAGTCATATTATCCTGACACCAGGCCGTCCAGTCCTAACACTGACCTCTTAATGCTGAGCGCCAAGCGAGGCAGCTCTTATTACCATTTTAGAAGTCATTGAAATGACTGCCGGATATCGACCGCTCAATCTCCCGCATCTAAGTCGGACATTCTAACGACTAGGCAACCAACCGGAGCGTTAATATAGTGATGGTAATAACATCAATATTGGAATAATAACATAAATACTAAATAACATAAATAATAAAGGTAATAACATGAATATGGAAGGCGATAACACGAATGCGTATGACAACATCAAAATGGTAATAATATGAATACGTATGGCAATAACATCAATGTAGTAATAACATAAGTATAGTATTAACCTGAATGCAGGTATCATAGTATTTTACACAATATATAAGATAGTATTTTACACAATATATAAGATAATATTTTACACAATATATAACATAGTATTCTACACAATATATAACATAGTATTTTACACAATATATAACATAGTATTTTACACAATATATAATATTTTACACAATATATAACATAGTATTCTACACAATATATAACATAGTATTTTACACAATATATAACATAGTATTTTACACAATATATAAGATAGTATTTTACACAATATATAAGATAATATTTTACACAATATATAACATAGTATTCTACACAATATATAACATAATATTCTACACAATATATAACATAGTATTTTACACAATATATAGCATAATATTTTACACAGTATATAATTAATGTAAAATTGTAGCAAACATAATGTCCACTTTATGGTTCTTGATGAAGTTACAAACAGCAGTCTATGGATAATTGTCAAAGTTAAAACACTAGTACATATGAATTCATATAAATGTGTACATCTTATATTTGTTTCAACAAATAACATACTTATACAAAATATCACTTAGACAAATTTGTGAACTAAATTTTTTCGTTCTCGTCAGACGAAAGTCTGAAAATGAAACAAAATATTCAAGAGTCTACATTTCTTAAAAAATAATTAATCAGTTCAAGAAATAATTAAATCTTAATATTTAATATCACACCTACAATTATAACAGTGTCTCGCTTAAACTGTGTTGCCTAGTAAGACATGGATGACACTCTTGCATGACTGATTTTGCCTCTTCAGTGCTTTAAAATCAAGTAATCACCTAGTAGACATAGGATTATTAAATACTGGACACAGCTCACACTCCTTTGAGGCACCTGTAGCACAGATTTCGCCCGCCCGCCGTACACCTTGTTTTTTCGATAGTTTGATGACACTGTTTGGAGCTTTATCGTTCACATGTAATATATATATATATATTTGGTATTTACTATTACATTGTATTGCACGTGTAAATATCAATAGCGTACATCGTATAGAACTTCCGTATTTGTTTTTCTTTCTTCCTTCGTTTGTATAATCGTTTTCTTTGAGAAGAGAATCGGTATATTTCGAAAGTACTTGAGATGATTTCACGTTAGTTTTACACTATTGTATGTCCGTTTTTCTTGCATATCTAGTATTGCCCACACAATACGCTATATTACAATGCGTTTGGAAAGACCATTTGCCGTGTGTTTTCTGACTTTTGTTCTTTCTGTGTTAATGGTGGTCAGTGGTCTCTAGACGATATGAGTTTTCGTGTGTTTTGCCTTTTGAAGAACTCTTATTTTGATGACCTTTTTAGAGTAAATTATACCAGCAGTTAACAAAATATACAATCTCCTTGATGGAAATGATTCTTTTCTCATTGTACAAAATTGGAATATCGTTCGAGTCAATTTATTGACATTACAAAACGCAGGTATTGCATCTTTAAAGTTTAAAAATTATTCCAACAAGATCTGATTCATATTTGTCTATCTGCTCAACAGGTTCAAGGATTCCACCTGCAGCCTGACCCCTTCCCACGAAGAAAAGCAGCAAATATCCGTCATAACTAGATACAAAATTTACACTTCGCTACCAAATAGTACATTCTTACTTGCTAAACAGGAAGTCTTCCTTGCAGAATAGCAATGAAGTCCACTACTTAACATTATATATATATATATATATATATATATATATATATATATATATATATATATATATATATATATATATATATATATATATATATATATATATATATATATATATAAAAAGTATTTTACTTCTTTTCAGTGATCAAAGGCAGTAATCTGTACACGTGTTAAGTGCGGGTATTGTCCAAGGACCTGTCATATAAAGAAAACCTTTCTAAAAATACACATATGCCTTATCCCCATGTTGTTGTTAATACGTCAATTTCACCAACTTGATAAGTGTTGATTAAATTATTTCACTCCATAAGATGTATGTTATATTTTACATGATAAACCTGCAAGTCTTAAATTGAACGTCAGTCGGCTTATTTCCATTTTATTAACGTCCTAATCGAGCAACGTGGAACTTTTGAAACAGTAGTCCAAGGTGAAACTTAGCAGCATTGTGATGTGGACAAGTTGTCATGGATTTCTTGAAGCAAATGAATGCATTCTTTACTTGAGACTCTCTCATTAGGCAGTAACCAAGAAGATTTAGTTCCGTTTCTCTGTTGGGAATATAAGGTTCTGTCCTGATCACCTGCAGCATTTTCTCCACGGCCGACAATTTATGTCTCTCTTTTTTTAGCATGAGGAAATTCAGGTACTGAAAGAAATGTAGGCACATAAGGGAATCAACAACGGCCCAGTCATACCAGAAGTGCTTCTCTTCATCTCTCAGTGCCGGGGGTGCGCCAATTGACCGGTACATCTCCATCTTCAAAGCTGGCGGCGTAATGGAGATCTCAGATGGAAGATAGATGACACTAAAAGACGTCTGGTTTTGCAGCAGATCCTTCGTACTGTCTTTTTCTGTCTTAAACTTGTTTAAGTTGAATGCCATATTACACTTTAGTGTATACGATTTATTTGTTTTACACGAGCAAATATATCTCATTCTATGATCACCGATTTTTTGCAGGCTAGTCTCGGTAAAATTGTAATTCCCAAACATGGTTCCAAGTCCACACAGTTTCAATCTCACTGAGGTAGCGTCAGTGTTAATCCCAAGTGACAGACACTTTGTAGCTAGAGCCTTGCGATAATCTACTTCGTCTTGTGACAGAGAATGTATATTTTCTTTGCATTCAGAAACAATACAAAATCCGACTCGTGACAATAAACTCAACAAAACGTGTTGTGCATCTATTCTCAGCGTGGGTGGTGCGTCTTGCATAGCATGCAATATTTGTCTTATCCAGAATGTCAGGATCGTGATATTTTGAGGAATGTAGCGAAGCATTTCCATTCTGCATTTGGCAGCCTCTTCAATGTATATCTGGTAATCCACCAGTATCTCTAGAGTAACATTTCTGTTGATGAGTTTTGAGTTGCGGATAATGTCCACATTGCTGAAATCCTGTTGCAGAAGTTGTCCCATGTTGCAACATTTTAATTCAAACAACATTTGACGACAATCTTTGGACACAAGATCTCCCAGTATCTTACTTAATTTGGCCTTTGCTGGTCCATATAATTTTCTGTCATAGATGTTGTTTGTGACGATAAAATAATCCGGACAGTATCCATTATTGACCCACTCGTATAACTGTCTGATGCACAGATTAAGACAGTATAGAAGGTTTTCAGTGCACCACAATTCTGGCGGTGTTTTTTCTTTCATCCACAACATGCAAACTTTGCAACTGTAACTTGCAAAGGCATCACCAAGGATAGGTTTAATGTATGTTTCCTTGATCATTTTTAGCAATATATATACTTTCATCACTGTATCCTCAAAGGACCGTATAAGTGCTCTTTCAGTGAAAGAGAATGACAATCTCCATTCAAAATCCTTTGCGTCACTCTGTGGGTGTCCAACACCGGTAGCAAAACAACAATCTCTATGTGCGTTTTGCACATCATGTGATTTGGGCCATCCATGTGGTCGCTGGCGTTGGAACCATTCATGTGCCTCATTAGGCCATCGTTCGCACCTAAGAACAGTCACATAATCACGAGATAGCTCTTTAATTTTATGTTTAGTACTTACTGCCGGGCCAGAGAACTCATCGGGATATATCGAAGGAAACAATTTGTTGGATATCACAGTTCTACCATACGAGTCTACATTGAAGTACGAATCCTGAAAATGAACCTTTGGAGCAGGTGTGCCGTCCGGTAGAATATCCACCATCTGTAATTTAACGTACCCGGGGTGGGTACATTCATCATACACCATAAGGCAATTCAGCTTGTCAGGCTGACAATCATTTATGTCTGTGACTACCTTTATGTTCTCACTCTCACCCAGTATGTCCTGATCTGATTCTAGTCCAGGTCCCGTGGATCCCTCTCCTCTACTTCCAAACATATATTTCTTTAATACTCTACCTTGTTTAAAACGCTTTCCTATGTTGCAGAAAAATTCCCAGCCAGTGACACACCTGAGCCTCCTGTTTCGGTCTTCCTGTGAATAACCTACGACATCTAGAATGCTGGACACTCGCTTGGACAGAGCACGTGTGTTTTCCGTGCCTTGTTGGTACATGTTATCTGAAGTTTAATGATAAATATTAAACGAACATATGTATATAGTTGTTCAATAATTGAGCATTTATCTTTCTTTTAATCATCGTCTTCATTAATATCATTATCAGCCGCATTACTATGAACGTTGAAATTAACATTGATATAAATAAAGCGTTGAAATTAACATTAATATAAATAAATCGCATTTGGATACAGTTATTATTGGCCCAGTTTATTAGCCGTCGAAATGATCAGTAACATATCGCAACATAAAGTATGTACGACTTGCATTTAATTCTTCTTCTTCTTCTTCTTCTTCTTCTTCTTCTTCTTCTTCTTCTTCTTCTTCTTCTTCTTCTTCTTCTCATTTTTATTATTATTATTATTATTATTATTATTATTATTATTATTATTATTATTATTATTATTATTATTATTATTATTATTATTTTTACCAGTAGAGCCAACACCAGTTTCAGCAGTAAAGGAAGAGTTTAAAAATTTAAGTTCTGGACTAAATAGGCGTCAAACGTGATAGTGGATTCGATCGGGTAAGTTAGTGCTCAGTTGATTTGGAGACGAACAAGTGAAGCGTCAAGGTCACCAAATTTAAGAAGAAAATCGATTTTGCATAATCAGTTTATATGTGTACCACGCCCATTGTACATTGACCAATGTTTGAGGTTACTGTGTGGGATGGGATTGCACGTGAGTTATGGAGGTAGCCTATAAATATTGATGCCTGATGTCACATGGTCAGGTTCAGTTCATCTCAAAGAAAAACTAGTTTTGCAGAATAAAGTTTGTTGAAAGCAAGTTCCTCGTGGATGTCTTGCAGTACTGATCATAATGAAAAACGTTAGATTATGTGGCCTAAAGGTCGGAGGTCACTATTGTAGTGTAAGCCTTAATCTAATTAGCTTTGAAATATCACTTGACCGTAAATGTAATCAGATATCCCACAATGGACTAGAACTGATACACACCAACAGCTGATTTATGTTATACATTAACTAGCGTTTAAGTTCCATGGCAAATATACTCTCAGGCAGACTTTATTCCCCTTCCAAGCTGTATTGATGTCTTGTATTTAATAAATACTATATTACGCCTTCTGCAGTTATTCTTCAATAACAAATAACATTAAAACTGTAATGCTAAGTCTAACAAGAAAAATGAATTTTTGTTTTGAAAAATGCATAACTTGACCAAAGGCTCAGATCACTGAGACTAGTTGGTTAATAATGTTCTTGACCTACCACGCCTTCTTTGGGATTATATAATAACGATCAAGAACGTGACAAGTGCTTAGGTAAACTCAATCACAAATCTAAACAATTTTGATGTAGAACGAAATCTTACATCTGTAAAATAAATTAGTTTTTTCACATATATATTGTTTTTCCTTTCATGTATGAAATGCTTTCGTTACGTCTTTACAATCAAGTATTTGATTTTCTTCAGTATGGCCAAATATTTAATTTATATGTCGATAATACTTATTTTATATATTGAGAATCTTTATTCACAAAAGATATGTCATGCAGTGAGAATAACTGTCTATTTATTGTACAATAAATTTGTCGATAATTATATTAAACATATGTCAGATTTAAACCGTGTTTCGAATATGCAGAATTAACTTCTTAAAATATGCAAAATCAATCATATATGACGAGCCAATTTAGCATATGTGAAATAGGTTTCTACTCGGTGTGTGTATGTGTATGTGTACGTGTGATTTGGATTTTTAACGTAGCTTTAACAATGTTTCAATCATATCTCTACGTTGTCTGCAGCTTGACAATTTATTATGATGTCTAGCACTGAGGCATCATGCCACATATATGTAGCATGATGTCCCACCACGTCACAATATTCTGATACCAGGCCTATCAGTCATAACACTAACCTCTTAATGCTCAGCGCCAAGTGAGACAACTGTTAGTACCAAGTCATTTTAAGTCTTTGGTAAGACTCGGCCGGGGATCGAACCCACGACTTCCCGCATTCGGGGCGGACGCTCTAATCACTAGGCCACCGTAGCGGCCAGTTTTTACTTTGTTACTTTTTAAATATTTTTTTCTTTTTTCTTTTTTTTCTTATGCGAAATAATTTATTCTGATACATTGGTACTTTTCTTTTCACAAATGATAAATGAATCGAGAAACTTTGTGGAACACCAATAATCAGTGCCAAAAATGATTTTGATAGTAAACCACGCCATTTTAAAGTGTACATCGTCAGTGAGGTAAGGTTTCCTCGTTTTTCAATAATAAGGCTTTGGTGAAGCGCCCACTTCGAAGCCTAGCCCCACGTCAAGCCTTATCATCGGTACAAATAACATGCAAAGAGACATAATAAGAAATATTATATAACTGATGTTCTAATTCATTAAAAGACGTATATAACAAGAACTGAGCAAATCATATTTACACTTTCTAAACTCTCGAATCTAACCTTTTGTGTCAATAGTGAACCGTTATGATATTGAAGATTCTTATATTATGTTACAAAACTCCGTAGTTAGTCAATACAATTTTGTACCTTTTTTAAAAAACTTCTTCTGAAAACTAATTGCGTTACGTCAGCTATGAAGGATATTTATCAATTTAGGAAAAAGGAGAACATATAGCTACTTACTTCAGTTGATTGTTATTATCTCGCCTATTTATTTTCTACTCAGAGGTATTATACGGAACTGTATCTTCACCCGTCCCCGTCAACCAATTAGTAGCTTAGAAATGTTTATTATTCTATCTCTTGTCCTCAGCCAAAAGTAGTCTCACCAGTAATTGATAAAATACCACCGCCACCGAAGCCTTCTAAATATATTTTACTTCCATTAGAGTAGACAAAATGCTGCCATAAAAACCTAATCAACGAATATGGAGCAGAAATACTAGCAAAAGATTACCCGAATAGTACTGCTCGAAATCCAACGTTTGTTCTTGTTGTTTTCTGGTTATTTCGTTGGATCTAAAATTAGAAGTATATATGCATAGTAGGCCAGGGGACATACCGTGTATAGGTATATGTTATTTTTCATGGACTCGAAGAAGCTTTTACTTTAAGACTTTCATATGAAGATAGATTATGATAAAAGTCATGACTTCTGATTTCCTAAATATAGATACTCTACGCTAAGACTACGTTCAAACGTTCGTATTCAGAATTAGTTATGATTTACCACGAAGCCGTTGCCATACTTATTGTGGAGCAGTTTGAACGTTTAATTTTCTTCTTACATTTCTTTTAGAAACCATAATATATCGAAGACCAATAAGTGTGAATGAGACAAAATCGGTGATCTGCCTGGAAGCCATGTGCTCTCTGAACGTAATTTCGATTAAAGAACTCTCGCGAGTGTGGCTGAAATGTACATGCCTTTTAATATTGTCTCTGAGATTGAGTAAGTGGGATGCATGACATGTTCGTTACTTTCATTGTGTCGACGGTTACATCAACATTTTCATAAGGTCCTAATTGCAATCTTTCATTTTCATATCATATTTAGTGTTATGATTAATTGTTAAGCTGGCCGGATTCATTGCACAACATACTGGCCGACCACTCCCAGTGGCCTAAGTGGTTAAAGCGTCCGCCTCACATGCCGTAGGTTCGAACCCATTGCGAGTCATACCGAAGACTTTTAAACAATGGTACCAGCAGCTGCCTTGTTTGGCGCTCATATTTAATAGGGTAAGGACAGGTCGACCTGGTGTTAAGATAATGTGACTGGATGGAATGTTACATGTCTGCAGCAGCTCTCAGTGCTAGACATCACTATAAACTAACACGCTACAGAAATCGCAGCGAAATGACTGAAGCATTGCTAAACCTACATTAAAAATCCAAACACACACACACACACACACACACACACACACGCACACACACATGCTGGAGTGACCCTTATAACTGTGGTCAAAGTCTCATCCATAGACAATTTATCATAGAGGTTTTTGTAATATTCACCTTGTATTATGTTTATACTTCGGGATGCGTCATTACGAAGCTAAGACGATTCATTATATAGCATCCATGCTCGCTGCGGTGATATTTGTCTCTAGGACCGAGTTGTTTATGCATACTCGTGCCTTGATATAGTTTTCTCATATATAGAACGAGTCATTACGAAGCTAAAGGAATTCATTACATATAATGCACGCTTGTAACTTTGGAGTCCAGCTATATAATAGTTGTAAAAAGGTTCGCTTAAATTTGTTTTAAATAGTATTTTATTTTTTAATAATATTTTAAAACTTGCCATATATCATCGTTATTAAGTTAAGACGATTCCAGAGAATGCATCCTTGCCGCTATGATATTCTTGTCATGATCACAGTTATAGAAAATGTATGATTTGGGTGAATGTAATTTCATGTACCTATATATCATACACTGTTATATTTGCAGAATAATAAAAAGCAAATAAAATAAACTTTTGCAACATTCTCATTTAAATTATTGATATTGATTTCATGGTTATACGTTTTCAAATATTGCTTTGATCGTTGCCCTTATGTGCAGACCCTTGACTGTTTGAAACATTCACTGTTTAATTTTTAAAATAAAAATTAATTGACTAGCGTAAACAAGATAGGAATTATCGTTATCTTTATCCCCTCTGGACTGATTGACTTTGCTGCCTGGAGTATTTGCAACACGTACTTACGAATTTCTGGGCAATTGATTTCAGTAATAGTCTCGAAAGGTATGGTTGAAGTAGAACATGCATAATAACCGAAAAGGAAATTAAGACTAACTGATAATGCAATTGAAGCCCGCTCTTTGTCATTACAGCCAGTGACAGGAAATCCACATCGGAAATGCTAAAGTAACCAACACTTCATCATATATGTTCCTTTTTTTTTACCAAATGATGTCACGTGCACATGACACACCAGCGTAACCATAAATACTGAGGCGACTTGATCGTGTCCAAAAGAATCCAAAGTATATTTTATTTCTTCAGGAACATATTTACTACAAAATCGTTTTTAAATCCGTAACTTGTGCAAAATAACCTCATATGCTTTTAATGTGGTTCCTTTGCATAACGTACTGTATAAGAAAGGTCTTCGCAATTTTCCGACAATTGACTGACCTCGCTGTTTTCCGGAAAGATATCATCGTAAAGACCAGAAAAATAAACAGTAAAGCAGCTAGAATGAATAAAACCCTTTTAATGAACACGTTGATCACCATGGTTTCTGTAGAAATGGTTTTTCGAATAGTAAGGTTATAGTGATTCGTCAGACGGAGACAGGAAGAATAGGTACACATATTTTGTGCAAAAAGGGCACACATATTAATATTAACCTATGAATATACAGGATACAATTCGAAATACTTTATTTGCTGATCACACTAATTAATGGGAATCGTATAATAGTCTAATTAAACTACTGATTATCTAAATATAGATCCATTGAGCATAAAGTTCAGAGTGGCTATGAGGAAACGATAATGTGTGCACTAACTTATGTGAGAAGAATAATGACGAAATAAAAACAGCACTGCTTCGAATAATAACCATCTGTATCGTCTTTGATGTGAATACATTTTCAACATTACAAACGTGAAATCTAAAATGTGTTACTCTAACACAAGCACATCAATAACACTATTGTACATAATATCCACATCTGTTATAATGTGTGTGTATGTGTGTGTGTGTGTGTGTGTGTGTGTGTGATATCGCTGAGATATCTGCAGCGTGGCAGTTTATAATGATGTTCCGCACTGATGTCGCACATATGTAGCATGATACCAGATGGACCACTCGTAACACTAACCTCTTAATGCCGTGCTCCATGCGAGGCATCTGCTATAGCATTTGTATGTTTTTCGTATGAAAAGACTGGGGCTCGAACGAGCGATCTCCCGCATCTGAAGCAGACGATTTAACCACTTAGGCCACCGGAGCGGTGCCACAATATTATCTATCTATCTATCTATCTATCTATCTATCTATCTATCTATATATATATATATATATATATATATATATATATATATATATATATATATATATATATATATATACACACACATGTATATATAAAGCTACTCTTCCGAGATTCGGGCCTGAGTTGTGAACAGGAAGGTATAATCAAAATGTGTTCGATTTCAGAATTGTTTGTCAAACCCAACAATGGCAGGTACAGGGTAGCAGGTGTTATCACATCAGCTGAATTCGCTACTTAGTTTAGTGGATACCAGCAGCCTGTGGAGGCAGTGCGAAGGGAGAGGGCAAGGTGATCAAATTTTGGGATTGTCTGAAAGCTCTATTGAGCTCCCCCCCCCCCCCTTCACCCAACGCGCACTTTGGTGTGTGAAACACCCCGCCTTAGTGACCAAACCCCTTACAGGACCTTGATAAAAAGATTCTCATCAGGGCAGTATACCCACAATGGGCCCAAGGACGAACGGGAATGTTTGCTTGCTATGCTGGTTAACATGCCATGCAATGCCAGCCAAAACAGCAGCGGGACGCATTGTATTAGACACGTATGGAATGTCGTATATAGCCCCAATAAACATATCAGTCGGGTTAAGTATAATGTAAAGTAATGGATAATACAGCTCCGTTTACATATTCTTTTATTGTGCAACCAAGCTGAACAAAATGTACAACAAGACTGGTACTTTGCATTCAACAACAGATCCAAAGTGTATAACTACTATCTGCGAGTCAGTCAATGGTGTGTATCTCCAATGCAGACGCTTGTGTGTGTACATGTTTCTAGTTGATAGATTTTATCACCATACTGAGGTATTGACAAACTGTACACAGTTTAAATTTTAATCTGATCGAACAATTTTTTTTTTCTGGACAAGAAGAAAGGAGCAAGATCTGGCGATGAGAGTAAGGCGCTTTGAAAGTGGAGTGGGGTAATTTAAGGATAGGTTGTTTCTTCTTGCGTACTTAAGAAATATGTAGTATGTTTCCGTTTCCTTTTTTTGTATGAGTTTCAAAACACATTTTTGTTATTATCACTTAGTCGAAAGGTGGACGGACTGATTTCAGTGTACCAGGAAGATATCCGACGCAATTGTTTTAAAACAAATAGAAATAATCACCACACCAACCCCTCCCCCAACTAGATTTTCTATCATCACATCTACCCCTACCTATATCAAAATATTGTTTTGTTACATTTTGCAACAAGCACATCATGTCTGCCAGGACCATTCCCGACTCGAGGAGCTGCATTATTTGCATTGAAGATACGCATCATACAACTTTGTAAAAATCTAGCTTATTTGCTGACGATTAGTAATGTAGCAGTACCAGCCATATTGGCCTTTTGACACATGTACACAGTACTTCTGCAACTCTAAATTACCTAAATCGACCAAGTGCTACAATGGTCAAGGTCAGACATGGATTTTGTTAATTCTATTCTCAGAAGTGCTACGTCAAACTAGTTTCACTTTCAAAGGATGCATTGTATTATTATTCTCATAGCTACTGGATATTCCTGCATGCCAGAATCATACATGATAAGGCATGAATCTGTCTTTTGAATAACCTGTCCTGTCAAAGATAAACTGTGAGCCACACATTTAACGCTACATCGCCTCTCTTCAACGATGACACATTTAAAGGTTGTCTAATAACGGCTGCATAAGGTATACGTTATCTTTAGAATCGGATACTAAGACTGGTAATCGACATAAGATGTCACATACTAAACTTACCCAAGTATATACTTCGATGTAACCGTTATGCTTGTTCCGCCGATTCTGAAGTCTGCAAAATCACTGGTTTAGAACTTTTGGTTTTGTTTACTTGTTTCCTTAGTAGCGGGTTATTCCATTTGGAGTACAATTAGAAACACGGTCTTTCGTAAACCATGGGAGAGCACTCCTCGCTGAATGTTACTTGTTAGGTATTTGAACAAGAAATTATCAATAAAAAGAAATTAACTTATGTTGGAAAATGTTTAAGAATCGTCTAATTTTAAAGACATAGGTTTGTTGCGTAGCTTATGTTCCAATGTCACGACGTCTTTAATGGTTACTATACCTGCGAACAACACGTACGTTAAGTAGCTTCTGTCAATGCTACCTAATTTAGAAATAATGTGGTGTGTGTGTGTGTGTGTGTGTGTGTGTGTGTGTGTGTGTGTGTATGTGTGTGTGTGTGTGTGTTATTTGGATTTTTAACATAGCTTTAAAAAAATTTCAGTCATATCGCTACGTTGTCTGAAATATGGCAGTTTATAGTGATGTTTAGCACTGGGGCAACATGCCACAGACATGAAACATGATGTCCCAACCAGTCACATTATCCTGACACCAGGCTGACCAGTCGTAATACTAACCTCTTACTGCTCAGCGCCTAGCGAGGCAGCTGCTCGTAACAGTTTTATACGTCTTTCATATGACTTGTCCGGGGTTCGAACATGCGACCTCCAGCATCCCAGGCGGACGCTCTGAACAATGGGCCAGAATGGAATTTAAATAGAATGTGATTGAATATTCACTTTCTTGTTCAATTCCTATATTCGGACATATTTATTCAGTTTTTAATGTTGCACACGAATTTAACTCGGCATTTTCTTACGTAGTGCTATACATATTAAATGCATACATCGAATATTTAGGTAGCACAGTCATATAATTAGACCAAATATAGATTGTCCTATATTTGAATATGTAAGCAAGAAAAACAATCATAACACGATACGAATCGTATGCAATCTAAAGCGTACGCATTGTTCCTTCTCGAAGAAGATCTATTTAGAAAATTCCTTGGTAGTTCAAATAATTCAGTCCAATCCAGACTGATAATTGCTTACATTTGTGCAGAAAACATTCAATGAGGCTTAGTTAAATTATTCATTAAATTAAATAGTTACCAATTATGGATTATAACATTAACGCTGCCTTATCGCATGCAATCCAAAACAATTTTCTTCACTCTGTGACAAAGCAATACAAAAAATTAAAAATAATTTTCCTGTAGGAACATTATTTCCTTAAAGTTTCACTCGTTGCTCAGAGGCAGAGATACTCGTCATACAGCATGTGATATATTCACGCATATTGGTACTTGATGTGTGTACAGAGGCAAGAGATATTCGTCATACAAAGTGTGATATATTCACGCATATTTGTAATTGATGTGTGTAAAGAGGCAGAGATATTCGTCATACAGCTTCTGGTATAGTCACGGATATTTGTACTTGATGTGTGTACAGAGGCAGAGATATTTGTCATACAACGTGTGATATATTCACGCATATTTGTACTTGATGTGTGTACAGAGACAGAGCTGCTAATATTATTATAATGAAGTTTGCACCAGTGGGACTAATGAATGATACAATCTGAATGGGCCGGTGAATTGTTTTGGGTCCTTAAGATCACGAAAGTTCTAAGATTTTAAAATATTTGAGAAAAGTTGACAACTGTTAAACTTACAAGGTCATAACCAATTGACATCAAAATGACATTAAAAAGTAAATGTCCGGTAAACATTACACGGATGTATCAAACCGACATTTTTTGCTTGTTCTTAGGGAGAAAGAAAACAGAAACCTAAATACGGAATACAGCCATTATATTTGATGCTTTTCATATTTAATGAAGTTTATAGCTGAAATTTAAATGTAAAGTGCACTTTCATATATAAAGAGAAACTTCAAATTAAGCTAATAATGCAGCGTGACGTGTAAATTATAATTTGTGCAAGAAAAGTAGATGAGATTAAATCTAGCTAAGTGTAAGCCGTAACGGAAATATGAAGTTTCTAAGAACCAGACAATAATTTAAAAACATGAATAGTTGACCAACCAATAGCCTCATCTTAAAGCACTGAGAATGGATCGGCAAATATTATAAGTTGTTAATTTTGAAATACTTCAACCGTCCTTCAATTGTTCATATTTAATATGCTTTACGATTATTAAGGGTGACGAATAAAAAAAAAGCTCTCAAAATAATAGCATAACATAGGTGTATTTCATAGATGAGGTCACAAAATTTTTGTACGTATTCTATGAAGCATTAAATGCAGAATGTTTGGTAAAAAAGAAATAGTTTATATGCACTATCTTGTCAATAATCTTCATCCGTTCTTTGCAACGAGCCAAGGTCCGTTTCTATTGATAAGATATCACCACCTTCCGTCGGTTTGCTTTAAAGAAGACATATTGATAAAGACATGTTTTGAAAAAACTTACGAGCCTTTCATTAGTCTGCGATGATAATATGATCTTCCAAGTTGAAAACAAAAGATGCATCAGTGTATTTTATTGATAGAAATAACAAAACAAATGTGCAAAAATGTGGCTGTATATCAGAGGTCTCAAGCACGCGGCCCGCAATGCTGCATGCGGCCTGCCGTATCTTATCCTGTGGCTCGCAAATGATTAGGGTCACAAGGTGTCATGAGAGATAACAAAGGTGATGCGGCCCTCTGGCCATCGAAAATACCTTTATGTGGCCTTCATGGTGATTTGAGTTTGATACTCCTGTATAAATTGTTCTACTTTCAATACTATGTACATATTCTTCTTTGTGGACTATCGACTGTCTAATACAGACACATAATCATTATCCCTTTTTGAATAATGACGTGTTGTCAAATAGCATCGTTGTTATCCTGTCTGTCTTTTTGTCAGTGCTTATCAACTGTCATCTTTTTGGTTTCTTTGTTTCTGAATTCATAACCATATGCACATTAACCGTATTACTCAGGAACCAAGCAATAATTATAGCTTTTAGCCAGTCGATATACTCAATATTTTCTTAATAAGTATATCATATATCAGAATCCTCATCAATACTAGCTGGTATTTCATTGCGATCGTTTCATTCAAACCTAGATGTTGGAAACTGCTGCATCACACACATAAAATGTTCATACCGAGATACATCAACTATTACCCACTGGATTGGCAGGATATAATAACCCCTACCCACTGGATTGGCAGGATATAATAACCACTACCCACTAGGTTGGCAGGATATAATAACCGCTACAACTTTATTGGCAGGATATAATAACCACTACCCACTGGATTGTCAGGATGTAATAACCACTACCCACTGGATTGGCAGGATATAATAACCACTACCCACTGGGTTGGCAGGATATAATAACGACTACACACTGGGTTGGCAGGATATAATGACCACTATTTAGTGGTGCCATCTCTCTCTCTCTCTCTCTCTCTCTCTCTCTCTCTCTCTCTCTCTCTCTCTCTCTCTCTCTCTCTCTCGCAAATATATATGTGCGAAGATTTTAAAGTTGTCTCTTGAATGAACTGCACCTGCCAAAATTATAGAGTGTCACAGTTTTTGCCATCTCTCAATTAAACTAACATGCTACAATGGTTTACATTCATGGATATTTGTTATGTACACATGTATTGCTTCTTCCACTGATTCTGAGGTCAACATATAATCTTGTTTAATACTGGGGTCAACATATAATCTTGTTTAATACTGAGGTTAATATATAATCTTGTTTAATACTGAGGTCAACATATAATCTTGTTTAATACTGAGGTCAACATATAATCTTGTTTAATACTGAGGTCAACATATAATCTTGTTTAATACTGAGGTCAACATAATCTTGTTTAATACTGAGGTCAACATATAATCTTGTTTAATACTGAGGTGAACATATAATCTTGTTTAATACTGAGGTCAACGTATAATCTTGTTTAATACTGAGGTCAACATATAATCTTGTTTAATATTGAGGTCAACATATAATCTAGCTTGAAATTCTGTTATTTTTGTTCCGTAATAGATCCGGTCATTTGCATTTTGTCAAAGACTTTAAACACAAATTTTGTTTTTCTAAACCTCGTTGACTTTCAATTGTAGTGTATTTCAGACAATAGTTTTCGTTTAAGAGTATCCATGCTTGTGGGCAAAATCTTTTAACAATTGTACATTTTCTGATTTGAAACTAGCGAAATCTTATCTTGGTTAGAACTGGTATCCTCTGATTTCTAATGTGAAGTCATGGATGACATGTAACAAGCTGCAGATGAATGATGATAAAACTAAGGCTATTATTATCACAACACAAAGACTTTCTCATTCACATTCTTTGCCTCAAACAATAAATATCAGCAACACCAGCATTAAATTCACACAGCCAGTACGAAACCTATGTGTTACTCTAGACAGTACTCTCTTATTTCACCCACTCTCATTGCACCCACATGTCATGAACATATGCAATGGGTATCCCAATGGCTACATTAAACATGTTTCTTAGTTACAAGAAACTGTCTTCACTAAACTGTCTACACCATTGATATATTGATGTGTGACTAGTTAGGACCTACACTCTGTCCTATCAAACGTTTCAATCATGAGAATATCATTGTTGCGCAGCTGGAACTGCTTGCTTTTCCATGTTTCATTGCCTGAACGGATGCATCGTAATGTATGCAGAACATCTTACAAATTGGATGCATGCTGAATGAATTCCAGACAAGAATGCGCTGTCTGTGTTAATTTGCTTAACCATAGATGTTTATATCCATCAAACCCACGAGACAAAAAAAAAAAAAAAAAAAAAAAAAAAAAAAAAAAAAAATACGGACTAAGGGAGGTAACTGGAATTAACCTTTACAACCAAATAAATCAGTGGATTTGCATCCCCTTATTATTTCCAAGCGAGAGAAATCATTGAAAGATTTAATCGTATGACACGACCCATGATGACTTCTCGTGAACAACGTAATGCAGTGATTGGGATACAGTTTCCCTATCTCTAATTATTTCACAGGAATTAGAAGGATGAATAAACAAAGAATGATCAACTGATTATTTTGTACGGAATGTCTAATAAGTTTTATGGATATAAACAACGAATCGTTTGAAAGAAAAACGGCCAATAAATAAAAAATGTCAAGGCATCGTGCATGCTAAATCAGGGGTACAGAGATATAAATGATGATTTTCTTTCTTTATTAGGAGATATGTTAGTGTCAAAAGCGTTTATAAATGAAACATGTGTCATAAAGTGTACTCAGTTAATAGTATTCATGGACTTAATGATGACATGTTTCAAAGAAGAAAACGAGATATTCATATTTGATACAGAACAATTTCTAACCTAGTATTGAGAAAAGGAATGGATGCAATTTATGTCTGGTGTTTATAGCAGCTTGAACAAAAAATGTTAGAAACAAAATCTACTGGCAAAGAGAATTTTATGATGTGAGATAATTAAAATGTGTCAAATGCCAAAGGAAAACGTCACACAATGTGACAAATGCTAGAGAAAAACGTTACACAATGTGACAAATGCTAGAGGAAAGCGTTACAAAATGTGTCACGTGCTAGAGGAAAGCGCCACGAAATGTGTCAAATGCCAGAGGAAGGAACAATCTCAAAGAAACAAGAAACATCTAGGGCCATTCCTTTATTAGTTAATCTTCTCACAGATTGCCATGGATATCGTTGGACCTTTGCAAGGCAAGTACAACGATAATCTTACATTAAAACTGCCTTTACAAGGAATTTTGGACTATAGGGAACCTGATAGTTTGTATGCAAGATTTTCTTCTCGACAAACATTCTTTACTGGTTCTGAGCCCCTGGTGACCGAAAGGTCTAAAGCACTCGCATTTACCGATGACTGCTATCTCACGTCTGTCAACGTCTATCAGTGAGGATTCGAGTCTCAGGCTCGGACAACTTGGAAATCTCACATCTGACATATTTGGATATTTCTCGTAAAATAGATCTGGTCGTATTAGGTCCCGTTCCAGGAGATACATGTATATGATTTTCTTGAAATATACATACACAATAATTCTTTAATAATCCATACTTGTGGATTGGTATCAACAGGCTCTGGTAAGTTTGTTTAAACGATGTCTTTGATGCCAGAAAAGACGTACAATATTCCTGACGAGCTCTAAGCTTTAAACCAATAATCTTCTGCTCTGAAACTTTAAAGGTGAGAGCACTGATATTTTGTGTGTCATTTTATCATCGTACTTAAACAGTAACTGTTCAAAGGCGATCCTAAAATCTGTTCTGGCGATCCTAAAATCTGTTCTGGCGATCCTAAAATCTGTTCTGGCGATCCTAAAATCTGTTCTGGCGATCCTAAAATCTGTTCCGCGTCCATCATACCTCCGATCCTCCTCCTGCCCACCCATATTATTGCTTAATGATAAGATAAGAAGCAAGTGAAGAACTTTTATCCATTGCAAGATATTTGTACAAAAAGTAACATTTAACATGCAGTTCATATTTCTTTATTTCAAGACAATTGATGTTCATTGTACTTTAAATTTTCCATACAATGCTATGAGGTATTCGAGACCTATACTGTCGTATCTAAACCTCGAAATCTTGGAAATATTAAAATCGCACAACCTTAATTTCTTGCCATTGTTTTTTTCCATTGTACGAAACCGACGTATCCTGGTGTGTACAAAGTATCTAAGAAAACACTTAATACAATACTTGGAAAACCATGGAAACCATGAAGAATTATAAAATCCAGACCAAGACAAATAATTTGTCAATGAAACGAACCATTCTTGGTGCTAAATAGGTTTAGAGTAGCACGTTGTATGAACACAACTTTTCTATGACATGAAAAGGAAAGAAACTAGTTAGATTCTAGTTATCTCATCTAGTCGTTTTGACGTCAATAAAATTATATTGACGTTTTATCAACACATGGCGTGAGGATAGTTCATAATGGTCACTATTTACATTGGTAATCGTTACTAGAATGAGACGGCAAGGGCAAAAACGTTCCGACTATCATAAGTTTTGAAAACCAAACAATCCCAAGTGTTTATTTTCTATGCGATAAGAGACAATTAATTTTGAATCTCTAAAAGAGAGTATGAGGTAATCGTTGTGATAGTTCTCAATGTGATGTGTCTGTGTGGTGCACATTTTATAATTAGAAAGAAGTAGTGATTCCTTTGAAACAATCAATGCAATTCCTGCAGTTTTAATTTTTAATCTTATTTCAGTAACTTTGATAAAAGGAAACCATTAGGTATATCTTTAATTGATTTGCACGTTGCTATCGGTGCTGGCACACCGTCGTTGAGACTTAAACGGGCTTTTGTGATGCAAATAGCAACAATTGGCTTAAGAACAGTTCAAAATGGCTAGCATTTACATCAATCGGAGATCTTTGAAGTCACTGGTTGGGCTACTTCCTGAAATGGTAAATTTTTTGACAGGCCAACATATGTCCAGGAGTGCGAGTGATATATCCTCATCAGATCAGGTGTTTATAGTAACACTCGACGAAGTTTGTACGGATGAAATATCTGCACTTTTTATTTTTGTAATGTTATTCCTGCAAATTTTAATTGAAAGTGTTGATAATAAATAGTTGGTTCAATGTCATTAAACTATTGCTTAATAATATGAAATAGATTAAACCTTCTAGTGAATGAAATGTGTGTGTGTGTGTGTGTCTGTGTGTGTCTGTGTGTGTGTTGTGATTGGCATCACGTGACGTCATTGTGTCTCGTAGGCGTTCTTTAACTGTGTAAAATAACGTTTATTAGTTGGAAGAAATGTGTTCCGATATTGCCGTTGAAGAATTAAAATTATATATCTAACGTCGAATAAATCTCAAAACCATGTCAATAATCGTATGAACATTAGGAACACTTACTCCGTTTTCATAGTTATTTTTCGTTATAAGGAATACGCAGAACGCTGGAAGAGATAATTGTGGAAACTAAAGGTGTTAGGAAACTGGCATCAACATGGCTTTTTTATCAGAAATACCGTATGTTGCCTCTTCAACCTATCTCCAAACTCTGTAGCGACAGGTTCTCTTTATATTAATTATGAAACATCGTCAAATCATTGTGACGACAATCAGGTTAATATGAAACCGCCTGTTTCTGAAATAGTGACCGCAGTTTCCGTCAAATGTGAAGACCATCTAGACTTGTTTCTTGAGCCTAATGACTGGCAATTCATTTGATACATTGGCAAATGTTCAATGGAGCATGATTTGCACGCATGCGTTAGTAGTTTACGTAGAGGTACAACAGCTCCGTGGATATCGATGTATCTGTGTAACAATCGATGTAAGAGAAATTATAGTTACCATCCGATCGCTGCGGTCAGTCTAAATAATTATATGTACATGTATTTGTGATTAGGTTAGAAATACAGAATTTAAAAAGAATCCATTAAAAAGTGTCCAAGCTCTGGTGGTCCTTCATTGTTTTATGTGTTATGAACAAATGTCATTTCAAGACTAAAATCAATCTGTGCATCGTAACTTAACTTACGAAAGTCTTTACCAGGAAAATGGTGTATGTATAACGGTTAATGTAAATATAATAGTTTGTCTGTCAAATATCGGTCATGCGGAATGGTTGTAATTCATGACAAATAGTTATTCAGACATGCTAGATTTAATAAGATTAATATACCAAATCCATTCCACCTTTTTCACCTAAAACAAAATATGTAATCTAAAAGTAAAATAATAATTTTCTCCTACTAATTAATTATATCTGCTCGTTGGACATCTATTTCCATAAGATATGGATTGGTGCATCACTCGCAGCGTAAGAAGGGAGAGAGGGCCAGGTACAACTAAAAGTCAGTGTGTCAAAAATTTTATTTTAAATGTTAGTAGCTGAATCTCAGACCATACGATATCGAAATAAGGACTTGGATATATTGTGGTTACATTTATCCAGCAGTCATGAATACTTATCAATGTACGGCCAAAATTGGTCCTTCTATCTACCGGCAGAAGTACGACATTTATATCGCAGACCCATCTTCTGTAAACGGTCATGAAATGAGATGGGCATGATTACATTACAGCACAGTTAGAAAGTTGTCCTACGCTGTAAAGCGTCGACCAAGATAGTTTTCAGAGTTGACATCTTTGCTCTCAGGTTATGATTTTAGGTACATGAAGTAAAAGTAAGATGCTATATACATTTCAGAAATGACGGTGTTCCTCTTCCGACTCAAACCAGCTGTATGTGCTGGGGAGAGACACGAGGATCAACCCCCCCCCCTGTAGTTTGCATGCTCCAGAATTTTGTCGTATTTTTTCATTAGCATTGTACATGTAGCATAGGTGTGAAGACAGTGCTGCATGTATTGTCGTGACACTTGATGCAGACATTCGCCATAATCACTTATCGTAACACTTAAAAAATGATATACCTTTTTCTTGCTAAATTGGCTATACCAGGATTACATGCTTTCTAAGCTGTCCAGGTATCATTCGCCATATATTTATATTAACTCATTCTAAGCATGAGCCTTAAATCGTTTTATTTTGTCACGATTTCATCAATCCCGTCCATAAAAGAAGAATAAAGTGTTCATTTTGGAGTGATTTGATGGATGAGAAATACAGGAACAATTCATTTTCTTGCATTATTCTAGTTGCATCTATTCTCGACGCTTTTTGAAGTACTAATATTATTTTCGTAATCGATTCATTTGTTGTTTCATCGCCAACTCTTTCCGTCAACTACCTTTCATTGCTTTTCCTCTGCTCAAATGGTACTTATTAGGTAGATTAGGGATGGGCTGGGAGAAATTTACAAATTATATATAAGATGATGTAAGAAATGTAAAATTCATTTTCAAAATGAAATGTTCCTTTCATTAGCTTTAACTTGCAATATTTTCCATATTTTTACATTATAAATACAATCGGATATCACTGACCTACATACGGGTTATCCCTCCACCATTTAGTCAATTATATTTTATTACAGGAATAATCTTATTCTGGTAATAATCAGCAAAGGTGTTCTTTCATTCCGTCAACGGAAATACTGTTTACTTACCTTTTCTTTGGCTATTTCAGCAAGGAATCAGAAAATGTTAACATTTGCTTGAATGATACTCGGAATACGTTTTTTTGTCATTATGGATTAAAAGTACGCATAAGCGTAAACCTTAGCAAGTTTGAAGCACATTGTTAATCTTTTCATATATATATATATATATATATATATATATATATATATATATATATATATATATATATATATATATATATATATATATATATATATATATATATATATATATATATAGATATATATATATATATATATATATATATATATATATATATATATATATATATATATATATATATATATAATCCAAATTTTAATGGCTTCAATGTCTTTTCCTAAAATTAAAAAATTAAATGCTAATTTATTCTTGTCCAATCACCCAAATTGGAAATTGGAACCAAGATCCACGGAAGTACTTTTATACTGTTTCTCCACTGAATAAAGTGTATGCATGTATTAGTCATCACACTGAATAAAGTGTATGCATGTATTAGTCATCACACTGAATAAAGTGTATGTATATATTAGTCATCACACGCAATCGTAGTAGATTTGGGGAATAAAACTCCCGAGTAACATTCGGCGTCGTCAGCACAGCACACTGAATTTAAATTACTTAAAAACAAGATCAAGAAAATATATTTCTTATGCTTTATTGCAGGCAAAGCTTTGGTATAATTGCACAAAGAAATGATAATAACAAATATTACTCATGCCAGGTATCATTGGCACAGGTTTCATACATATATATATATATATATATATATATATATATATATATATATATATATATATATATATATATATATATATATATATATATATATATATATATATATATATATATATATATATATATATATATATATACGTGTGTGTGTGTCTTATGTACAAACGCACAATATATGAATATTTGATATAGTCAACCGTGTAACGGTTGTTGTCTTCTGGGTTATATTTAGTTTGAAGTGATAGCAGAATGTTGGCAAAATGGTCATGATAAACTGAAAATGATACTAAAACATTAGCTGAATTACATAAAGAGTTTTGCTATATATTTATGGGATTACAACCTTCAATAATGTATTGTTGCACAACATAATGTACAATACTGAATAACTATTTGATAATTTTATTCTTACAACTTATCTCAAAATAATTTCATAATTTGAAATACAGATATTATGAACTTTTTTAGAAAGTGGTGGGTGTAAGGTGAAGTTGTTTACATTTGCAACATGCACAATGGAGAGAATGCTGATATACCTCTATGTTCCCTTCATAAATTGTGGCTTAAATTGCATTGGATATTGTAATGGTGGGAATTGTCAATCATCTTCTGCAGTTATTAAAGTAGGGTAAATGAATTTTGACAGACTCGACAATAACAGCTTATGAGATTGCAATAAATGAATTGCCAACTAAAAAAATTTAAATAAAAAAATTATAGGCTATTTTTTACAATGTACCTCTGAAGTTTAGGAAGTGAAAATGACCATGTGGAGCTTGCAGTCTTGTGAGAGGTACACATTTGAAGTAAGGCCAAACCGTATTCTGTGTAACCCATATTACACTCACCAATCATATACCAAAATAAATATAATTATTGGTTCTTTTAATTATACCGGAGATATACAATGTTCTTTTTAAATTACCAGTATAATCAGTGAGGACACCTGTGGAAATTCTTTTCTTTACATTTTTAACATTTATGCAAAATACGAAGCTGGTGGGCGCCACCTATAAACAAACAGGAAAATATTTGCATTTTTAACATTTATGCAAAATACGAAGCTGGTGGGCGCCACCTATAAACAAACAGGAAAATATTTGCATTTTTAACATTTATGCAAAATACGAAGCTGGTGGGCGCCACCTATAAACAAACAGGAAAATATTTGCATTTTTAACATTTATGCAAAATACGAAGCTGGTGGGCGCCACCTATAAACAAACAGGAAAATATTTGCATTTTTAACATTTTTGCAAAATACGAAGCTGGTGGGCGCCACCTATAAACAAACAGGAAAATATTTGCAATGATATTTCTAATTTTCATTATGTATTATGTTCTGAGCAAAATGGTACATTAACATTGATTTTACACATGAAAACAAGCTAATTATGCTTTTTTCTCTTGCTTACACGATAAGCATTGATACATTATTGTGTGTAATGACATTAATTATGGGGGAAACCATAGTCCTTAGAATGTATTAGTGAAAACAAATTAAATTTTAAACTGGTGCATTAGGTGCAAGAATTATATGTTGACAAAACAAATTTGCTTTCTTCCACACTAAGCAATAAGCAAATATTCTAACCTTTGACCTTTGACCTACATCAACCTGATCTTTTCCCTCTCTTTTCAAATTGTAAAATTTATTGGTGACATCTGAGGAACACTTATAACAAGGTTAATTTATGTTTCTCTGTTTCATCATCATAATATTGAAACTTTTCATCATAAGTGTGTGTGGAGGGGGGGGGTGCAGGGGAGGGGGATAATGGTTGTGCTAGACTCGACAAGAATATATCGTGTTCTGTTGGGGAAATACGGGATAATTATTCAGATGGACTGTTTTGATGCTTGCGACTTAAATGTTTCAGTCAATAATATATGCATGTGTTCCTTAAGTGGGCGCTCTACAGATATTATGAATTTCTGAGAAAGTGGTGGGTACAGGGTGAACTTGTTTACATTTGCAACATGCACAATGGAGAGAATGTTGATATACCTCTATGACATTCATGTACTGTGACTTAAATTTTATTGGATATTGTAATTGTGGAAATTGTAAATGATCTAGACTAGACAATAACAGCTTCTGAGAGTGCAATGAATGAATTACCAACTGTATAAAATGTAAGAAAAAAAAGCTATTAGCTCTTCTTTTTTACCATTTACTTCTGAAGTCCAGGAAGTGAAAATGACCAAGCTGAGCTAGCAGTCTTTCGAGCGGTGCACATTTCATGTAAGGCCAAGCTATACACTCTATAACCCATATAGCAGCCATCAATCGTACATTAAAATAAAGGGAATTAAAGGTTCTTTGAATTACACTTAAGATTATGCAAGGTCCTTTTTTAAATAACCAGTAGAACCAGTGAGGACACCCGGGGAATTTCTTTATCTATAAAATACAAAATACGAAACTGGTGAGTGCCACCTCTAGGGAATTTATAATGAACCGTAATATCTTAATATTTTATCTTACGCAATTTGTCAAACTCTGAGGAAAGAAAACTAATTAATTTCAGATGATGTTTCTTGTTCTGGTTTTAAACAAGAAGTGTGTAGCAAATGTTTGTTACAAC